>VWPW01027045.1:1049-149938 GCA_013389825.1 Crypturellus undulatus | reverse complement strand
TCTCCTCTCCTCTCCTCTCCTCTCCTCTCCTCTCTTCTCTTCTCTTCTCTTCTCTTCTCCTCTCTTCTTCTCTCTTCTCCTCTCTTCTCCTCTCTTCTCCTCTCTTCTCCTCTCTTTTCTCTTCTCTTCTCTTCAAAAAAAGGATCCATGAACACATGTGAATATTAGCTGATCAGTGCAGTAGATAAATTCACCAGAATAAAGAGAACTGATGAACATACCGTACAGAAGCAATGATGCTAGAATCCTACCTGTTGTTCTTGTGTGATGTCAGCCTTGTTGCAGTTTGCTGTTTGTGCTTTTGTGCCTAATCTTCTGTAAGGTGTGGAATATGCAGCAGCTTGCATGTTGTAGAAAACCTTTCTTCACACTGGTCTCTCTTAAGGGCTATTGCTGTTGTTGTAATCATGATCATAAAAATAACTGAAGAGAAAAAAAGTTAGGTCTTTCCTCTGGACTTTTTTAGCCTATTTTCTCTTTGGAGGTTTTTATTTTAAATGTCAGAATGTGGCACAGAAATTGAAATCTCTTCATATTCTATACTATGAAGTATTTTACTGTAGAAATAAAACCAATAACAAATCAGAGCTGATGTTGCAACTCTCCTGGGACAGAAATATTAGGGCCTTTATGTATAGAATCCAACTTAGAATTGGAAACTGGGAGATGGATTCAATTGAATTCAGGTTAGTGGTGTTTCTCTTTATTATAAAAGCTTTTGTCTCTTCTTATATTTAAACAAAGTGAGTAAGGTTGGCTGCTGTGACCGCTAACACTTTAGATGCTTTATCTAGATCAGATTTACCTTCCAGAAGAATCCACAAAGAAACCACAAGTTACCCAGACAGAAGTGTGATTAGACATTCCTGTATTGCTAATAAGAGATGGCAGACAGCACAAAACCAGCTAGCAATCTGTTATCAAATTTCTTCCTCCTTTGTTGGCCATCGGGGTGCACATTGCTTTTCATCTTGGGGAAGTATCTTTGAGAATTCTTATATGCTTCCTTATACAATGTCTTATTCTGCTTTGACACTTTCTAAGTTGTGTTTGGTTAAAGAACATCTTAGTTAACCAATTGTTAATCATGTATCATAAAAGATACATCAGCTACAGGAACATCTGAACTTATGTTAGGTGACTGCATTAGCCATGTTGGACACTTTATTGCAATAGCCTTATATTTGTTTGCTCCTAGTAAATCCCTCAGAACCTCATTTTCTCTGCTTGAAGTTCTCATTCAGAGTAACCATCCCCCAGCCCATGAAAGCTTTATCTTGTATATTCAGATATAAAACAAAGGAAGATGTCAAAAAACAGTAGGGAGTACCATGTTCTTTGTAAAGATGGAAACCTCACCAATCATGAAATGGAGAATGATAACTGTTCGATTTGTCATCAGATGGTGCTAGGGGCATTTTTAGTAAATGATTAGAAATGTTTGGATCTGTAAATTCAGTGCTCATAAGACCCTTAAATAAGTAATGGAAGAATTAATCTTTTTTTTTTTTTTAACTGGCTTCCAAATGAATTCTCAAAAATGGGAGAAAAAGTGCCCTTCCTAATCCTAAAAGATTAGGAGAGTCTTCTGTGCAGTGCTGTCTATATATATAATCTATAATTGGGCATAAAATTTATTGCAGAAAGTATTAAAAGAGGATTCTTTTTCTTATGTCAAAAATGAGTGAAATTATGAGTTCTCATAAAATAAATTCTTAGACTAAGATACACATTCTTTTTTTTTTTTAATACAGTCAGCTCTCTTCCCCTTCAAAATTTTAATAAAGGAATTTTGGGAATGCAAAGGAGTTTTCTGATTTTTAAATGAGACTGCAGGATATCAGGAAGATGAAAAAAGAAAATAAGGCTTTTGGCCATGAGTTAAGATTGAAACAGAAACATGAGACTTTAATCAATGATTAAAATTTCAACTACTGTAATGTAGGCATGACATTTAACTATGCACTTTGTAAACTGGTCCAAGTTCATCTTAAATGCAGTTAATCTTTCATTCACTATATAGTTTAGTTCTTTCATTCAGTGCTTTGGTTAGGAGGATGTTTTTGAACCTCGCTGCTATGATATTTATGGCCTTTCTACTTTATACCCTGTTTCATGCTCAGTTTATGACATTTGTTTTTGAACCAACACAGTCCATGAATTTTCAGTAGGGTTTTTCTTTTCTGATGGATGTTTATTGTCTGTTAATATTCAGTAGAAAACTATTTAGCAAAGCTTTGTTTTGAAGAGAAGTCAAGACAGCTTGGGGAGATCCAAGATGACCATGGTGGCTGTAATTTTGGAAAACTAGCCTGTTCAATGACAAGCATGTTTGTCATCCTGCATTATGCTGAAATCAAACAACCTCTGAAATTCTCTTAGGGGGCTGACTTGCCAGGCTTATCTACTCTATTGGCAGCTTTCAGTCGTCTTAATGACAGAAGTGGCTGGTTTGCAGCTGGAAGGAAATCATCAGTAGCTTGCAGTAGGATGTCTAAGTCTCATTAGGCAGGTTTGTGAAGAGAAGTAATGTTTTCTTTAGACAGATTTATAGAGTTGGTGAATGCATTAAAGCTTTTGACATGCCAATCTTTCCTCAACAGAGCAGTTAGATGCATGATATAATTTACAACGAATCTAAATAGGATGTTAGTTTGATTTCAGAAGCCTTGTTTGTTAGCAGAAGAAGCTGTAGAGGTTTTTAGGTTTTTTTTTTTTTGGTGGGGCGGGGGGGTACTCTTTTGAACAAACTGTGTACCAAAATGCTACATTCTAAAATAAATGTGCAGCTGATCTATGCCTGGAAGTACACTGGGGACAGACAGAAAATGCTTTACAAACATGCAAGTCTTAAGTAAAGGCCTCTGTGTGGAGACTTCCATGCGAAGAAGAAAACTAGTGAAAATTAACCATGTATTATTAAAACTAGCCATGGAAACTACCTCTTATATTTTTACTTACTTGTTTCATTGGACTATGGCTCTGTTCTTCTTCCAGTTTACCTTGGGACAGGGTTATAATGAGTAAAGACAACAGATACTTTCAGGATATCTGCAGATGAAGAGGAGGAAAGGCAGTGAAGACAGGTTAAAATACCTGGCTTCGCTGAGACTTTTTTTTGGTCTGAAACTTCTCCCTTGTGATACTTGGAAGTAAGCACCAGACAACTGATAGGGGTCGAGTTAGTTGCTGGTGAAGAGCCTAGTAATGAGGTCATGGAGCACAGATGGACAAGTCTGCTTGAATAAAAAGATGTTTTTCAGGCTACACGTCTGAAATATCTTTCATCTGATGTGCTGAAACTAGGTTATGAAAGAATAAAACTGGTAATCACTTAAAACAGAAATGTTTGCTGATAACCGTTCTGAAAACTAGTGACAACCAAAACTCCTCAACAAGAAGAGAACAAAGTTAGCTAGTTCTGCCTTTTCTTGCTCCTGTCAGAGGAAGCAGTGTGCTGGGACTAGTAAAAGAGCTATAATTAAACTCCACCCATATTCAAATGCAGGTGCAGAGATTGTAAATCATGAAAGGTCCCATACAATTACAACCTTGGCACAGAACTATTACTGATTCATCAATAATGAGCTAATGTCTACTCACAATTCTTAGTGAGGATCTCCAGTTTATTTGTTTTGTGACTATGATTTTTTTTAAGCTTGAATTTGTAACCATAAAGAAATTTTGACACCTTATTGTAGACCATGTGGAGTATATGAACTTTGTACCCTGAGAAGTACCGTTTAAAAAAAGCAATGCATTACTTTGATACTACTAGAGCAGTTTTAGGGATATGTTGTTACTTCAAAGGAAAATTAGCCTTGTGTCTGTATTATGGCCCTGAAAAGGTTATACTTTGACATGTTTTGGAGAGATTTACTGTGAGACGTGAGAATAGCACTGTTGGATCAGACCAAAGATCCATCTAATTCAGGAGCCTGTTCTACAAAGGACATTCATGAAAAAGTAACAGGGCTGCTAATAGCTTATGCTCTGAAAAGGAGTCCTCATAAAGCAAAAGTGATGCAGTATGTTAAGCCCTGAGTAGCTTGGTCTGGCTTCATAGCTGACCCTGCTCTGAGCAGGAGGTTGGACTTAAGATCTCCTAAGATTCCTGAAAACTGACTGCCAGTGCAGTCACGCAAAGAGTACCACTGAAGTACTGAAGTACTGGGTACTGAAGAGAGATCTCCAGATCTTATGCAACCAACCTTTTCTAGTTCAAGAGGCTAGTCCTATATTCTTAGCAGCAGTGGATAACTAATGAACTTCTGGAGGTAGACCAGCTACTAGAAAGAGTGAGGAAGGACAGTGAATTAATGTGAAAATACTGGATGCTGGATACCTAGGGTATTCTGTTAAAACACTGCTGGGGACTTTGCCCTTTTCTTTATGATCTTTTCCAAATGGCATTTCTTGAATCCCCTCCCCTCAAAATCCCCTTCTGAGCTGCCTATACTCCTTTTCCTATCTTCCACAAGAGGAATGTGAGATCACCTCACCTTTGTTTGTTCTAATCCTTTTCCTTGGTTACCTCCGGCCTCTGCTTGTTGTTGCACTTTAATACATTTGCCTAATTCAGGCGGTGAACTCCTTAGGGCAGGAACAGTGTTTCTGTAAATTTTGGTGTATTTATTGAGCTACGCATATCATCAGTCACAGCAATCATTTGCAGGACAGATTATGATTGCAACAGCTAGATCTGCAGGATTAACCAGTCAGAATGAGAAAAGCCAACTTCATTTCTCTTCTTGACTAATACATTAACTGCTTTCTGAGGTCCTCAGTAAGCGAGTGAGACTGCAGGGAAATTTGAACTTCTAAAATAAACCCATCTCTGCATCTGCATTATGGATGGTCAAAGGGAGCACTTCTAAAATCTGGAACCTGTTAGACTTTCCCTGATTGGTAAGTCCAGAATAACTCGTTTTGTAACCAATTTGTGCTTGATGTATCAAAGTTGCTTTTTTTGTTTGTTTGTTTTTTTCACTTTCCATTTTTCCCTTCCGCCCCCCCCCCACCTTTTTGCAGTGTTATTTCTGGGAACTGCAGTATTTGGAGTGAGTTTTTCAGAAAATGTCTAAGATTTCAGCAGCACAAACTTCATGTGCTGCAGTTATTTAGAATACTTAGCTTTGGTTTGTTTCCAGTGTCCCATTTCTCCCCCTGTGAAATGGGTATAATAGCAATAGACTATCCCATCAGGGTGGTGAAAAACAAGTAAGTTTGTTCTTGTGTGATCAGTGACACTTGAAATGCGGTCTGAAGGTTTATATTACTCTATGATCTCTATCCTCTAAATATCTCACTTGCACATATATTTCTCTCCATATTTATATTATGCATATAGTAGATTGGTGGTTGAAAGGCAACTTCACTGTGCACCATCATAAGATATTGGTTGTTAGTTTAGAAGTAGAGGAATTACTTAAAACAAGATATTATATATGATTACAAGTGTTCTTTAAACCTACAAAGAGCATCTTGTGTTTTGAAAAATATGGATTAGGAAACAACATGTCTGATTTTGATGTTAATACAATAATGGCTAGTTTAAAGATTGCTGTAACGTTACCTGTGGTTATGACTAATAATTGTTAATTAAAATGTTGCAAAACTCTTTACAAGTATTAAGCTTGTGTACACTGATTCTGAGATTGATGCTTGGTACGTGATGGTAGTGGACGTGTAGATTTGCACACAGATATAGAGTGACTGAGTTGCATATTTCCTGGAGAAAAATCTCTGTGTTTTTTTTTTTCCCCTTCTCTCTTATGTCCTTATGCAACGAAGTGGGAGGTGCCAGACAATAGGTGTCAGCACTGGTTCAGCTATGCAAACCTCACTGCAAAGGTAGACCAAGACAGCCTGTGCTTATGGTTAGTTTATAAAAACCTGCTGGAGCAGATTTTACCTGCAGTTCCTGGAAATGGTCTTAGGCACAAGTTTGCTTTGGGCTATATTTCCAGCAAACTGAGTACCCATAAATCAGTGCTAAGACAATGACTGACAGTTTCTTCTAAATTAGTTTATTGTGATATAGGTCCTGAAGATAAAAGCCAGTTAAAAATAATTTACCTATTGTGTTGGCAGTGACAAATTGCCACGCTACTGAAGGAAAGTCTGCTCCTGGAAATGGTAATTTAATTTGGTTTTGTTGGATTGTGAATTGGAGATGTGAGTAGCAGAAAGAGTTGATGTAGTGCTTTTCCAGGCTTATTTCAAGGAAAGTCTAAAACTAATCAAAACTAGTAAGCCTGGTATGCTGGAGAAAGAAGTCAACATCACAACAATCAAAATGGAGCTGGCAGGATTAGCTACAGCCCTAGAGAGCTTCCATGACACCCTGGAATCATGGAATTTTGTGGAGGAATGTTAACTGGGAACTAAGAGCTTGGATGTCTCATGAAAATAGTGCACGTCAGAAATACAGTCTGTGGACAATTCTGCAACAGTGTTGGACTACAAACCAGAAAGATGTAAACAGTGTGAAATGTAGGGTTGTGTAAGGCAGAAGCAAGAAGGAATCATCAATAAGGAAAGAAGACAAAAATTCTTCAAAAAAATTTCTTTTCCAGTGTGTTTCACTGACACGTAAGCTTGAGGATATCGGGATTCTGCCAAAAAAGGTAAGCCCAAAGGGTGTAAAAGCCTGGTGGAAACACGGTCTAAGCACAGCACCTCTTCTGAGGCGCTGGATCAGAGTGTCAGTTCTTTGGAACCGCTTGTATCTGGAAGAATGTGTATGTATTTAAATTGCCTCCTCCCAAATGAAAAGGTCTGTAGCTTTAAAACTATAAGGAGAAATGAGGAAATGGGCTTGCAGGCACTCCAGTGGCTAATGTGCATAGGTGGAGGAGTTCTTGAAATGAGGAGGTGCTCCCAGGAGAAGGGGCTGTGCAGTGGGCGGATGGCAATGGAGAAGGGAGAGAGGAGACCCTGCCGGTAGCCAAGGATGGGCGCCAGGAGGATCGCCCCCTCCGTGTCCCAGGCGGTGCGCGCTCCTGGCGGCCGCGGCGGTGGCACGTTCGGGGTGGCGCGTGCTGGCAGGCGCCGCCGAGGGAACGCCACTGAACGGTGATTCAAGTCGATCCAGTGCTATATAAAAGGAGGCGGGTCAGTCTGCTCGGTCCCACTCCTTTTCTGTCGCGGCTGCTACAGGCAGGAGCACCAACCAAAGGCAGCTGGCACGCCTCTGTGGTGGCTCTTATATAATATGGGGTTTCACCGGGTACCGATGTGGAAATCAAGTCAAACATTAAGACGGGCTCGCGTTAACTTGTCCTTGCATCGCCAGCGCTCACCTTCAGTAGGGCTGCTCTTGGAGGGCTGATTTGTGACCCTGCTTGAGCAAATTTTTGGGAAGTGTGCAGGATGGCTCCCGAAAGGGCAGGGGATGAGCTTGTCTTCTTTGTGAATGGTAAAAAGGTAAGGAAGCTTCCCAGCTTTCTCTTCTGCTTCTTCCAAGTTGTGCATTGATTTTTTTTTTTTGCTTAGTTGTCTTTTCTTCCTCTGAAGTTTTCTAGTATCAGCACACTCGCCATGATGACTTTGAAATATTAGATCATGAAAACTGTTTATTGCTTTGCTAAGTGATTTTTTTCTTCCTTCTTGGAGTATTTATGACATATGCAGAAAGTAACATAACTATATAACTTTATGTTTGCCTTTCATTTGTAATAATTCACTACAATTCTGAGGTAACTTATTTTAAATAAAGGTGCACTGACTTAATGCAAATATCTCTACTGGATGTAATTGAAATAATTAGAGTTGACCTGAAAAATGTAACTCAAATATAAGCATCCATACATTCAGTAAGTAATTTTGACTTTCGATTTTTAAAAAGAATTCAAGTAAGACATTCTTTCCGTTTCCACAAATCAAAACTTGGCAACTGATAGCTTTGCATACCCTAAAAATGAAAGTATCACATGGATCAACTGCTGACAGTTGGGACTAAGAAGTCCCACGCCTGTGTACAAGGAGTCACTTCTGTGTAAGAACTGTGTGTCGGAGAAGGGGGTGATTCTTGCATCAGCTGGATGTCTTTGCACAGTTTCTCCCAGAACGCCCTTTCTCTGCTCTGGTTTCCCTAACTAGCCTTTCAGCCTCTCATCTGCAGCAACTTGTAACAAATCAAGGATACGTCTCTTTTTTGCGGAGCAGTCTTTCAGACTCTGTTCTGCAACAACTTGAAATAAGTCAAGGTTGCTTCTTTTTCAAACTACAAGCTCGTTCTGTTCCTGCACTCAGCTCAATGTAAATCTTGCCCTGCCTCTCTCTCCTTCTATAGATATCAGAACAGAGAAATTTGTGCTATAGCAGTTGCCAGCTGGGAAATTTGGGAAGGGGGAGGTTTGCATATTCGCTGTGTACTGTGGAGCCAAGAGTGTGCAGACCTTTCTGTGCACTGCTCAGGGACAAATTATGTGAGTTATTTCAACTAGAGAATTGGTACTTCAGTCCCCGAAGGAATCACAAAAAGTTCTTATTTGGTTGCCCTGCAGCCTGGTATAGGATTCTTGCCATTTTTGCTTTTGTGAGTCTTTAGTGCTAAATTTAATCATGTATAAATTGGATAGATTTTTTTCTGTATTAAATAGACAAGGTGTTTCAGTTACAAATTTGCATCTCAAATTGGATTGGAATCTGAACTTTCCAAAGTGCTAGAGCATTTGATGTCAAAGCTTTGTTTTATTTAAATATTAGTAGTTAGCTGGAGAATACAGGTTAAGTGATCAATACAGGTTAAAGGAGCTCAAGCGTAATGCTCCCACAGCAGCCAGTCCTGGTTCTGAGCTTTCCTAAAGGACAAGTCCTGATCTTTGCTTACAGGTATGATTAATGGTTTGCATGTTAACATTAACTCTTAGGTTGGCTGTTCAGGGTTTCTAAAGAGAGGTGAAAACCTGAAGGTCCAGGTTAATCATACCTAGATAATGAGGTCTGATCATTGAGATGGTGAGGCAGTGGCACAAGGTGATCTGTGCATTTCACGTGATGAATTTCCTGCTGTGGCAGGGGCATAGGTGATATCTTTAACCTCCTCTGCTTGCTTTCTTTGGGGTTTTTTAGTGGCTGCAGGTTCCTCCATGTATACTCTAATTTTGAGAGGGCAAACTGGGAGCTTTTGGAGACTTTCAGTGAGGAGGTGCCACAAACGTGTCGGATACTCCAGGTCTCACCACAGGCCAAGTATTCTGTCTTATTTTGTCTTTTTGATATGCTGTCATTCAAGAGAGCTGTGATTCTAGTGTCAGATTAGTTTAGATTTAAAATCAATATATTCTCATTGCAGGTGTGAAGAGTTTATAAATAAATAGTCTATTAAATATGCTAACAACAAGTACTTTGGCATCAGTTGAGGGTCAAGTATTACAGGCATGTTGCTCTGTGTAAATCAGTAGAAAAGCCTTATTCCTGGTGGAAACTCTTGGCCTAACATCTGAATCTATATATTAGTCATACAGCAGAAGAGAAGAGACCAAATTGCACAGAAGCTGTTCTGTGGGGCTGGTCCTTCTTTTAGGGTTGTGGGGTGAGCAGTGAAGGGTGAAAGCCCCATGTTGACCACAAAGACTGGGAACAGAAGGTGACTCCTTACTTTTAGGGTGCCATACTTGGCAGGACCATCTGCCCCCTGTTCTTCTTGTGTCCTGGAGTTAAAGCTCATGCTGAGAATGGTCTCCCTCCTGTTGCATTTCAGTGCTTTTTATGGAACCTTGTTTACAACCTTGTTCCTTGTTTACAACAGCCTCGCCTTGGAGCTGGCCTTGTCCATGCAAAAAGAGCTTATCACAATATCCTCCTGGCACTTCTCTGTTAAAAAGCCACTGGGAACTGTTAATGCCACCAGCAGTACCTGCCAATTCTACGTGCCAAGGCTGTATCACCGTTGTTCCCTGCTGGAACCAGCAATGCTGGCAAAGGAGTGGGCTCTGCCTGACCAGGCAGGAAAGGGTTTCCTGGAGTGTGCAGTGCCCTGACATTTTTTTTTTAATTCCCTTTCAGGGTGTGTTGCTAAAGTGTTATGTCTCCACCAAATGCAGGTTCAAGAGAGCGCTTGGATTCACAGGGCAATCCAGTCTGTGGCAACAAATGTGTGGATGTTTCTGCCCATAAAAGATTTCATGGTGGAAGAGGTGGTGGGAAATGCCTGATAATGCTGCAGCAGGTAGAGAGGCTCTGTCTTTATCCATCTGGAATCCCAACTTAAGATTCCAGTAAATTTGCTGGTAGGGTTGTGGTACCCGGTCAATGGGAAAGGTTACTGCTGAATGAGTCTGTGACGGCTTGACATTGCCAATGGGCTGCTGATACAGAAATGCATGATAAGAGATGGCTGATAAGATAGGGACATTCATGGCAATGACTTCTACTCCCTTGCATTAGGCCAGTCTGTAATGTTGTCCAGAAAAATCTCTTCAGAACAGCTGAGCATACTTCACATTCAGAATTGTTTATTTTAAGCACCTGTTTACTTCACTGGACATGAAGCTTGGCACACATGCAGCACAAAGTTATCTTGATAGCCCTGCCAGACTGGAAAGCAGCACACACAACTTGTGTGCAGCTAATAGTAGCAATTTTTGTTTTCCTCAGCTGGCAAGGCTTTCTCATCCATATGTAGCATATAATTTTAATTCAAACATCTAGAGTCAATATTTCCATATCTATACTGAATATTAAGAGGAAATCTCCCCTTGAACTCATATTAGAGCACTTCTAAAGCCTGTAGAATAAAGTAGGAAGGCATCTGAGGTTCTTTACAGAACCAGCTACTTTTGCTCAGCTTTGCTCAGCTACTTTTATTTTACATTGGAAATTATTTATTTAACTTTCTGAGAATAATTTAGTAATTTAGATATGTTGTTTTATGTGGCAAATGCAAAGTCCTTTGAATTAATAAAAGGCAGACAGAAAAGATACAAAAGTTGGATCTCTGTAAACATTTCTTGTTCTCCATGTGCTTTAGGTGGTCAGACCAAGTCAAACCAAATTCTGAAATCATGGAGAGGTGAGCTCAACACCTTTCTGGATCAGCCCAAGGACTGTAAGCGTAGAGCACTAGTTAGGAACTTGTTCCCTTTAGCGCTTGAAGAACATTATGGTAAGGATGGGCTCCTGCTGAGCTGGTCTGAGTGTTAGAGAATCCCAGAAACAGGAGACAAATATATGTGCAGTACAAACACAGCAGGACAGAGCGTGTTTTCAGAGTCATTTCACTATCAGTGTCCTCATAACATCTCCAATATTTTTTTTCATGCATTTGATTAATATTTAAGCTACCATGTGCAGTAAAATCCATACTTTTGAAGCTGAAGAAATGAAGCTGTCAATAATATATACTTGTAAATATGACCTTTGGGGTTTTTTTTAAGTGATTTGGCAAAAAGGATTTTTTTTTCTTCAATTGTAGTATCTAAGTACACTGATCTTACTCCCACTGAAGCCAGTGGGCATAATTCAGTTTCCATCTGTATATGGACAGTGGGGAGGTGTGCAGGAATTGTTTAGATGGGGTAGATACTGAACTGTGAATTATATTGCTCTAGGCATCAAACAAGAAAAGATGTTGTACCCACCCACAGAGTTTTAAAATATTTTAAGAACAAATCACAGTAGGTGAGTGTAACAAACAATGTGGGGAATGATATGTTAGAGGACAAAACCAGCATCAACAAAAAGGGACAAAAGGCCAGGGCATTGAAAGGTTCTTAGTCTGAGGTCAACAAGAGTCACTCAAACAAGCATTGCCCCACCAGAAGTTTGACTTCTTGCTCTCTCCTGAGTGAGATCTATTTTAATCCAGAATGTCCTCCAAACTCTTAACCCCATGTCCCTCTGATCCCAACTGCCAGCATTACAGATCTTTCGGTAAGTGGAGTAACTCAGTGGACGTAGGAAGTTGTGCGTTGATTTGCATGGGGCAGTAGTGTGCGCTGTTCACACATTCTGCTGTGTAGTGAAAACCAATTCATTGAGGAAGTTGAGCAAAAGTTTGACTTTGAGACTAAGTACATGTTCAAGTACTTCATTAAGGCACTTAAGTGCCTTAAGCAAAGCACTTAAACTTAAGTGCTTTGCTGAATGAAGACTAACGCATGTGTTGTCTTGTTTACTTATAACTTTCTGAAAGATACCCATTCAGTGGTTATAACTTCCATTGCTCAGTTGGGGTATATAATACAGTGCTTTTGGATGCTTTCAGGAAAACTTGGACATTTTCATTGATCACAGTACAGAATAATCTCAGTATTCTTTGTCCAGAAAACTTTTCCTCTCTGCCTGGCTGTTTTGGGTACTGCTTTGAAATGGTCTGCAATGAAAATTGGCACAGTCCTGAGGAAGAATCTCAGATTAATAGAGAAGGTTTGAGTTGCTGGGGAAGGCTGTTTGCTTCAGAAATGCCTGAGGCCTCCCTTTGCCAGTGGAAGACTAATAGTTACAGGCGGGTTTGGAATTGTCTGTTCAAGGGTGTTTGTTTACCAAACTAGTGCAGAGGGATCTCTGTGCTTGTTGAGAGCTGTCTGGTTAGGAGAGGGTTCTCACTGATTTCTGTGTACCCGGCAGGTAAGAGAATAGAGAGCAGCAACATGAAAGCTGCATGGTTTATAGGAAGCTAAGAGGGATTCTGTTGCCTTGTAGACTGCCCTCAGCTCAGGAACGGAATCTCCAAAAAACGACTGTGTTTTGTTGCAGCAACTTTATCAGGTGGTTTTAGAAATGTGGACTCAAATAGGAAGTATGAACCTTGTCTCTTCAGAATAGCCCTGTCACGTGTCAAAGGCATAAAACTGAAGCAGAAAGCGGAGAGGGTGTGAAGGTGTCTTATCAACAAGAAAGAAGGCTTACACAAATGACCTCTGTTTCAATTTGCCCTTCAAACTGGAAGAGATTAATTTAAATAAATAGTAACTACTGTACTTAGGACTCACATATTGTAAAAGCCAAGAACACATGATTACATTCCTGCACACAGTAAATTTGGAAATGTTTCTTGACACCCTATTAATAACAGCAAAAGAGGAAAACAAACTCTGCAGCCATTTAGAGCCACTCAATAGAACTTTGGTTTCTGACCACGGGCTAAAGGTTGAAGTAAAATCCAATTTTATATGTAATGGATAATTGTTAATAGTGTTGTCCATTAATGGAATGGGACTTCCTTAAAACATGCCGAGAATTTCTCCTTAGCCAGAATTTCACATTCCAGATTAAGAATAGCTACTAATGCAACATTGGTCAGTATAACATTACCCAGGGAAGAAAGACAAATTGAAGTCAGGCTGCTACTTGTTTCTCTGTCCCGCAGCACCTGTACTGGTCATGTTAGGGTTTCTGCTACTTACTCTGCAAATTCTGTAACTGATGTTGTTTATATCTTGATGTTTACCTTTTACTCCTCAGGAATTCAAAATTCAAGTCCCGAACACGATTCCTTCTCTCTCTAGTCACTGTTAATTCTACCTAGTGTCTATGATGAAGTGTCTTTTAAGGAATTGCTTCACTTTGCAATGGCTGAAAAGTTCTAACCTAAAGAGGGCTGTGCATGCTTTTCCCTGTCACAATAATTGCAAAGCAAAATTGTATCATCTGGATAAATATGACCAATATTTCTGAATCTAGTAAGAGGATGACATAATCAATGGTTCTGCTCCCTGCTTTGTAGAAGTGGAAGGTCTGAACTTCCTCTTCCAAGCTGACTTGTGTGTTGTGACCTTTTCTATGCGTAACAGTTGCTTTACCTTCTTGCAGGTGGTGGAACAAAACGTGGATCCAGAAACAACTCTACTGACCTATCTACGAAGAAAACGTATCCAATGTCCTAAGAAACTGCAGAAGGCTTTAAATGCCTGCAGCATTTCATAATTGTTTCCTGTTCTGCATGTCACTTGAGTGTATATGCGAGTGCTTGAGCTTATGTGCAGAGCACAGGAAGGAATGTTCTGCATTACATTACAGCCACTGGAGCAGCTTGTTGTGTCATCCTGTAGTTTGGATATTATCTGAATATTATCCAGTATTTTCATTGTCTTATGCCTTGCACACCGCATCACAGGTAATATTGGGTGATTCAGGCATGCAAAACGAAGCAGAGTTTCCACCGCATGCTGTGGGCCTGCTACATGAGTGGGTCCAGGGGGATGCGGATTCATTTCACCCCTGTATCACACATGAGCCAACTTTACTATAGGAACTAGGGTAGGCAGTATTTTTCCATGTTTTCCAAGTCCTTGTCTGTCCAGCTGTGAATGGCCACACCTGAGATTACTCACATCTGTGTTACTGTGTGCCTTAGAGTCATGTCTACTTGTTTAACTTTTGCTGTTGTGTTCCAGCTATTGTCTGGGATCTGAAAGAAGTAGAAGGATATAAATCATGCTCCTCCTTGGAGTTCCCAAGAGAACTATCAGCAGCCATGTAACTCTGTATCTCAGACTTTACTTGAGTGCACAAGGTTCAAGAGGGAAAATAAGTGGAAAGTCTCTTCTGCTTTCATGCACTTCTCACCAGTTGGCCTTGTATATCTAAGCTTGTTAATGTTGGATGAAAATGGTGTCACATGAATACAGCTCTTTAAAGCCGTCTGATCTTTTTGCATGAATATTTGTAATGGCTAGGGTCAGACAAAACATGTTAAGAAGCGTGTTTCATTGAGCATTATTGTTGAGAGAAACCTTGGATGCTACAAGCAAGCTGCAGTAGATAGATGACTGCATGGAAACAATCCAATTCAGAATGATAGTAATGGAGGCAAAGATTGAGTCATCTATATCGTGACTATTGATGCTTCTCCATAGGCCTAAACTGATAATTTCACATAGATGCACAGGCATGTGTCCACTGCCACTGAGAGCAGCTGCTGTAAATATCTCACTGCATTGAACAACCCACTTCATTAAAAATAAGTGGTCTAATTAACCTCTAATAAGCAAAGGAACCTAAAGCAGAAGTGACATGAGGAATTGTCTCCTGACATTCCTTTGCAGAATATTTCAAGTGTTATCTGATTGAGAAATTCAGAGAAGTGTTCTGTAACCTGTGGAGGAATACGCTTAGGCTAGCATGAAAACTTTTGGGATTCCCAGGGATTTGTGCAGTGCTCCTGTGCCTCTCCTCTACTTCTGGAGTAAAAGCCTCCTGTGGCTTTACAGGAACCTCGTCTCCAGGAGCCGTTGCTCAGCGAGTCACCATAAATGGGGCCAAGAGATAAGCTGGAGTGACCAGACTGACTCTTGCAGGTAGTTTCTGAGCAGTTCAAGTGTAGCTCCTGTGACAGTGCTGGAGGGAGTGACCTGCAGCACCTGTTGAAGGCAACTGAAGCAGATGTCACCATGTGTCTCAGGGCCGTGGCTGCGTAGCTGAGCAAGCCCTGCCCTCAAGGGCATTGGGAGCATCGTCTCTCTTACCTCATTTCCTTGCCCAAGTCCAGAAAATGAGAAGTCTTGAAGTTACCTTATTCTAAAGAGTCTATCGGATCCTCATTGGGCTTCCTCATTATTAGACTTCAGGGTGTTGATAGCTCCCATGCCAGCATTTGAGACTTTGCTTAGGTCGATTTATTAAGCAAGAAGAACATAAGTCCTTGGTTTCTGATGAGAACATTTAGAGAACCGATTGCTCCACGTTCCAGACTTGTTGCTAAACCCTGACTCATAACTGTTTGCTGAGCGGACATCTGCCAACATTCTTCATGTTTTCCTTAATTCCTGTTTGCTCAGTGGGCCTATGTGGAACCAAACTAGGCTGTGGAGAAGGTGGATGTGGTGCTTGCACTGTTATGATATCCAAATATGATCCCTTTCGAAAGAAAATCCTGTATCCTTTGCAATTCAAACTCTTCTACAGAGAGTGAAATAAAATGGGGACAGATCCAGGTTCTTGGCATTCCATACACAGTTCTGTTTTTTAAAAAATGTTGTATATGTATGCTTATACCAAAAACATCATTTATCATTTTCAGAACATAAATTCTGAAGGATGATTTTATGAACAATGTATTTTTTGTCTACCAGCATTGCACAATGCTGATGGGGACTATTTCATCTTGCCCTGAAATATCTGCAGTGACCTCAGCACACATTCTTGTCTGCCTTTTCCCAGTCCAGAAAATTCTCATGTTCTTTCTTTCAATGTAATATATCTTTTTGCTATGATGACCCAAATGATGATTAGTGTGGTAAATCTTTATTGCTATTGGATCAGTAGAATAATCTGACTTCTGTATGCCAGCAGATATTCACTATTTCTTTACTTTCATTGTAACTTTGTATAATTTCTTTGTACAAAGTAACTTGGTACTATTTCTTTACTTTCATTGTAATCTTGATAACATTATTCCATTTCGCCATTGGTTTGGATGACTTCTCCATGTGTACCATCCAGATGATTTCCTAGATAAAGGCCCAAGAGCTTCTTCCTCTTACACGAGCATTCTTTGTGACTGGGTCAGGCTAGTTACCTAAAATCTTGGTATTTGTTGTCTACTCCTTTGAACTGCTTACATGGGTTCTGTAGTGCATGCAGGGAGGAGGGTTAAAGCTATTATTTCTATGTCAAATCCTGTGGGGCATACTCAGTTTGAACTTCAAGTGCAGTTTATGGGAGCTTTGGCTGAGTAGATGCTGTAGGATTTGCCTTGTGAGCAATGCATGTATCAAATCTACTTAAGTTTTTCAGTTGTGTCTGAGGACCCTCCAGCTCTCTTCAACTCTTTTCCTTTGCTGAGCAGCACTATCAAGTGGAATGACCTTAATTGATTAATCTAGCCACTATACTGCCAATGCTTGCCTCTTCCCCATCTGTGCCCTGCATCACGTAGCTGTGACTACTGTTGAAGGCATAGGAAACACAAAGGCCAGGCTGCACCCAGCCCAGGTAAGTTGTTAATACTGGTAGTTATTTTTTTTCAATCCATTCTCTCTTTTGATGTTAACTAAGCCTGCTGTGAGACACTGAGACCCCCATCATAATGGTAAAGCTGAGACTTTCCACATGAGCAGACTGTACTTGTAGGAACAGCTCAGTGATGGAATCAAACTCCCACTTCAGCACAGCATCTCTGTTCTGCCCCATCAAGTTAACTGTTACTGTCCCAGCTGAACTGCTAATGCTTGGGTTCTTGGGCACCTCAGCTGTGTTTGATCCAAGATCTGTATCAGGGACTAGAAAGACTGATGTTGTGAGACTACATAATGACTGGAAGTCAGGAAATCTGAGTTAGTTTTGACTCTGCTATGGCCTATAGGGGATGACCTTGGTTTCTCCTCCTGCTAGGGTCCTTCCCTGCTGTGGCACAGTAAGGTTTGGTTCAGCTGTGTTTGCAGAGACCCCAAACATTCTTGGTCTATACAAATAGCTCCAAATTTCTAGCCTAAGAAGTCCTTGTCTGGAGAAATCTTGGCATCACTGGAGGCTTCTAGGTATCTTCAGTTACTCTGGGAAGTCCAGATGTAAGTTTCTCTGTATGTTCTCCTCTTTGAATCACACTTCAAAGATTAAGTTTCCATCTCATCAAAGAATATCTTAACTTTTGGTGAGATATCATTCTAACTGAGGTTTTGTGGGAACACAAACAGGTAGGACCATGAACTCACCTTGATATTGTGAGCTAATGGTTGTTAATTTTTTTCCCAGGAGAGAATAGCAAAAAGTCATGGGTCCCAATGCGGCTTTTGCACTCCAGGTATTGTCATGTCCATGTATACATTGCTTCGGAACAAACCTGAGCCCAAAATGGAGGAGATAGAAGATGCTTTCCAAGGTAATGCCCTCAGCTCTGCAGGGATGCAACCTGTGGTGCTTTCATTACATCTGCTTCACAAAATGGGGAGGACGAACACCTTTTGTCACAGACAGACAATCCTTAGCAGTTAAAGAGCTAGCTTTCCTGCTAGCAGACCAAACAGCTGATACGAAGCATTTGCTCATTGTTTGCAGGGCAGCAGTAGCAAATGTCCTTAGTCTTGGATTAGGATTCCACTAGATTTAACATTTAACATTTAAAGGGTTGCCTGTCCCTGGCAGGGCCTACAGGCTCCACATCAACTTGTGGAGGGCAGTTTGCCACTGGTTCCAAGCACTTGCAGAGGTCTGGGTTGGCCAACCTCAGGTAGAGGACTGATTCAGCAGCGTGTGATGGAGTGGGGCAGAATCTGACTGTGTAAAGCAGCTGAGTGGCTGCTGTTAATACTGAGGCTGCAGCTGTCACTAGGCTTCTGGCAGTGACCTAAGAAATCAGAAGCAGAAGAAAGCAGTCTGTCTGTAATTCAAGGCACTGAATAATTGTTATGCTGATTAGATTCACACAACTGAGGTAAATGAGTAGGACAGATTATTGAAATTTAACATTGAATTAACTTTAGATAAATTGCAAGAAAAGCATGTAGGATTGTTGCAAAAATATTCATGAGAATTTCCTTGTATTTTTAATCTTCTTTATCCACTTTTTACTAATTATTGCGAGACATGATAAAATGCTCTAAAAGAGGAGACATTCTCAGCCAAATAACACTAAATATTTATTCTTTTGCTCTGCAATGCAGGGAACTTGTGTCGATGTACAGGATATAGACCCATTCTGGAGGGATACAGGACATTTGCCAAAGTAAGTCTGCAAGGCTGAATGGCTTACTCTGTTACTCAAATATACTAGGCACTGAAGAGAGGAGAAAAGAAATATATATGCTACAATGCAGCTCCAACTCTTGATCCATTCATGTATGCTTCATGCATTGATAATGGAAGACCAACTCATTTTCTCACTGTAAATGCTAGAAGAAAAGTGCTTTAATAAGATCCATCTGATGGTTCCCAGTCTCTTTGTAATTCTTCTTTGTAAGTCTCTCAAAAGCTTAGCATCTCTGCATGGTACAGCTTGAAGATGACCTCTAATGTGGAAAGAGCGTTAAAGGTGCAGTGCACAAACAGGCACAGATGGGGAATCCGATCGGACAGTTGCTTTCTTGAAAGACAAACTGAAATAGAAGGGGAATGTAATTGCAGTCACTGCTGCATAGCTCTTGCTCAGCACTCAGCTACTGGTGTGTGTAGAGTGTGAAGCTTTGGTATAGGTTTTCTCTAGCACTTTTGTTTCCAAAGGCTGTTGAGGAAAGTAGATGTCTAGTTACTTCAGTTACTAGCCACCCATGGGACTATGTAAGCATCAAAAACAGAGAATTTCAGAACGCTGACATTTAATTTTATTTCATTATCCAGTTTTATGAATAAGAGAGAATACAAAGAGAACTCAGATCTATTACAAGTGTTTGATAAACCCAACTGATGTAGTTTACTTGGATTTCTAACAGGCTTTCAGCACAATGTCTCACCAAAGGCTTTTAAACAAAGTGGGCAGCCCTGGGGTAAAAAGGAAGATCTCTGTATGGAAGAAAGATTGCTTGAAAGGCAGGAAATGTCCTTGCAATGGAGGGAGATCACTGATGGAGTTCTGCTAAGACCTGAGGTGGGAGCAGAGCTGTTTGAGATTTCCCTGTAGGAGTTGGAAAAGACAGTGAACAGTGAGGTGAGAAAATAAGTTCACTGCTGATACCAAGTTACGCTGTGTAGTGAAAACACAGATTAAGGGGAATTTCAGAAGGCCTTTGAGAGACATGAGGGACCTGAGAGATTGGAGAATAGAATGGAAAGAAGTTCAGGGAAAATAAGTGCAAAGAGATCCCCAGAGGGAAGGGTGGTCCTCATCTCCCAGGTAAGATACTGGGCTTTGGGCAGACTGTTAGCATGCAGGAGCAAGACCTTGAGGTTCTGGCAGGCAGTTCCATGGGCGGGAGGCATCAGATTCTCATGAGCAGTCGAAACAGCATTTGAAAGGGATTTCAGAGAAAAAACAGAAAACACTCTTATGCTGCCATCTAAATCATGGCTCTCCTGCACCTCGTCTGCTCCATGCAGTTCTGGTCCTCTTATCTCTCATGGGGTAAAGTGGAAATGAAAAAGGTTCAGAGAAGTGCAGCAAGCATCACAGCGATGGAAAGCTGGCCTCCATACAAGGAACGTGGAGTAGGCTGGAACTCTTCAGCCTGGAAAAGAGATGACAGAGGTAGAAGGTGTTCTGCATAGCCCATATAGTAGTTTACAGAGAGCTTTGATAGAAGCCTATGAAATCATGATTGTCAAGGGAAAGGTGCACAGATACCAGCTGTTTCTGCCTCATTCAATACAAAAACTAGGTGTCATGAAATTAATCTAGTCAAGGCAAAGCAAAATGAAATTAATTTCCATGCCTCAAGTAGCTGAGCTGCAGAACTCACTAAGGGATGCTTTGGGAACCAAAAGCTTACACAGGGCTCAGGAGAGACTATGTACTTTCAAGTGCTACATACTTGGAAGGAAAGCTACTGAGAGTTATTAGACTCTCAGTATAAAGCACATTTGACTAAGGTATTCCCCCAATCTGAACACAATTGGAAGCTGATTGAGTACTATGTATTTTATTACATATTCTAGTCCCTCTTACAGTGTCCGGGGTATTTTCTTAGAGCTGCAGCTGGCCCAGAGCACTGACTCAAAGGTCTGGGTAGTTCTAAGTCAAAACAAAAGGTCTGTGTGTAAACTGGGTATTTCCTATCCAACAGGCTGCAGGAGTCTGTCTTACATTGGCCAAGGGAAATACCTGTTTACTTAGCATCTTCCATCTCCCATTTCTGCTTCAGAAATAGTCTTCTCTGACAATCAGAATAAATAATGTTTCATTTCCTTGGAATATGCACATTTTTTCTCACAAAACTGTCTTTGTCCCCCAGGATTGGGGTTGCTGTGGGAGAGTAGCCAATGGTACTGCATGCTGTCGAAGTGAGAAGGAAAATAGCATGGTAAGCTGAATAAAAAAGCTATAATCATAGTTTTCAATATAACATTAATATAGTTTTGACATGCGAGTCATCTCTGTCTCTGTTGTAATTAAATTATTCAGAGACACCTGAGCTGCTTTGAATATCTGTGTCTTAGAGCATGTTGCCATACATCCTGATTAGCATGGCTAGTAATTGTAATGCAGCTTTTATAATAATGAACTAAATACATTCCTTCTGAAACTGCAAGATGCAACTCTTCTGTGAAATTGCGCAGGACAACTATAAGCCATGTGCTACCAGCTTCTGGGACATGGAAGCCAGTATTTTTTTCTGTGAAATAAGGATAATGGATCTTAAAATTATTTAATTCTCCAGGATGCTATTTCCTAAACTTTGCAGTCCAGTGATGAATTGAAAGTAATTTAATTATGTTTTATGTACAGAGGAGAGGAAGAGAGAGAATTAGGGCATTAAGTAGTATGAACGTAAAGTGAATTTAAGAAAGAGAATGCAATGGAGCTTTCTCTGTTAGGATATTCCGGTGAAGTGTTGTGAATTCTTTGTTAGGAAGCATGCAATGTCATGTGGAATACCTCAGCAATTAAAGTCGTATAGACTGCTTTCATCAAAATAGTTTATTAATGAAACGTTCTTTCAGAGTTTGCTAAAAGTAGAGCAAGATATTATATAGAAGTTGCAGTTGTCTGGCTTTGTGCTGAAGAGCTGAAGTGTGCTTGTTTCTTCTTTAGAATGGGAGTTGCTGTGGAGGAAAAGCCAATGGTCCAGGCTGCTGCATGAATGAAAAAGAACACAATGTGGTAAGGCCCTGCTGACCTGTTATTTTTCTCTATTTCATCTATTTTGGACTGTATCTTGCTTGCTCTTTGCCAAAATCTAACTGTGCACTTAACTGTATATATCCAAAGCAGTTTGAAATAACTTTTATGATTATGGTGATCTTATCTTAGAGGAGGCAATTTTGGTGTCATTTAGTGCACCAATGTGAAAGTGATGCTGCTTTTGATTGGTAAAAACACGTGCATTTAGGTAGGCTTACATTATTTTTTTTTCCCAGAAAAATGTAACTGAAAAACCTGGAAATGCTGTCCAGGTGATATCAGTTCATTATATTTGCCATTCTTTGCTCCACAAGATAGTAAGAATAGAACAGAAGACAGAATTAGCTTTTTTTTTCTTCTTTTTTTTCTTTTTTGGGGGGGGGGGTGAGAAGTGGGGAGTGGGGGAGAGGGATGAAATCTTACTTCTCTGCCTCTCAAATACATATGTTTTATCTTTTCATAGGCAATGATGTCCTCCAGCCTATTCAATCCTTCAGAGTTCCAGCCTCTGGATCCTACACAGGAGCCAATTTTCCCACCAGAATTAATGGTAAGTTGATTTAAAAGGACACATTTCATTGCCTTCATTATTCCATGCTGGGTTTGAGGATCCCCACTGTGTTTGCTCTGAGGAAACAGCAGTGCAGAAGGTGGATGCTGATGAAACAAGACATACAAGGCATGAACGCTTCCATGTTTTACACAAGGCCCTTGCCAGCTGTGGTGGCATAGGGGACATGCAGGCCAAGTGCCTCCCCCAGCTGGCTGGTTGCCTGCCCTCTCTATTTGCTGTCACACATGCCTGTGCCAGGTTTGCTTTCCTTTCTGGTTTCTGTCTATCTGGGCATGGAATAATTGCTGACACCTGGATTTCAATATACTAGGTCAGATGCGAACCTCTGCAATAAACACAAACATATCTGAGCTAATCACCCCTTGCTCCTCTTAGAATCAGGGGAGAAAAGTAGAAACTATGGGATGTAGTTGAGAATAAGTTGAAATAAACCACTCTGTAGAAGAATCAGCTTCTCTCTACTCTACATGAAAGAAATGGGGAGTAACCAGATCACAGTGACATCAAGAGTTATATGAGATTAGATTCTCTCCCTGTTTCATTCTTTTTGCATTCTTTTTGGAGCTAATTCTCCTCCTTGCCCCAAGCAGAATTGCTGTATGGCACAGAAGTGTCTCAGCCAGGAGTCTAGTCTAGGACATGGCATGTTTGTAACTTATTTCACTTTTAACAAGCAATCAAAATTCACTTCTTAGTTCTGCTGCTGCGCCAGGCTTAGTCCCTAGTCCAAAAATGTCATGAGCTACAGCTCTTCTGGTGTCTTACAGAATATGAAAAAGGGCCCCTCTGCTGCTTTTTCTCCAGCTTATAGGTTGACCTGCTGTCGCTGTGAGGCAGCCATGTTAGTCTTTTGTCTTCAATCACTGAGCAAAGGGAATTAGAAAGGGAACAGATTCTGGCCTTACAGCTGCTAATTGAAATTCAGCAGTGGTAAAGACTTACATAGTTTCAGTGAGATGAGATTGGAAAATCCATTACTTCTGGGATGGGTGAAGCCACAGCACATGCCACAACGCATGGCAGGTGGAACTTGCTAAAGGAGATCTTGCTAACGAGATGTGACAGCAGGAGGCACCTGACAGTGTAAGGAGGCAAAAGCTTTTTATCAGCATGAGAGAGAGCCTTGTCAATGCCAGGTAAACAACGAAGGATGGCTGACTGCCAGCAACAGCGTGGGGGCTCCCAGGCACCTGGCAGTAACCCAGCCGAGTAGGACTTGGGCCTGGAGCAGGCAAGGGCAGGAAGTACGCAGGGATTCTTAGCTTGATAAAGAGTCTGAATTCCATCTGATTTCACTTTTGCAGACTCAGAGTAACAAGCAGCAGAAGCAGCTGTGTTTCAAAGGAGAGCGTGTGATGTGGATCCAGCCTACAACTCTCGAGGAACTGGTGGCCCTCAAATCCCAGTACCCCAATGCTAAACTTGTTGTAGGGAACACAGAAGTTGGTAAGAGGATGGGCAAATGCTCGTTTTCAGTATCTGGAAACCTTCCATGTAGTATTTTGTGGGAATGGTACAAATTTTAACTTCCGTCATGCTATTGGTGTTAAATGTCTCTCGGCCTGGCATGTGAAGGGAAGAAGTTTCTTCTCGAGTGAATTAATCTCACAGCAAATGTTTTTCTTCATTCTTTTTGCTAAGTCCAACAAAATACGGTAATCCAGACCTTTGAGCTTTTGTGCTAGTGGCTTGTTGAGGAGAGGCAAAGACAAGTTTTTTTCGGGGAGAGGAGTGGCACACCATAAAATGCCTTTGTATTCAGGTGAACTGAGTGACACGGAAATGTGCATGTTGAGAGATTTTCAAGGAGTTGAATAAATTCTCAGGACTTAATTTTACTGGATTTCTCCTAAAATACATATTTCTGCAAGCAAATGGAGTGATGAAGAGAGTTAATCTATATTAGTAATTCTGTTGTCCTGAACAAATAATTCAGGGCACATCCCTCTGCCCCAGTTTCAGTTCATAGTATTCCTTCTTCTTCCCTGAAGGGTTATGTACAGTTAAGCCATCTTACATGAACCCAAGTCTAGGTTAAAGCACCTAAAACATCCCTGTGAGCATTCCAGTATTGGTAGAAAATAACTTTCAATTTTAGTAGACTTGCCATTTCATAAAAAAAAGCTAATTTAGCCTGTCTGCAACCCTTAACTGAAGGAGTCTCACTTTTCCATAAGGTATTGAGATGAGATTAAAGAACCTGTTGTATCCAGTGATAATAGCACCAACATGGATCTCTGAAATGAATGCTGTTCAGCACACTGAAACAGGTGAGCAAAAAGGAGACTAAATGCCCATGAAGTGAGTTGAGGACTCTGAGAAAATAATAAAGAGGGTGTACAGGAAAAGTCCAAGATTAGAGACTGCTCTTTATATCCATTAGTAACACTGACAAGGAGGGAATTAAGCTAGTAATATGCATTTGAGACTTAGAGAGGACTTTTACTTGAAGATGTATTAGACATTTCCCTACCTTTGTGTGGTGTTTTATGTATAGTAACTGAGTTAATGGTGTAAATGAGAAATCTTTTAATTCATAGGAGTTTTAAATTTAGTATAATTTTAGGAAAAGGCACTGGATTCAACAGTCCAAGTGACGTATTGCATTTATCTTTGTGGTGGGAGCAAGTCAAACTTCAAATAACTAGAATTAACAGGAACAATGTAGTACATGTGGCCCTATGCAGTTCCTGCCTGGCACCTTCGTATACAGCCTACTGATATATTTAAGACATGGAAAGTGGAGAGGGATTTGGATTTCAGTACTCAAAAGATGAGCTAACACCTATAGGAAGGGAATAGCCTTCATATGCAGTGAAGCACAAGGTGGATGGGCGGATCACTGTCATGTGAGAAGCAGCACCACCACAAGCTGCGCTTTAAAAGTGAATTTTGTTCTGTGAATTGTGGTGTTTCCATACAACATACACTTTTTTTCTGTAGAATAAAATAGCATGACTGACTTTCTTTTCCAAACCCTGCTGTCCAGTTTAAACTCAGTGGTATCTAAGCTTTGTTTGTAGATGCAGTTATATCTATGTTCTCCTGTACTTGACTTGACTTTTGGGAAACAAAGACCAACTTCTCCTATTTGTTCATTTTCAGGGGTCAGTTTTGGGGCTGCCTGTAGTCTGAGCTCAATAGAGGATGTGCTGAGGAAAACGGTGACAGAGCTTCCTCCCTACAAAACAGAAGTGTTTCAGGCTGTCCTTGAACAACTGCGGTGGTTTGCAGGGCCGCAGATCAGGAATGTTGCAGTAAGTGGCCTGGGAGCACCAGGAACTGGAACTGAAAGTTCAGTCTGAGGAGCTGGTCTGTCTCATCTGATACGGTGTCCCGTATATTCCTCATGCAACCCAGGCAAAGAATTTGGTACATCTAAAACAACCTCTGGAACTGAGTAGCAACATGAGTCTCAAATGGTGTCTATGATACACTGATACCACAAATCTATTGTCTATATCTTCTATTACTATTATCAGGTTAAATAGTATTTATTTTTAAATTTTATTTATCTGGGAAAACTTACAGAGATTTGATTGCAATTTAATAAAAATGCATGTAGAGTGATGGAGAAAACTTCAGAGAAGCAGATTTGTAAGCTTTTGGCAGCACAGCTCTAGTAGTTATAGGGTTAATGAATCAGCTCTATCAAATTTTTAGAGACTTTCTGTTTTTCTACAAGGTATAAATTTCGTTATGTAGAAGTGAAACTCTCTTGGGAAAAAAACAGCCCCTTACAGGGGCAGGTCACAGAATGCATATTCCATTGATGGTTCCCTGCCAGTGCACCTAGTTGATATGGGACTTATGACACTGCTTCAAAGCATTTTCATTCTGATTTTGTTCCTGTTTCTCCTATAGATTGTTTTTCATTTACTACTAATATGGAAGAAGAAAGTTGTGAAAGGGACTCTAGTGATATTAGGAGCTGCTTGAAATGCACAGGCACTGCTTGTTCACAAGTGTGCTTTGGGTGCTGAAGGCAGTGCTCTGTGAAAGAATATAAGTTCTGAGCCTTTTCTTTGTATTTTCCATGCTATCTAAAACTAGGCATCAGAGGAGATGGGTTAGAACAGTTCAAAGTTCATATATTAAAAAGTACCTAGCAGGCAGACAAGTCAACCCGCCAAATGCAAGATTTTGCTCTACAAGAATTTTTTGCTGTATCTTTGTACTGTAGCCAACAAGCTTGGGTTCCTCGGTGTCATTGAAAACGTGCACTATAATTAATGGATCTTAATTGCAGCTACAGGCATCATAGAGCATGCATACTTTTAACATTGAAGATTGTTCTGATGCATCACTCAAAGATCATTCCTAAAACTGTTTCAGTCTAATGTTGCAATTGGCTGGGACTGCAATTGATTCAGTGGATTTTGTATTTTTTTGTCCTATTACATTATAGACCTGAGTGAGGATAAGAGTTTATCAAAATAAACTCAACTGTAGGGCACTGTGTATGAAGTAATGTACGATTACAGAGTGCTATTTATATTGCTGTTGAATACTTATCTAATGCATGTATTATCATGCTAGGCTCTTGGAGGGAACATAATGACGGCAAGCCCAATCTCTGACTTAAATCCTGTGTTAATGGCAAGTGGAAGCAAACTGACTCTGATATCAAATGGTAAGTTACATTTCCTTGTGGCACTAAGGGAGGTGGGGTTATCATCAGTCCATTCATATATTATTAGGTGAGGAGAGTTTGAGGAAAATGCACGTTAAAGAACACAGACTTAATCTGAGTCTTTTGGGGTTTGTCCTTTCTAAGGCTGATGACTTAAGGTTAGACCTAAGCTGGGTTCTCTGAAGTGTTTTTAACTTCTTTAATAAAATGAATTTCTAGTATTGTGCATGCACACACAGATACATTCTTGTGAAGACCTGGTTCAAGATGTCTATTCATAGAAAAACAAACTTATCATAGATATGAGGTTCTTTCTGTCACTATCATACTTGGATATTTGTGTATTTTTCAGATGAAGATTGATACCTGTTTTTGTCTATGGAACAATGTCTCAATTTGTATTTATTTTAAGATTATCTTTTTTTTTTTCCTGAAATATGATCCTTTTGATAACTAAGTGAACTCTTTGATCAGTGACTTTCACTTGTAATCAGTTTGTGTTCAGGCTAAGGTAGAGGTGAAAGGAGGGAAACTACTTTGGGATGTTTGGAACTGAATTCACCCAGAGGCTCAGCTTTAATTAGCCTAAGAAGGAGGAAGGATTTTGAGAAGTCTTTTTGATCAGTTCCTGGACAGAAGAAACATCATATGTAAAGAGATGCTATCATAGGTTCCACAAGAAAAAAAATAACTTTAAGAAAATCCTTCCTGATTTGCCAAAGTAGTGTTGAAAAATGAAAATTGGTTCCACATCAAGAATAATTTCTGCAGATTGAAGGCTCTTTCACACACATTTTTGTCATTTTTCATCTGAGTTATTTATTCATCCATCACTGATCTCCCCTTGCTCTACAGAGGGCAAAAGGACTGTCACAATGGATGAGAAGTTCTTTACTGGATACAGAAAGACAATACTGAAACCTGAAGAAATACTTCTCTCTGTTGAGATACCCTACAGCAGGAAGGTAAGGTGCTGGGATTAGACTTCAGTGCCAGTGGAGCTAAAGCAGTGTTACCTGAGTGTTAGTTTAAATAGGTTAGGCACTCTTCCTTGAAGAATGACCTCCAAATGCTTATGCAATCCCTTGGATCAGTAAACGCATAGATTTTTTTTTTGTGGGGAGGTTGTGGGAGGGGGGGAATCTCTCTTTTTTGATAAGCAAGGGGAGGTGGACTCTCTAGTGAAGTGCTATAAACCTGAGAATTGTAGTGCAGTAAATTAAACCTCACCTCATTCTGTAGGTCTTCTTTTTAATACATTCAGTATTGATGAAAGTGACAATGTAATGTTCCCCAAAGTCTAAGTTTTCTGTTCACAGCATAGTGCAGCAAAAATGCTAGCAATTCCCAAAGTAAGTGAAGCAAGGTAACTGTTTAATTTCTATGATCTGCAATGGGAAAAGAAATGTGAAAATGATTGTGAAAAAGCTAGTAGGGATGAAAGGGAAGTTCAATTTCCATATCTGTCTCTTGCAAGACTGAAACCGTAAGAACCGATTGTTTTGGCGTTTTATCAATGTGGACTTGCAACTTGAACGGAGCCTGCAAAATGTCCTTCTCATAGCTCAATGAACAACTATTTTCTGTAGCAGCATGAGTCACAACTGCCTAAGTAGTAGAACTCGTTTTTTCCTTTAAGGCCTGAGAACATCAGACTGTAATTTTATGCCATTGAAGGTATTAAGAACCTTTTTAGAGTTTGCAGCCATTAGTTATGTCACTACAGTGTGAATCCTTTTATAATGTTTCTTCTTTATAAATAGAAAATACTGTTTTTTTTCACGGAAATGTTATCATATTATGGGAGAGAACCAAAAAATCCTTTGTCTATCCTCTGTATTTTTTTTATATGCAAGTATTAAAAGATTATTTTTCTATCTCTGTTTGGGTGATTCTACTTTGAAGTTGTGGTAATTGCAAGAAGCATCAGTTGTTCTCAAAATGAGAAACATGCTTGAGGGAGTCAATGGACAACAGCATGCTCTACCATCCATATAACTGTAGAGGAAAAAAAAAAGCTTATACTCTAGGCAAATTTCACAAAACAAACTTTTGCCACAAGGCCAATGGCGTGATCTGTAAGTTATATGCAGCTCATTGATCTGAATAACTAAAATAACCTATGAACTTTCTACTTCATGGATTTTTGCTGATCTTTGCTCACAAACATGAAGCTAGGATGACTAAAGTTCTTCAAGAGATGTCTGAAAATAGTGGGATGAGGCAGGCAAAGTCTTCTAGAACTGTGCTTTCCTCACAGCAGGAAGCAGGGTTGTGTCAGCACACAGCAGAATCTGATTTTCTGGTTTATGTTTGTTTAAAACTGATGTTACCACTTGCTTTGATACGGCTTGTTATGCAGTGTAAGACTGGCAAACAATGTTATGAATTAGACCAATGAAGTTTAGCAGTTTTCACTGTTTAGTGTTAGAGGGGTTTAATTCATGGTAGGCTTTATTACAGAATCACAGACAAAACCACAGCATGGTTAAGGTTGGAAGGGACCTCTAGAGATCACCCAGTCCAACCCCATGCTCCAGCAGGGACACCCAGAGCATGTGGCACAGGGTGGCATCCAGGCGGGTTTGGAAGGTCTCCAGAGAAGGAGACTCTACAGCCTCCCTGGGTAGCCTGTGCCAGGGCTCTGTTCCCCTCACAGGAAAGAAGTTCTTCCTCACATGGAGGTGGAATGTCCTGTGTTTCAGCTTACACCCGTTACCCCTCATCCTGTCACCAGCCACCATGGAGAAGAGCCTGGCCCCATCCTCCCTGCATTCACCCCTCAGATACTTGAACGTGTTGATCAAATCTCCCCTCAACCTTCTTTTCTGCAGACTAAACAGGCCCAGCTCACTTAGTCTTTCCTCATAACACTGAGAGAATGTTAAGGGAGAGGAGCTAACAGCCTCTTTCCCCTGCTATTTTGTGTGTCAGCTGTTGAAGTTATTCAAGAAAAAAGTTTTATACTCTATATTTGTAAAGACAGTGCTTAGAGAAGAAAACAGCTCACTGGATTAAAGATACATATAAGCAGATTCCAGAAGATAAAACAATGCTTTTTAATGTATAAAATGGCATTTCTAGAACAGGATGTATCCTCTGCTTATCCTCTTCTGGACTCTAAAAACATTCCCTGTACTCCAGATGAAGCTAAAGTGTTGTCCACCACCTGTCTTATTACTTAATGTCCATCAGACCTTCATAGTCTTTTCATTGTGTACATTTTCCTATTCATGTTAGTTACTGTTATTTAATCTTTTATAATACCATTGTTCTTTATCGTGTAAATGTTTATTTTTTTTTTTTCCATAGAAAAAGCTTATAAACAGAATGGCTATATATTCATTTCTTAAAATAGAATCTGCTCAGTGTTGTCATTGCAGGTTTATGATATCATAACTTTTGTCCCACTGGAGAAATGTCTGATCGAGTCTATCTTCAACTCTCAGATTAGTATCCTACAGGCTCCTGGATATTATTGACTTCTCTTCCACCTTGGTGGACTGAATTTAGTGACATAGAAACAATGTTTTAGCAATTGTGAATCTTGCCTACAAATCTTTTGGAACCTGTGGAGTGCTTAGTGTGCTCCTAGTTGGCATTGCCTGCCCTTCAGGAGGAAAGATATGAGACTAAATTAGATTCATGCACAACCCTTTGCATTCTGGGTTGCCTTTTTTTTTTTTCCTCCTCTGCTATGAAACTCTGTTTTTCCTGTGAGATAACTAACTCCTAGAAGCTTTAACTGTAAAAAAAAAAAAAAAAAAAAAAAAAAAAAAAAAAAAAAAGGGGGGGGAACATACTAGGATCTGATACTGAGAAGTAGGGCAGACAAGCGCAATTACAGCTGTTGTCATGGTTGACCTTACCTAGCTTTTTAGCCAGCAATGAAGAACAGCAGGTGCCTTGTCTCCCACAGGACTTTGCACCAAGATAATGATGGTCTCTTTTGAGTAATTAGAGCAAGTGTTGTCTTCTCATTGTAATCACGTTATTGGAAAGCTTCTCTGAAATGTGCAGTAAGGGAAGAAGCTGCTTTTCTTCTCTTTGGAGGCTAATTGCTTTAACAAGCAGCGTGGCATAATGTCCTTGTTGGGAGGATGCTATGCTCCTTGGCTATTATCTGCAGGCTGCCCACTAATTAGTTGAATTCAGGCAATGAAGGCCACACTCCAGTTACATCTCCAGCAATGAGATCTCAATGCACAAAACGGGCCTCGTGAAATTCCTCTAGGCCAACAACAGAGGAATTGTTCTTTACAGCAGTGGAGAAAGTGTTGCTCGCTTCTGATTAGAGATAATTAGTGGAACAGGGCATTGTGCTGTGCGGAGTAGCTTGACTAAGCCATTATAGAAAACAATTGGCAGCAAACTTTTCAGAAGGGCCATGCAAAGTCATCAAATCAGTTTCTTTTAATCTGCAGGATGTCCAAGTGGGAATTTGCAGAAAATACCCTGCAGGGCAGGGAAAAGAAAAACTGAGTTTGTTGTGGATCCCAGGTGATACCATCACTTGGTGTAAACCGGCGGAGTGTTACTCTCATGTTGTCTGTCACAAATTGCTTCTGAGCTTTCTGAGAGGTAGTAGCTGGTGCCTTGAGAAGAACTTCTTTTCTGTGTGGAGTCATTGCTGAGAAATAACTTGTAGGAACAGCCTGAAATTAAGTTTAACATCCACTAGCCTGGATCTGATCAGTATGATTACTGATTTCAATTTTTCCAGAGTTCAAAGACTTTCCAAAGAACAAGAGGAGAAGTGGTTTAGGAGAATCACAGTGTTACTGATTAGGCCTCCAACTCAATGGCTTTGCAGACTGGGAGAAATTAAACTTAACAAGGAAGAATAAACTTTTTATATACAAAAATTCTGTCTTGATTCCTGTTCCTAAGACATAGAAAAAATGTAACAGGTACAAGCAGATCTCCATCAGAGCTCATCTCACACAATTCTAGCTTGAATAAGTTTCATCTTTGAATACAGTGCTTCCTGAACAAACATGTTCTGCTTGGCACTGCAAGGTAAATCAATCAGATATGGGGTTCTGGAATAGTTCATCCACGTAGGGACAGACCAGCAGCTTGTCCGCTTTCCGTAGCCTGCCGAGATAGAGAATAAAGAAATCTCTTCCTTTTTCCTAGGGTGAGTACTTCTCAGCTTTCAAGCAGGCTTCACGTCGGGAGGATGACATTGCTATTGTGACCTGTGGGATGAGAGTCCAGTTCCAAGAAGGCACTAGCCAAGTGGAAGAAATTAAACTGAGCTATGGAGGCATGGCTCCTACAACAGTCCTAGCAGCAAAAACTTGCCAAGAGCTCATGGGGAGGTAGGAAATTTTCTGTGATAAGAAAGGCTGTCTAGTAGAAACAAGGTTGACTTTTTCAGAAATGAATTTAAATATCTTGGATCCTCTCTGATAGCACCCAGAAGGAGAAAGAGGAAAAAAAGGAAAGCTGCATTTCTGCAGTAGTCTGTTCTGTGCAAAACCTTGCCTCTTCGAGTACTTCTTTCCCTCATAGATCCAAGTCAGTCTCTGAGCAGCATATTCCTGATGAATGCACTCATCTTTAGAGGTGGGCAGATGTTAGACACAGGGAGAGCCTGAAAACCAGGGTGTCATTCAAAAACTTGCACTCATGACTTAATTGCGTTGCCATACCTTTAGAACAGAAGACATGCCTGATATGAGAGCTAAGATGATGTGCATACTATAGATAGAGATAGAGCAGGTGACTGACACTTGTGATCCAGTGGAGTTGCTATGAGTTAATCTGCCCTGGTGATACTTAGGGCTAAGTAAGCACTGGGTGTCACTGTGTTTCTTTGCAGAGACTGGAATGAGAAGCTGCTGCAGGATGCGTGCCGCTTGCTGGCAGGTGAGATGGACCTGTCTCCTTCTGCACCTGGCGGGATGGTGGATTTCCGACGTACACTCACGCTCAGCTTCTTCTTCAAGTTCTACCTGACAGTGCTTCAGAAGCTGAGCAAGCAGCCCAATGGCCCTGTGAGTGCTGTTGGGGAAGATGGGTTGGGTGTGCTGTCTGGATGGGAAAGACATGAGGAGACTTCACATACAAAGCAGGTGGAGCAGCAGACTTAACGTGGCTGCAGGTGGTCATGAAGGGAATATTTTCTGACAGAAAATTGTTGCAAGAGCTGCCTTGCTTCTTCTCTGTGTGATAATGACCAAAATTTCCATCCACTTACCCTTGTCATTCCCACATTGCTGTGGAAAGACACTGCTCTGCAGGTACATGGGAGCATTCTTGGAATTCTCCTATTTAGTGTGCTGCACCTGCTCTTGTGGGGCTGTGGTTATTCTTCCCATTTTACCTTGTAAAAATGGGTTATCTTCACAGCTAGCTGAGTGTGAGACTAATCTGTGTGGCAGCTATGAGCTTTTGCCACACAGTGCTGACAGGTACACTCTGTTGACCAGCCTCCAGTTGACACATCTGCCCCTCATGGCTCTGAAGGTTACTCTGGTACTTCAGAAGGGAAACTTCATCTTGAGGCAAACAGGAGCTATTGGGAAAGGTTAGAAAGGGACTGGCAGGGAAGATGATGGTTTTTTAATGTGTCTCTGGCAGAATAAGCTGTGCGAGCCCATCCCTTCGAACTACATCAGTGCCACAGAGTTGTTTCACAAAGATCCCATTGCAAATGTTCAGCTCTTCCAAGTAAGTAGCAGTACCTACATGATCCACACTCATTTTTTTTCTGTAGCCCAAACTATGTTGCTTATTGCCTTGCTGCCTTCCTTTATTATGAACTTGCTGCAGTCATGCTATTCATGAGGCTTGTATTTCAGTCTCTGTTCCTTCCTTGACTTAGAATATGATATTCTTCCATGTAGTTGTCCAAGACTTTGTTCCTGAAGTGTACAGTTTCACAAAAATCATTGTGGATAACAATTTTGTTCTGCAGACAGAGCTTTGTATCCAAATGGAAACTGTGCAGTTATATAGCCTGCCTCCCTTTGCATCTCTCAAGTCCTAGATTCAGGATACATCTCCTTGTTTCTTTTCTCATGACCTGTTCTCTTTAGCCCTGAGAGGAGAAACTGGCTGTAGAATTTGAATTTTTCATGCCAGTAGTCATATCAAATCCTTCTCTTCTATAGCAGTTTCAAAGAAATGAATTTCTTTCACCTCATTCTCTACAGCCCCCTCTGTGCAGTCACTCCATCATGTTTATCTTCCTTTTCCACAGGATTTAGCACTCTCCTTTCTGAGCTCCCTAGAATGTATCCCCTGCCTTTTGCTTTCTGGTGAATGCTTGTGCCCCTGCGATAGGAGCAGCAGCAGTTAGCCATGTGTTTTACTCCAGGAAGTGCCCCCAGGTCAGGCGGCTGAAGATATGGTGGGCCGGCCTTTGATGCACCTTTCAGCAGCCAAACAAGCATGTGGAGAGGCTGTCTACTGCGATGATATCCCTCACTATGAGAATGAACTGTATCTAACACTGGTCACCAGCACCAAAGCCCACGCTAAGATCCTGTAAGTGCTGCTCCTGAGTTTCAAATGTTGCAAGTGTCCAGTGGCTCAGAAAATGCTGATCTGTCAGGGAGAGGGTGAGGGGAAGGTTCTTGCATTAGTGGGAATTCCAATTTGTTGCACATCATTATACAGAGGTGATCTGTGTATGTTACAGCTTTCTTGCAAATCTCTCTTGGTGGGACTATGAGGGAATTAATACTGAATTCCCAGCTTTGCTGGAGCACCAAGTTCTAGCCCCTAGGCATGTTCTTGCATGCAAATATGCAGGACTGGAAAGGAGCAGGACAGGAGAATATCCTACTGTCTGAGAGGTTATCTTAATCCCTGACGTGAGCATGCAGTTTGAACACACCTGCCTAGAAGTTCAGCCTGTGAGTTGCACTGCCTCCACTGCCACTACACACAGTAGTGTGTTGTCTGTTGTGCGTGCACCATCTTCTGTTTTACCTTGCTGAGTGCTCTGGCCGTAGTCAATATGTCAGCATAATCAGCCATAGCCAATCTGGCAATCCTTTAGCATAACAGCCTATATAAATTACTGTCAGGTAAAAGATATAGAGCTGTTTGTGCTTGGCCGTAGCAAGGTGGATAGGTCAGTAGTTGGAAGTTCAGCTGGCTTGAAGCATATCTTGTCCATAAGAGCATGGCTGGTGCGTAATTTATAACCATGCTGACTAACTCTCAATAGCCTGTGCTGACAGCTAATGTCTTATGCATTCTCATGTGAGCCTTAAAGCTGTTACAGTGCGGTACTGACTGCCGCACACAGTCCCTAATTGTGCTTCCATTGCGGTGGCTCTGCGTGCTCTCAGCTGCTCTCAGGTGCTTTGATGTGGGACACTCTACGTGTCATTCTGCAGAGGATGTGGCAGAATATTTCATCAAATGATAGGTATTTCCGCCTATGGCTGCTGGTCAAAATATTGGCTCTGTTGAGATTAATGAGAAAACTTCCACTTCATCTGAGTCATGTTTTGACCACTAAGTATAAATTAGAAATCATCTACCTCTGGATTGACTGATGAAATCAGTCACCGGATTCTTCTCAAGTGTTTTTGCAGAAGCACAGGAAAGTCAACTTTCCAAAGAAAAATAACATTGACTTCAGCTCCTGCTGTCTAAGAGCTCATGTGTGAAAATTCATTTATATATACATGTGTATTTTTTTTAATTTCTTAACTCACTGGGATGCATGAACAACTATTTTCAGGCACATTTTATATCAGAGCTTCAGGAATCTATGCAAGCATGCTGGAAGAATTGCAGCAATTTACAGAAGACAATAAATCATTCAGTTAGGAGAAACAAACCCACAACTCTTCTGTTCGCAACAGCTCCATTGTCAAGCCAGCCAGTTGCAGGGCCAATGTATAAAGTATTGCAAAGGGAGCTTGAAAGTCTTCTGTAAAATATTTATAGTTATATTCTGTTTTGTTTATCACTTGGTTTTAAATCAGCATATGACTCAAGCAGACAAGCATTTTATTTAGATAGCTCTTTTGCTGGCTACCAAAGAAGACTGTCTGTGACACTTTCTGTCTCTTGGAGCTTACTTACCAACTTCTTACAGTTTCCCAGCTACATTTTTCTGTAGAGGAGAACACTTGGTGCCATATGTAGGCAGTAAAATCTCATGTTTATCAATGCACAGAAAGGAATTCTGCCTTTACAGAACCATGAGAACTAAAAGATCAGTGAAGAAAAGACAGGCTATCATTATCACCAATCTATCTTTGGATAAAAGTTCCAGGAGATCTTTAATAGCCATGATCAGGAGGTCAGTTTCAGATGTGTCTCAGCCAAAAGATGTACAGAATAGCTTAAAGTGGACTGGGTATCGGACTGACCATCAAGATCTGAATTATAGATCCCCAGTGATTTAAGTATCATATGTTACCTTTCTGCCTTGGTTTCACATGATATTCATCCTACTTTGCATAGCCAGACCACGGAGAATCAGGTCTGTAGACTCATTGGTATTTCATGCTTGTAAGCGCTTACAGAATTAGATCAATGAAAATTAATAACTCTGCTTCTATTCTCTTTAGTTCTGTAGATGCATCTGAAGCCCAGACTGTCCCTGGATTTGTTTCTTTTGTCTCTGTGAAGGATGTTCCTGGGAGTAACATCACTGGTATCGCTAATGATGAGACTGTTTTTGCTGATGGCATGGTATGTAATTAAAAAGAGCCTCTTTCAATCACACAGAATCACAGAATGCTTGAGGTTGGAAGGGACCTCTAGAGCATATTGCATAGGAGATGGGGTTTCTCGTTTTCTCCAGTGCAGTCCTCCACTGTACACAAAGTGAAATCCTGAGTGCATTGGAGTCAATAGAAATTTTCTTGTCTAATTCAGTAGGGCCTGAATTTTCTTGCTTTGTGCCCCTTACCTCTTGCTTTGTACCATTTTCCTCTGAACTGCAGGCAATTCAGAGGAAATATTTTGGCAATATTTTGGCAATATATCATTCAGATAGTTCTTATACAGTGAAGGTGAACCTGACCCTCAGAGGAGTAAAATACCACAACTTTAGCCACTTAGCTAGTATTAGAATATTCCTCAACCTAATCAAAGCTAATTTCAAAAAGGCTGGTCCAAACAAATAAAGAATTGTACTGAAGAAAAAGATTAGAAATCATCATGAGCCTTCCAGTGTCTTCAGGTACCTACAGCAAGTGATGATATGTCCTGTTCTTGCCTCTAGGTCACTTGTGTCGGTCATATCATTGGTGCAGTTCTTGCAGACACTCAAGAACATTCCAGAAGAGCAGCTAAAGCTGTGAAGATTAAGTATGAAGAGCTCAAACCTATTGTCACAATTCAGGTGAGATGACCCAGGTCGGCTTCCACAGTTAACCTGATGGCTGGCTACTGTCCCTTCTCACACAGGGGATTATTTAGCCATGTATTTTGTTGCCTTTTCTATGTGAATACAGTAGGATACAGATAAGAATAGTTTATATATTCAAATATAAAGAGGGATACACCTTTGGATTGTTACTAATTGGCAGTGTGTTAACTCATTCTGCATTGTTTGTCATTGAATCAGATAAGACAGATTCTGGGAGATGCATTGCACACAACACCAATTTGTTTAACAAGATTGCTTTCAGTTGCATTCTTACCCACTGGTGCTTCCTTTCACTATTCTACTGGCTTTATTGGTTTGAATGTTCATATATTCTCCAATTGCTGATTTACAACACTTAATAAGAAGGTATGAAAAAGTCCCTTCTCGCTGTAGCTGCACTATTTCTTTCTATTTTTTTTACAAATTTTCAGAATATTTGTCTGGTTTCTAAAGCTGATGAAATTAATTTTCAGAAGCTGTGTCTCCACAATGAACATATCCACTTACTGCATGGATACAGCCATTTAGGAGGATTTTTTTTTTAATTTATTTTTATGAGGGACCACAGTTCCTATTTTTATTATGGAAACTTCAATTTTGGCAAAAGTGAAGTGTAAAATTTTGTAAAACTTTAGCAAGAAAGATTATAGCATTTTGACTCCAAAGGAAATAGTTTTTGCACTTCTCCTTTTCTGGGAGATCTGGCTTTCTCCTTCTCTTTTTCTCTGGTTCTCCACTGCCCCTCTCACTCCAAGCCATGGGCTTGATTCATTAGTTCATGTAAGCTGTCTGTCTTAGCTCAGCTGGCCATGAACTTTGAGGTTCTGGGTCCGTAAGACAAAATGGATCACAACCTAAGATCATCCACTTTCAGTAAAACCTCCATACTGTGAAAAAATATTTGTTATTGTTCTAAGTTAAGTCATTTAACTATTACATGATTAGTATCTGATAAATTCTTGTGCTTTTTATCTTGGATATTTTTTTCTGAGAGAGAGAGAGAGAGAGAGAACTGCTGTCACGTTGTTTCCATAAGAAACCTCCCTGTGTTATTTTGTTTTCTAGGAAGCTATTGAAAAACAATCCTTTTTTAAGCTTATACGAAATCTTAACAAGGGAGATGTAAAGAAAGGATTTGAAGAATCGGATCATATTTTGGAAGGTGAGAATAAGTATTAATAGCTGTTTTGAAGTAGGATAGTTTGACAAAGGAAGACAAACTGTAAGCCTCGTTTTCATACATATCACACTGTGTTCATGCAAGTAAGGCTTGCTGGGCTGAACTGATTCCATAATAAGTTTTAATCTACTGTTTATATACAAATAGCTTAGGAAAGATTTAATTTCAGATTAAATTTCAGATTTGAATTTCAATTTACTAACGCATGTCAAAATGATTTACAGGCAGCAGGTCCTGGCAGATCTCTTATGCTAGATCTCTATCTCCAGAGATAGCCTATCTATGAGGCAATTTTTCCATATATTTTCTAGGAGAGATGTACCTAGGTGGACAAGAGCATTTTTATCTGGAAACTCACTGTACTGTGGCTGTGCCAAAGGGGGAGGATGGTGAGATGGAACTCTTTGTGTCAACCCAAAACCTAATGAAGACGCAGGTACTGCCTCTCTAGCCTGTTACCTAAAAGGAATTTGCTTCTCAGTCCTTAGACTAGCTAACATCTTGTTTTGCAGTTTGTCTTAGCTTGTCTTGTATAAAAATGCCACACTGGCCCAGAACTGGATGTAGGATCTAAAGTCCATATCCATCCCCTAGGGTGTTCTGAATTCACTTCCAGGGGATGGAGAAGTTTCTGATGGCAGCACCTCCCTCTGTGCCTGGATTACATCTCTGATCATTTTCTGGAGATGTGGCTAGCTGGTGAATAGCCATGGCCACTGAATGACGTGTCAGAAAGGGCGGTGGTGCAAACACTGATAATATAAACCAACCCTGCCACCCTGTGGGACAGGCTGCTGGCACTGAGAAGTCTTTGCACGGTTTACTCACTTCCAACAAGAAAAGCGGTATTCCCTATAAATCTTCCCTTGTAATTTACATTCTATTATTTGAAATGTGGTGCTGTTGTGGACATCAAGACTATCCAGAGGTCTCATAGTTGAGTGAGGAGAGTGGAGGATGTGGAAGGATTATCACACTTTGTGCTAAATGAGATACATGCCTTGGTAAGCTAACCTCATGTCAATCTCTTCCTGAATCTCATGCTCTTTGCTAAAGCACTGTTGCAGTCAAGCAACAAATTCACTTGCAAGATCAATAGGACCTGCTGTTAGTGACAGAGAATTTGCAGTTTTGCAAAGTTTGCAGAATGGAGAAAACTATGACAAGTCATATTTTGGAATCTATTATTTACCACTAACTCTGCTTTTCTGTTTTTCTTTAGGAGTTTGTTGCTAATGCTTTAGGAGTCCCTTCAAATCGGATTGTGGTTCGAGTGAAAAGAATGGGGGGAGGATTTGGAGGAAAAGAGACTAGAAATACTATTTTGTCAACTGTGGTGGCTGTGGCTGCTTTCAAGTAAGTTTGGGTACAGAGAATTGTGCTTCTTCCTTTCAGCCTTCACCTATCCCAGGCTGCACATTTTGGAGCACTGCTTGTGCTGGGGCACTTTGAAGACTCTTTGTCTTCTGACTCTACAGCTTGCAGCAAGCTTCTGAGTTCCTATGGGTGTTTGATGGGCTCATCTGAAAAGAGAACTGAAACTTCTGGAAGGGGCTGAACTTATGAGGAATGTTAACCTTTGCTATATAAATAAGAAAGGGAAAAGCTTTGCTTTTCTGTTGATGTTCTAAAATTCTTCTGTATCAAATTCACTGCCCTTTCAGTTCACTTGACCCCAAAAACCTTTCAAAATCCAGCAGCAGTCTTGTTTGGATTGTGCTTTGTATAATAGAGGTGTAACAGCCCCTTCTCTAGACAAAACTCTGTTACCGATATGGGTCTTGCACAACTCCTCAATTGCTCTTCCACAAACTCTGATGTCTTTGGATTTTCCCTAGGAAGGAGGGCAGGCCACAGTGTAGAGAACCCTGCTTTTCAACACCCTAAAAGCTGATGGAATCAGCCTGCATTGCAACCATTTGTGAAGTGTAGATTGCAAATGGACTTCAGTTTTTCAGAGGTTTGATGCAGGTTCATCTTTAACTGTGCAAATTTTTGTGGTTATGAATGAACATGGGCTCTGAGATGACACTTGTACACTGCATGTAACTCTTCCCTTCCCAATATTGCTCTTGTATGCTAGAATGCTCCCTCCTGTTAATGCTAGCTGTATGTTGGGACACACCAGTAGTATCTTTGGAGGAGAATAGTAAAATGAAGTTCCTGTGATTAAGCCAGCTTTATTTTCTCCATTCTGAGCAAAACTTCTGCTTTCTCTACTTAATCAGTGATACATACACATTTTTTATTGCTTTTAGCCCAACTATTGATTTCATATTTCAGAGGTAGTGAAATTACATCTATGACATTCCCTAGATATTTTTGCCATCTGAAGAGAGGCACTGGGTAGTCATGCTTGTTTGAAAATGAAAAAATTGCCTTTCTCCTCCATGAGTAAAAAATAAGCAACTAAAGACATGGCCAAACTGAAGTCTAGTCATTACCTTCCTTAGCATTATTTCATAATTCATAGGGTATTTTCTCTAGCAGAGCCAAAAGAGAGCCTTGAAAAATAGTCCAGAAACAGTGATCACTCAGTTGTTGTTATCTGTGCCTATAAAAAACCATCCGTTTTAATGCGAGTCTCCAAAAGAACTTTAAAGAACACATCCCAGTCTCTAAGATATTTTTCTTTTTTACTTGATTTTGCCATTTTCTTAAGAGGAAGATGTATCCAGGCAATTAACTCTTAACTGATATAGCCAATGTTACTCAGGAAAGACAGTGCACACACAAAGGTTCCTACAGTTCCTCTGTAAGAACTGGGTAGCACATTTCAGGCTTTGCTCGATAAATGGATCTTTTCCTTTAACAGGGCTGGCCGCCCAGTGCGGTGTATGTTGGATAGAGATGAGGACATGCTGATAAGCGGTGGAAGGCATCCTTTCCTGGGGAGGTACAAGGTATGCACGTGCATAAAATGAAGGCATGTCCTCTTGGGGTTGCTATCTGAAGCATCAGAGAGCAGTAAGATACTGTGATAAACTTGTTGCTCTTGTTTCACTGCTGATGTCTCCTGCTGCAGAAGAGTCAGGTCAGCTGGGTTATAGAGTTTTATCTGTTAGAATCCTGTAGAAGTTCTGTAGACTCCAGTTAGTCCTTCCTTCTAACCTTAGAGTGAACACTTTCTCTTTCTTTAAGCAAAAAATGCGGCCCCCTTGAAAATCACATTACTTTTAAATGGTCCCCAGTCTGTTTGCAGAACTGCATTACTAATTGTTCTGTTAACCTCCCTTCTTCTCTCATCCTTATCCGGCTGCTTAGAAAACCAGTTCCCATTAAGCAAGGAGTGGCTGCTGCCAGTGGCCAGCACTGATTTCAGAAATGTTCTCTGAGGCAAGATTGAGGTGCTGACCTAGGCTCTAACAGTGAAACTTCCTGAGGTTGTCCTGTGTCCTTCCAGTCCTTGTCCTATGCTATAGCAGAGGACAGCCAGCCAGCTTCTTATTTGTGTGAGATCCACTAACTTTTGAATGGGAAGTAGAAAACTATTTAAAAGAAACATTACTGAAGGGACTCTCTTGACAGGTTGGCTTCATGAAGAATGGGAAGGTCAAGAGCTTGGAGGTGTCATACTATAGCAACGGTGGCAACTCTATAGACCTCTCTCATGGTGTAAGTAGAAGAAATGTTCTGACAGATAACTAGGTGGAAGATGCATGTTTTTCTGGGCATCCTTGTGCTTGGATTTTGAAGAACTGCTGTCTACAGAAATGCTTGCACATTCTGCTCCTTGGCATGACCCAAACTAGACCTTGGTAGTTCTGGGGGCTTCTCCAATTGATGTCTGAGCCAACAGACCTGCCATGGCAAGTGCCACACAATTCTTATTGATGCTGTAATAACTTGGATTGGGCAGAAGGCTCGGAAAAGTTTGTTTTGCATTACACATGTATGCAGAGGGCTGTGACAGCAGACTTCTTGCTCAATGCAAGATGGCTAATATCCAGTACTGTGAGGCAGGTATGAGAAAAGTTAGTTCCTTGTAACAGGCGATATTCAGATCAGCTCGCTGATCAGTGCAGGGTGTCTAGATCAACAAGCTGGCTAAGTGCCTAACTTAACACAGGCTTAATACCACAGTTGTTAAGTTTACCTGCCATAATCTTTTCTACACCAGGTTATGGACAGAGCCCTGTTTCACTTGGATAACTCCTACAACATCCCCAATGTCAGCGGTGTGGGCATCATTTGCAAGACCAACTTGGCTTCCAACACAGCCTTCCGTGGCTTCGGAGGGCCTCAAGGAATGATGATTGCCGAAAGCTGGATGAGTGACATTGCTCGGATATGTGACCTGCCACCTGAGGAGGTACAAATCCACTGATGCATTTCAGGGCAGCACTGCGTTTGAACAGGTTCTATCAAGAGGAGGCACAATTGCAGCAAATTATGAAGCATAAGAACTTTTGCTTCATTTTTGCTTAATCCTTAGCAGGAGCTCAACATTTCCTGAGATGTGGATTATCGTCTGCTTCATTAAATTCCCTTAATAGTCCCGATTGTATAACACTATTTTTAATGATAGCTAGATTGAGAAAGTCCAAAAGCAGGTACCCGAATCTTACTACCAATGTGCTTAAATACTAATCCTTCTTGAAAACTCCCAGCTTCAACATCCTCATTTCCTTATTTTCCCATGAACATTTGTCTGTTAACTCTGTTGTTCTGTAGAGTGAGAAAATGAGTAAAATTTGGGAACAACTTCCTTTTGATATTATTAAAAAAATGTAGTTTGAAAAAAATGTGGCATGTGCTTTATATATTGCTTTCTTTGAGAAGGTACGGAAGCTCAATCTTTATAATGAAGGAGACCTAACCCATTTTAACCAAAAGCTGGAGGGATTTACTCTGCGAAGATGCTGGGATGAATGTTTGTCAAGCTCTAGCTATCATGCCAGGAGGAAGCAAATTGAAGAATTCAACAGGTAGGTGTTCGGCCGCCACCACTGAAACTGAGTGTGCCTGATGCCCACTAACTTCTGAAGTTGTAGATGGGGCAGAGGAAATGGATTTACTGAGTCAATCTTTGCCAGACTTTTCAGATGGGTATCAAGGGAATATGTGTAGGCTTCCCACTGCATTTTTGCCCTTTTTTAGCTGACTGATATTTATATTGGTGAGCTAATAGTTCAGACAATTACTTTTTTAATATCTGGGGAAGTACCTTCAAATCAGGTTTCTTCTTGTTGGGACACATAAACAAAGCCAATGTTTCAGAAAAAGTTACTGGCAAACTCCATTTTTATTGCAGTCAAGTACTTGATTTCAGCTTTGATACCAAGGCAGTCAGAGAGGAGCATGACAGGGAGTTGTGTTGAAAGCCTGGTGAGTAAAAAGTAACATCCTCTTTTTACAGGCAGAATCGCTGGAAGAAAAGAGGGATGTGCATTATTCCTACTAAATTTGGCATCAGTTTCACTATCCCGTTTCTGAATCAGGTCTGTATGTGTCATTTGTCTTTTCAGCAGATGAGCTAAATTTGTGCTACTTCCTCCAGGCCTTCTCTCTTTACCAAACTGTATATTTTCAGGAAAGGAGTAAGTTAATTAAGAAAAAGCACACATTTTCAAAACTAAAATCAGAAAAACAGTAGTTACTGGTTTATATGGTCCAGAAGGTACCACAACACTGCTGTGCTTTATGGTATTTTGTTAAGTTACTTTCTTTGCTTTTTCTCAATATTAACAGCACAACAGCAGTATGACTCTACAATATGGCTGTTTTTGTCCAAATGCATGGCCTGCGTTCCTGGACGTGATGAGCTGTCGCTTGCACCTCTCTTGCACAGTGGCAGTTCTAGTTGGTCTGTCTCCTTTCTGGACTGAAAATGCTGGCTGAGGTGTCTCATGTCATTGAAATCTTTCAAGTCAGTGAGGCTAGAGCAAATCCACCCCAGGTCTGCACTGGTGGCTTTAGTTACACCAAGGAGCAATGTGTTCTTCCATTTTGCAATACAGTTTTGCTGCTTTAGTCTAGTTCTGAATTCTTTGTCTCTCTTTAGTTTGTAACTCAAGTCTGCCAATAATTTCACTAGCTCATTTTGATCACTTCTGGATTAATATGCTCTTTTGTAGGCTGGAGCTCTGGTCCATGTGTATACAGATGGCTCTGTGTTACTTACACATGGTGGGACTGAGATGGGTCAAGGACTTCACACCAAAATGATCCAGGTAAGAATATGTTCAGACTCACCTGTAAGAGATATCTTTCCAGGGAACTTGCACTCACTGTATAAAATTGCCTCAGACAGCTTGAAATCTCCTCTATGTACAGGATAACAAATCCTGATTAATTTTATTTACTGTTTCAGTGGCAGTGCCAAATTTACAGCCTAACATTATAATTGTCTGCAAGAATTAGTATCATCTGCATCTTAGTTTGGTTTTAACATGTAGTATAAATTGGTGACATGAAACTGAAAATATAGATAGTGCAGGTTATGCTTAAAATCTAGCTTCCTATGGCAATTGCTTTTCATCCACCCAAAATAGAGTACACATATATTTTATAGTAATGTTTGTCACATTGCAAACATTTAAATTCATTTGTTAACAATTCATTAATAGCATTTGCCCTTTTCATGAAAAGGGCATGAAGAACAGTATTGTTCTAGCATAGAAATGAAAGGAAAATCTAATTAGGGCTCTTTATCCTCTGGTTCCTTTAATTATTGCGGTAAGAATTTAGTCTTGGTGAATGTCTGTTATTGTGGAAGAAGTGTCCATATATGTGTGTGTATGTATTCTTGGTTTGTCAAGGGCAAATCTAATTTCTCACCTAGCTCTCAATCACTAAACTGACTGACGTCCCAAGAAAGATGATGTGGACAGGGTAGTTTGCACTCCAAAACCTAACAACATAGGCAATGAATGATCACGCTCATTCATAAGAACGACCATTTATTTGTTTTTTACTTTTGGTTTCCAGGTTGCTAGCAGGACCCTGGGAATCCCCACATCCAAGATTTACATCAGTGAGACGAGCACAAACACAGTCCCAAACACCTCCCCAACAGCTGCCTCTGTCAGCGCAGACATCAATGGAATGGCTGTCCACGTACGGAAACTGAGTACTTTGAACTACTGAGCTGGGACTCCATAACATGAAAAAACGATGTGTATTTATCTATTGCTTCACAAAGGAATTCCAGGCAATATACCGTGGTGCACTTATTACTTGCAGGTGGTTTGGAGACTGACCTCTAAACCAAAGACTTCTAAATGCAGAAAGCAACTTAAAGCAAAGCACTTAAAGCAAATATCCTTCTGTAGCAATGGTATTGTCATGGGTGTCTGACATGGTGGAGTATGAATGCATCTATTTGCATGGCATGTGACCTCTGAACAGAAGAATTTTGTATTGCCTTTTTGGTGCATGAGCTAAATTCTCAGATTTGAAGAAAAGAGGATGGATGGCTTGTAAAGTTATAGCTCCCAAAGTACTTGAGGTTGCTTTTGTGGGCTGAATTTTGGCTTTTTTTTTTTTGATGGGTCCATCTTTCTAGATCTGCTGAGGTCTATGGCTTGGTGTAGACAAAGCTAGAGTATAAATGGATGTCTAATACTTTGTGTCATGGTCTGGAAGGCTTTGTGCTGTATTTGGAATTTCCTTCGGCTAACAGCATAGCCAGTGTGTTTTAAAATCCTTTTCAGTCAACATTTTTTACCTATGTAGCAAGTTACTGAACTTTGTTCCATTTTATGATATGTCAAAGTCCTAAAGTTAGTGCTGGTTTGAACAGAAGATTCTTGGGGCTTTATGCTGCTCCTAATGCTAGAGATTGACTTTTGAAATCTTAGTGTTGACTAAAGTGCTTTTTTTTTTTTTTTTTTTCAGAATGCCTGTCTGACTATCCTAAAAAGGCTTGAGCCAATCAAACAGTCTAATCCCAAGGGGTCCTGGGAGGACTGGGTAAGCTATCTTGGTCTGTCGCAGGCTTTGTCAGAGATGGTTTCCACTGGCCACCCCAGTGCACAGGTGTATCCTCCTCCAGGAAGGGCCTGAGGGAAAGGCAGTGAAGCTGAAACCTGGCAAGGGAAGAAACCAAAGCTTGAAAGGGATGATCCCCAAAATATCAGTTATGAAGTTAATACTGAGATTCCTCCAGGCTCTAGGGGCATGTCTGTAGCAAACTAGACCAAATAAAAAGCTTGAATGATTACAAAAATCCTCGTAGTCAGACTGTAGCCCTGGACTGGAAGAAAGCTCATTTGTAATGAAGGAAATCTGTGACAAAGATGAACATTTACTGAGCCTCCATCCACTGTGTTCTGTGGTGCTTCATGGCAGCAGCATCTCTCCACCCGGAATATTAAGAGTTTGCGGCACTGTTAGCCTCCTGGGCAGCTTTCAGTCCCAGCTCCTCTCTTCCTGGGAGGAGTTTTGCCTTTGTGGTCTGAAAGTCAGGACACTATTTTCCCCTGGCCATGCTGAAGACAAAGTGCTGGGCGTCTTAACCTGTGTCTCTGAGGTGGGAAGGTCCCTGAAAAACAGAAGAGACAAGGTCCCTTCTCATCCCTCTGCCCGTGGGTGAGCCCTGCCCCTAGCAGCTGCTGCAGAGGTTTTCTGGGGAAGCAGCTGCATGCTGATGTTTTCCTTGGCGCTGCTGGCTCTGGGTGCTGTGCCAGGTGTCTGTCACTGTGCACCTTCTTCATGGGCTCTCCTCGAAATGTTTGGGGCAGCTATTTTGCAGGGACTAGTTGGCAGTAATTGTTACAAAACTCTGCTTTCTTTGCCAGATTAAAGCAGCCTATATGGACTGTGTGAGCTTGTCAGCCACAGGATTTTATAGGTGAGTCCATGCTGCAGAGGCATGGTTCTTACTCAGATGCATGGTATGTATCCAGGGAGTTTCTGGGAAGATTTATGGCCTCCACCCCCTGTCACTTCTCTAACCTAAGCCCTGCAGCCCTTTCCCGCTCAGAAATGTTAAATTCAGGTTAGTGCTGGACAGAATCCGGGCAGAGGAGGACAGATCCTGGTGGAGCACATCTCTCGGATCAGATTCAGATCTTGTGTAAATCAAAAGTATATCTGTCTTCACTGAAGCCAGCCTAGGTTTGGCGAGGTATAAATAAGATTGGAGCTTTGCCTGGGGGGCTGCCCTATGTCAGACTCCTGACTGTGATGGTCTTAATGCCTCCCAGGGGCTCCAGGAGAAAGGGGCAGGAGATGTCCTTGAGAAGAGAGCAACTGACTGAGGCTGTATCCCATCTGCTGTGGCATGAGCAGATCCCAGTGTTTCCAATTTCATTCTCCCACTTTAAACTCTTGCTGGTTCCTGTGCTTTTCTGAAATAAGACACTTCTCTCCTTTGCTTTATTCCTGGGGGTGAGCAGAGGTAGAGAGGCTGACATAAAAAATAAACACGGTGTTGAGACTAGACTCTGTAGGACTAAAATGCATCTCTGTTTCTGTTGCATCTCTGAAATGTGTTACTTTTTTAACCAAGTGGCTATCAGTATTTTAATAAAAGGGTTTTCAAATAAAATATAAGGAACTAGACACAAAGTTTACTATCAGCTGTGCTTAAAAGCTGTCCTTAACTTAGTTCAACTTGATTATTCTCCAAAGTTTAATGACCTCTAAGACATGTGCACCTGCACTCTAAAATTAAAGAATTTGCTATTGCATTCCTGGAAGTGAATGCATATGAGTTGTCACAAACCTTAAGATTCATGGGAAAATAAAGATGGCTAAAATGTTTCATTTCAGGAGAGTTTTTGGAGTACAGGGAAGCTTTAATAGATTCCTGTTTATACCTTTCATTTCTACATGAGCTTGATGGGAGAGAGAAAACACAAGTAAATAAGAATTTTGATAAGTGTCAGTATGACTGCATTCACTTTGACTGTTCATGACATTTTATGTGTTTCTTTTTTTTCCCCTCTCTCTTTGTATTAAGAATTCCTGATCTTGGCTACAGTTTTGAGACGAATGAAGGGAGACCATTCTGCTACTTTAGTTATGGTGTTGCTTGCTCTGAGGTTGAGATAGATTGTCTGACTGGTGACCACAAGGTGAGGAGGCCAGCAGTGAAATAGCCTTCTGTGTTGAGGTGAAGGAAACATTCACGGGGAGTCAGAACAAATACAAGGCGTCATCATGTTCCTCGCTCGTCATTGGTTCACTGTGACCTTCAGTGAATTTCTTAACTCCTCTGTTTGACTGTGCAACAATCTGTAAAGGATGATAAAATGATAATTATCTGCCTGGCAGGGATATTATGAGGCTTAATGAGTGCTTGCAAAAGTTATTGGATTTGCTTAAGAAAAGATAACAGCACTCCGTTAGCACAAAAGAAGAGCCACATTTCAGAATTGAGTTAATCATTAAAAACAGCACTGGGAGACTTTTAGAGAGGAAAAAGAAAAAGACAATTAATTAGAATCTGACCTAGTTGGATGTGTGTGGTACAGAGCACTGATAAAGGATAGTTTAGAACTAATACTAATACAAAACAGGTTCAATGGGTCCCTGAGGAAAACTGAACTGACTTCTTTTGTTTCACTTTATGGATGAAACTCGGTTTAAAAGTCAGGAAGAAGAATTGAGTTGAGATAAATTGCAGGAATAAAGGCCAAATGTGGGTACTGCTGAATAAATTACTCTTCCTGGTATAAGATTATCATGTCCCAGTCTCAATGCTGTCTGCTGATTTATTCTCTTCTTTTGCCTTTTAGAACATTCGCACAGACATTGTTATGGATGTTGGTACCAGTTTGAACCCAGCCATAGATATAGGACAGGTAAGGAAAAGTGTCACTAATTTCATCTTGGTAAAGTAATTATATTAATTTGGTGGTTTCTAGATGAACCATTCTTCATCTGCAGCATGTATCTTTGCAAACAGCATTTTGCACTTAAATGGATCATCCAGCGAGGCGTTTTAGGCTTGCAAGTAAAACCAGCTTGACCTCCAGTTAATGCAATAGGTGCTGAATTAGGTGAGGAAATGAGGAAATGCACTGCTTTTTTATTTTATATTTTTTTCTTTGGGTTAAGCACTGAGGAAGACTCCAAGGTATTCTTCAGTTAATACCTCAGTGATTCTTTTAGTGTCTACCTTCACTAAGAAATGCATCTGGAGAATACTAATATAATGGAATAAACTCGCTTCAGGGCCTGGGAGGCTCTTCGTAGAAAGTGGTGTGTGTAGACTAAACCTACACCTTAATTTTATACTGATATACATCCATATCAAATAGCGTATAATTTGGTGACACCTCTCAGCAAATCAAGGTGATAGACACAGAGTTGTTTGATGTACTGAGGGCTGGATCCTTAGGCATTTGCACATGCTCACCTATCCAATACAATGTAATTTCTCTGCTAACTCTGCATGTTGACTTAGTTTAACTCCATCATCACTTGTGTAGGTTTTGGGCTTTGTAGGAGGGCAGGAGGTGCAGAGCTCTGTTACAGATAAAATGAAAGTTCTCTGAAAGCAATTTCTTTTTTTCTGAAAAGTACATTTTAGAACTGTTCAAGCATAGAGGGGATCTCTTTTGCCTTCATAGTCTGTCAGATTTTGACTAGGGAAAATTTAGAAACTATACGGAGCTCAAGCAATGGATCTTGATTTCCTGTGTCCCTCCGTGTATTGCTCTAGAGGATCTGGGGGCACAAGAAGGAAAGAGCGCTATATGAAGGTAAAGAAGATGGGGCCAAACTCTTCTTGGTGGTGACCAGTAACAGGACAAGGGGTAATGGGATAAATTAAAACACATGGAGTTCCATCCATGTCAGGAAGAATTTCTTTCCTGTGAGGGTGACAGAGCCCTGGAACAGGCTGCCCGGAGAGGCTGTGGAGTCTCCTTCTCTGGAGATCTTCCAAACCCTCCTGGATGCCACCCTGTGCTCTGGGGTGTCCCTACTGGAGCAGGGGGGATTGGACTAGATGATCTCTAGAGATCCCTTCCAAACTCAGCCATTCTGTGATTGTGTGACTACTGAATAACAAGTGCATATTGCTGGGATAATGAACATGTGTGAATGTTTGTATTAAATCTTTAGGCTACCTGGGTCCGTTACATCTCTTTGTGAAAACAGACAGCAGAGCTTCTCATAGGATGGTTTGAGCACATCCTTCTCCATCCACTTCTGACATCCATTCTCACCCCCTTCCTACCCTCCCCCCCTTTTTTTTTTCTCCTAAAACTTTCAGGAGAATAAGCTACACAAGAAAGCCTTTGGTATTTGAATAAATGTGGGAGTGTTTTTGCAGTTTTCCGTGCTGGTTACCTGAGAATATTTGGTGTTCAGGACAGTATGACGTGGTTTTATATTGAAAAAGTAAAATTTGTTTGTTCAGGTATCATCTTCAGTTCTATCTTCTTGTCCTTTGAATTATCAGCAAGTGCAGCTCGTTCAGTGTTATTTTGCCCACTGAGAAATCAATATTTTGGCATTGATTTTTTTTTCTTGCTTCATCAACAAAACTCCTGTCCTGCACTTACAGCATATCTGTTTGTATGTGTGTGTGAATTGCTCCATCTACCAGGGAAATGCAACAACATCTATGTGGGAGCACAAGAACGGCGTAAAGGTGGCAGACTGTACTTGACCGAAGGGACAAGCTTAGAAATGAATGGTGGGAATTTAGCCAGGAAGGGAGGGTGGAAGGGTTGAAAGCTCCACTTTAAATCATCACTGTTTGTTTTTGAGCAGGAATGAACAACAACAGCAACAAAAAAAAGTCACCTTGTTTTGTTGTGTTTGTAGATAGAAGGAGCGTTTGTCCAAGGCCTCGGGCTCTTCACCATGGAGGAGTTGCGCTATTCTCCGGAAGGGAACCTGTATACTCGTGGGCCCGGGATGTACAAAATCCCAGCGTTTGGAGACATTCCAACAGAATTCTATGTGTCACTTCTCCGTGACTGTCCGAACAGCAAGGCAATTTATTCATCCAAGGTATACATGTAAGATCTTCAGGCCTCTTACTGATGCATACTTCTGTTGGCTTTATTTTTGGGGTAGGATGCTTTTGCATTCCTTACCAGAAACATGATAACTATCCCTTATGGTAAGGAGGTACCAAAGCAGCCTGCACATTGCTACCTTGACTCTCCCCTAACAGAGGCTGCTGGCCTCCCTCTGCCTCTCAGTTTTTTCGCTGTTTGTCCCCAGAACTCTGCTTGCCTGTCCATAGCATCGAGGCCACCATGCGGCTCAACGTTTCCAGTAGCGTTGCCTCTGAGTTGGCTTGTTTTGCTTCCCTAGCTGTTTCCCAGTGCTCACTTCACCCTTGCAGGTTCAAGGTTAATCCACGTGTCCTTCAGCTGTTTTCCCTGCAATGAGGGCTGTTCCCTGCAGCTAGGCAGGGCTGTGCAGAATGGAGCGGGGTATACAGCACTGCGGAGCTTGCTTTATTCATGGTTCAGGGGAGCATTCCCACATCTATATATGCCTGGCCTGCTTCTGCATCTGTTCTCTTTTCCCTTCTTCCACAGAAACATCCTCACCAATGAGGACAACTATTTTGTTGATAAATGCTGATTACAGAATTAAATAAAGAATTAAGTAAATTAAGTAAAGATCCAAAGGGCTATGGGAAAGGATTAGTCTTTTTTTTTTTTCCTCCCCTTTGTAATAGCCCTAATGTATTAGCTGTGTTTTCCTACTGTCTTTCCTTCTTTAAATGGACTGGGGGCTCTTTTAGCTTAGTCTGTCCTTGGTAATAACATTTGGGAGGCTGAGAGGTCACAAATAAGGACTAAGAATACTGTCCGATTGTCACTTCACACTTACTCTCCTGTTAGCCCTGGTGGTCTTTCCTTAGCCAGGACTGTTTCGATCTGTAACCTCCCTCTTGCCTGTGCTCTCTCTAGGCTGTAGGAGAACCTCCTCTGTTCCTGTCTGCCTCAGTCTTTTATGCCATTAAAGATGCCATCTACTCAGCGAGAAAGGACTCTGGCGTGACTGAACCATTCAGGCTGGACAGCCCTGCCACCCCGGAGAGGATCCGCAATGCTTGTGTGGACATGTTCACCAAAATGGTAGCTGCTTCCAGTTTCACAGTCTGCTCCCTGGCCAGCCCACCCCACACTAAGTGTGTTGTGATGGTCCCTGTGGGTCAGATCTGGGGAAGGCTGTTCGTGTGTATTGTCTGTTACTTAACGTGCCACCAGATGAGAGGCAAATCCACAGACCAGCATTGGAGTTCACATTACCAGAAGGGCTTCCATACAGAATCATGGAGGTCACACTTCATCTCTCCTCATCCCCCTAGTGCTATCTGTAGAGCAGAAGCACTGACTTGTTGCTCTGATGCTTTTGACCCTTCATCTCTTAGGGGATCACAGCTCGTAATGCATCATGTCCACCATGTGATTTAGTGGTCTCATCATGAAGGGAAAGAAGAAAGTGCTAGGGATAGTGCTCACTTCTCGATGATCTTGAAGGTCTTTTCCAACCATAATGATTCTATGGCTCTGCTGATTCTGCTGAATGCAAACTAGGATCTCCAGGTGTTGCTGCTGTTACTCACAATATTTTTTTTTCTCCTTTTCTTTACAGTGTCCATCTGCTGAGCCAGGAACCTTTAAGCCATGGTCTGTGCGTGTGTAAAAGCAAAGTCTGAGGAGCAAATTTTTCTCAGCAATCTGGGCTTACACCAGAGGGACCACAAGGCAGTAGGATTATAATGACAAAAAAAAACGTGTTCATGTAGCTCGTCCACTGATTCATAGAGCTTTCTCATTTAATTGTCCAATCATTGTTTCCTCTAAGGGGGGGGGGTTGCTGCCAAATCATAGCTGTGAAGTGAATGATGATGTTATCCAGGTTATTAAAAATCCTACAGATTTCATTTAAAATTGCTGCAAGGATAGGAGACAAGCTTATTATCAACCAGCTTGAAAAGGAATATTTTGTTTGGTTTGGTTTTGTGTACTGTGGGGAAAAGAATTGTCACCTTCTGATGTTATGCCAAGAAGGACTTAAATGCATTGAATCCAGATAAACAGTCCTAACAGTCCTCTAGTAGAGACAGCGGGGCATGACACATACTGAGGACTGGACTGCCCCTCTGTATGTAAAACCAGACATATGCTAGAGGAAGATGAGGAGTTTTGCAGTTAGTTAACTATGGGTGGAAGTCTTATCTATGTATGTGTGTAAGAGCAGTTGTTCAGATGGAAATCCTAAAATGTGACCAACAGCTGATTAATCTTTAGTTAAATGAGGATTGCTTCATCTACACCAGGTCTTTAATGTTCTTTTTAGTTCACATGCTGCTTTGCAATTAAAGACAGTAGCTAGACATACCTAGAGGTTTCCAGCAAGAAATCCAGATGATTCATTTGACACATTTAACTTGCCCTTTCCCCACCACATCTTTTGCTTATCTCACAAGACAATATCAAACAAAGGTCTTTGGAGTAGCAGAGAGTTACAGATCACTGTCCCCAAGGCAATTTAGACCAGCCTGGGGCAGGTGGGAATTAGCTGGGTTCAAGTGCCCCTATGGTCAGTCCCTTTCCTGCTGTCAGGGCTTGGCTTTCCTTTCAAGACAGCTCTTAAGTTTTGCTGAATATAAGGAATGGATGTATTTTGCTAAAGGGACTGCTTGTCTGAAAAATGTCCTTATTGTATGATGACCTTGTACCTTTTGGGGTGAATGCATCTTTCATGTTGGATTTAATAATGCTGGGCATCCTTCTTCGCAGTGCTGGTCACTATCAGTTTTAACACTGAAGCATCATGTAATCTCTAGATGTCAGCCATGTACTGTAGCTGCTCATCATGTGCAAACTTTCATCTGTTTCTCTGGCCCACAGCTCTATGAAAATGTCCTTTTTCTATTTTTGTACTCCTAGAGCCATCACCGTTATGATGCAAAAGGATGCGACTCCATTGCCTTAAATAAAATTTTCTCATATCTTGCTCGAAATTGCCCTCTGTCTTAGGACTTACCAAGCATGCACAGACTGAAACATTTTTGAAGCACTCCAAGGCATAAAACTGTGAAAGTGCAGATTTATGTCTCAGTTTAGAATATTATAGTTTTACCATCTGGAAAAGGGCATGTGTATATATGAATTGCAGAAGTACTTTGTGCCTACTGTGCTTGCTATGTAATTGTTTTATTAATTGAAATGTGATACTGGTGTTTCTTAAACTCTGAAGTACTGGGCAAGAACATTGTCTTTTTTTTTTTTCTTTTTTTCCCTCCTGAAAGCTGGTAATATATAAAGAGCCAGTCAGAGAGGCAAATGTAAACATTTGTGTGCTAGCAAGCTCCCTGACTCTGTGTATTCATGTTCTTTGATGCCCCAGAAGGGATGCGAAATATGAGGTCTGTAACATAGGTGGTGACTACATCGTCTCTGTGGCACCGCACCTCACATGATCTCTGGACACTCCCATTCAGACCAGGCAGAAAAGAAATACAAAAGAAATGTAGTACGTGCTAATGTGAGTGGTATCAGTGAGGTTCCAGCATCTTCTTATGGAAATGCCCCAGCACTCACAAGAATCCTACTCCCAGAGAAGGGCTTGGATGTTACTGAGTATCTAGCAGGATGGGTAATTCCTGCTTACCTCCTGCGGTTCTGGAAAGCACCTTCTTCCATTATTTCTACATGGGTTTGGTGTCACATAGCCATGGCTACTGCCTGACGGTTGAATTTTTTTGAACCAGATTCATGAAGTCGCTTTCTTGTTATTCACTTTGCAGTTTATCCTTTTGAGGGGTATTGGATTTGCACATAGATGATAGCGAACACATGAAGTGAGGTGCAGGAGGGTACAAATTCAAGGTTACAAAGTTGGAGAAACTATTTTTTGGAATGTAGGAAAAGGGAAATTTGGGGACACATAGAAATCTATGGAGAGACTCAATGTAATGTCCAGCTCCATGTAAGTGGTACAATGACCTAAAGAACATGAAGTTGAGCTTCTTTTTTTTATCTAACACTGTCTTAACATTTCATACATTGCTTTACAATGAAAATAAATGCCAGATACTCTAGAGAAGGAAGGGACCTGTTGTAAAAGACTGGGAGAAAGATGGAGCTGCCATAGGATATCCCAGCTTAAAATGTGGTTTGCATTACAGAGCTGTCAGAGAACAACTCTGCTGTTGTGAATGTACAGTGCTGCCTTCTGCTAGATGTTATGTCAGGTGTGCCAGATTTCAGCTTGCCTTTGCTGAAGGGAAAGCTGCATATGAAGATAAACTGTGCTTATCCTAGTCCTTTTCAGTGAAATATGAATACATGATTCTGTTATGTATAATCTGGAAATTTGCCCAATTTCTCTCCTTCCAAAGCTGTGCCTTCAGAAGGGGAACTATGCTGCATGATAGTCTTACTAGACTTTAAAGTATTACGCACAATAATGGCACTTAAGCAATAATTGCTCTAGTTCGATAGTTCATGGGAGGGTGAGAGGAGGTAATCTGCTCTGATGTCTTAACACTGTTAATTGCGGTCCCTCTGCAAGAGAGGGAGGCCAAGTTTTAGTGATTTTGGGGGCAATTTTAACTGACAGTTTTCACTATCATTAATGAGCATTGATGTCAAATCGCTGTCTTTGTCAAATGAATGTATATACAATTCTCTGTGAATATCACATCATTGCAAAATAAACGCTAAAGAATATTCTCAAAATTGGTGTGGTACTGTCAAAAATCTGTTACAATTTAAATGCAGCAGAACTTCAGCTCATCCTTGGCAAGGAGAAGACCTTGCAGGTGCACAAAGGTCTCCTCTGTGGCCAAAGTTGGAAGAAGAGGGGGCCAGCAGTTTCTCAAACAGGCAAGACCAGGTGAGGTGGCCGGCACTCCCAGAGTGCCACCCCTGTGCCACATGTTTCTCTAGCACTTGTTCCTGCAGTATTTAAACACAAATCAGCAATGTAAAGAGCTCTGTCTCAGTTCCCTGCGACAGGGACTTTCCCAGCACTCAATCACGAGGCAGGGACTGTCCCCGACCTGACCCATTGATTTTCTGACACATTTGCATTTGAACTGATGCCCTCTGCAACAGTCCTGCCAGCCAGGATATTTTTACCAGGTCTCTGGTGTGCTGAGGAGGTCTGAGAGCAAACTGTTAGGAAAATGGAAAGCAGAAAGGTCCCCGCGATAGAAATGAGACAGTTGTTTCTTCTGCTGGAGGGACAATTCGCCGAATAGCTGCTCTGATAACCACATATAGGTCCACTGCACCTGGGTGTCCCTGAATTCAGGAAGGTAGATGTCCTTTGGCAGCCCCACCCGGTGTATGAGGTGACCCACTTCCTGCCTGAGGAAGCCGAACATAATCACATAGTCGTACTGGATGAGACACGGCTGGCACAGGCTGACAAGTGGCTTTGCTTCCAGGCTGGCCTTGTGCTGTCCCCTGTCCAAAACACCCTGAACAAAAGTGCTAAAGGAACGATGATGGCCGCCCATGCTTTGCATGTAAGCTGAGATCAACCTCTGGAAAGGGTCCCTCACAAACAGGACTTTGGTGTAGGAGCCCACCATGGCCTCTATGGTGGTCCGGTTGAACTCACTCAGCTGGGTCTGTGGAGCGTGCTGCCGAGGGTAGGGCAGCGGCATGGGTACTGTCACGTTTTCCTTCTCCTCTAGCTTCTCCAAGAGCTGCTGCCATCCCTCCATGCCTGTTGCTGGCACTAGGCAATAGAGGAAGTCCAGCTTGGTGCTGACCCTCATGCTGGCGAGCAGGCGTGCTCGCGCCTTGTGGCTCTCCAGCAGCGAGGCCCCTGTGGTAGAGCGGCTGCAGAAAGATCTCAGCCTCTTCCTCCGCAGCTGCTGGGTGTGAAGGAAGGTGTCCAGCGTCAGAGGGAGGGCCTCCTTGGCCCTGGGAGCCAGCTCACCTGGAAAACACCGTTCGAACATGGGGGCTGAGGACAGCCCAGAAACGCTTTTAGAAACAGCAATTGTTTAACACTGAAACACATTGTATGATTGGCTGCTATCAAAACTGTGCTAAACTAGGGGGTTATTCTTAAAGGCTACTGGTCCCTGAGGAAACCAAATGATACAAGTTCCAGCATCACTTACGTGTGTACCTTTTTTTCTTATGAAGACAAAAAATAGAAAAAGCAAATATAAAAAGGCTAAAGCAAATAAAAAGAATCCATGATAGTTGCTTTTAATTTGCCAGATTTCAGCTTTGTGCTTTACTTTTAAATCTCATCTTTGAGAGGTCATAGTGAGTTTAAAGCAACTGTGAATGCAGGGGATGAATGTTTTCACAGAATCACAGAATGGTTAAAGTTGGCAGGGACCTCTAGAGATCATCTTGTCCAACCCCCTGCTCCTGCAGGGCCACCCAGAGCACGGGGCACAGGGTGGCATCCAGGCGGGTTTGGAAGATCTCCAGAGGAGGAGACTCCACAGCCTCTCTGGGCAGCCTGTGCCAGGGCTCTGTCCCCCTCACAGGAAAGAGGTTCTTCCTCACATGGAGGTGGAACTTCCTGTGTGTGGAGGTGGTAACTTCATTACCCCTTGTCCTGTTACTGGCCACCACGGAGAAGCTCCAGTCCCTTAATCATCTTCGTGGCCCTACGCTGGACCCTCTCTAGAAGCTCCGCGTCCCTCTTGCACTGAGGAGCCCAGAACTGCACCCAATACTCCAGGTGCGGCCTCACCAGAGCTGAGCAGAGGGGCAGGATCCCCTCCCTCGACCTGCTGGCAACGCTGCTCCTGATGCAGCCAGGATCCCACTGGCCTTCTTGGCCACAAGGGCACATTGCTGCCTCATGGTTAACTTGTTGTCAACCAGACTCCCAAATCCTTCTCCGAGGAGCTTCCTTCCAGGAGGTCAACTCCTACTCTGTACTGGTGTCTGGGTTTATTCCTCCCCAGATGCAGGATCCTGCACTTCTTGTTGAACCTCATGAGGTTTCTTTCTGCACAACTCTCCATTCTCTCTAGGTCCCGCTGAATGGCAGCACAGCCCTCAGGAGTGTTGGCCACTTCACCCAGTTTGGTGTCACCTGCACCCTTGCTGAGGTGCACCCTGTGCCCTCGTCCAAGTCATTGATGAACAAGTTGAACAGCACCGGGCCCAGCACGGACCCCTGCAGAACACCACTGGCCAAAGGCTTCCAACCAGACTCGGCCCCATTTATCACCACCCTCCTGGCTCTGCCATCCGGCCAGTTCTCAATCCACTTCACTGTCCACTCATCCAGTCCACACTTCCAGAGCTTTCCTATGGGAGACTGGGTCGAAAGCCTTGCTTAAGCCAAGGTAGACAACATCCACAGCTCTCCCATCGTCCATCCAGCTGGTCAACCTATCACAGAAGGCTATCAGATTTGTCAAACATGACTTTCCCTTGGTGAATCCTTACTGACTACTCCTGATCACCTTTTCCTTGACATGCCTAGAGATGGTCTCTAGGATCAACTGCACCATCACCTTTCCAGGGACGGAGTTGAGGCTGACTGGCCTGTAGTTTCCCGGGTCCTCCCCCTTGTCCTTTTTGAACACTGGAGTGACGCTGGTTTCTTCCAGTCCTCAGGCACCTCCCCAGCCCTTCGTGACCTCTCCAAGATGATGGAGAGCGGCTGAGCAATAACCCCCACCAGTTCCATCCACACTCTTGGGTGCATCCCATCTGGGTCCATAGATTTATGGGTCCCCAGTTTGCCTAAATAACCCCTAACCCAATGCTCCTTGACCAGTGGGAAGTCCTCCTCCCTCCTGGTTCTCTCTCTTGTCTCTGGGCTTTGTGTTTCATGGGGACTGGCCTTAGCAGTAAAGACAGAAGCAAAGAGGTGTTTAGTAACTCTGCCTTCTCTGCATCCTCCGCCACCAAGGCACCCTCCCCATTCAGCAGTGGACTAACATTTTCCCTAGACTTCCTCTTGCTGCTGATGTATTTATAGAAGCCCTTCCTGTTGCCCCTGACATCTCTCGCTAACTCTAATTCCAAACGGGCTTTGGCCTTTCTCGTTGCATCCCTGCATTCTCTGACAATGTTCCTATATTCTTCCCATGTGGCCTGTCCCTCCTTCCACGTTATGTACATGCTCCTTTTCTCATTAAGGTTACCCAACAGCTCCTTGCCCAGCCACGCAGGTCTCCTGCCCACCTTGCTCCACTTTTTTCTTACAGGAATGCACCAATCCTGAGCTTGGAGAAAGTGGTGTTTGAGTATTAGCCACCTCTCCTGGACCCCCTTTCCTTCTAGGACTCTTGCCCAGGGCATTCCTCCAAGGAGCTCCCTGAAGAGGTCAAAGTTAGCTCTCAAAGTGCAGGTTGGAATCCTACTTCTTGTCCAGCTTCCTCCTCGCAGGATCGTGAATTCCAACATGTGGTGGTCACTGCAGCCAAGACTGCCCCCAACCCTCACATTTCCCACGAGACCATCTCTGTTTGTCAGTATCAGGTCTAGCTGCGCCCCTCCCCTTGTTGGCTCATCAACCACCTGCATCAAGAAGTTAGTGTTCTGCAGGAACTTCCTGGACTGTTTTCCTTGCTGTATTTTCTTTACTCATTCCTGTCTCTCACATGTGTGTTATGCAAGCGTTTGGCGGGCAGAGCTGGCTTCACAGGTCTCTTCAGACACTGGGGAAGTTAGGTGCTTGCACTGCCTCGGGCAGGCTTTCCCCTCCCCAGGCAGGAGAAACACTTTTTTATAATTAGGAAAACAAACAAGCAAACAAAACCAGAGAATGCCTGAAAAATAGTGGTGCATGGCGCTAGTTGAAGCCATTTCTCAGGTCGCTCACTGACAATATTAGGTAAAATTCCCGCACCAGCTTGGCCCTGGGCTGATAGGACTGAGGAGGCCGCGTTTTTCGGGTCGGAGCCGCACTAGGTGCCCATTTCTCTTGCCTGACCCTCCACCCCTCCCCGGTCGCAGGGCCGATCCCTGTCCCTGCAGCAGCACTTTGCTCTCTCCACGGCGTCACCTCCTGGCACTGGGCGCCCCATGTTACCTGTGCGGCTCCCGAGGAGCCACCAGCAGCCCAGCAGGGTGGTGGTGGTCAGAGTAGCGACCAGGAGCAGGCGGGGAAGGAAGCGCATGTCTGATGGCACAGGGAGCCGGGAGCAGCATTCGGGAACCTCACGTGTTTGCTGAAGGAGAAGCGCACCCAGGGCCTGGGTTAAAGTACTGTTTGGGCAGCACCTCAGGGGCCATTGGCCTCCCCTTTCCAACACAGGGTCACCGGCGCTCTGCCAGCGCTGGAGGCCCCGACCGGCCGCAGGCAGGTCTCCAGGCCAGCGCCGGGTGCTCCGGTGTGCCGTGAAGCCGGGCCTTTCCCAGCAGAGGGTGCTCAGCCCTCGAGGAACGGCTGCTGTGGCGCCTCAGCACTGCACGGCCGCAGCACACGGCATGGCCCCCCTTGTCCATGCTGCTGCGGGTGCAACGCCCGCGCAGCCGCCGTGTGTGTCTCCGCGGTCTCCTTCACGCCTGGGGATGATGTGACCCGAGACAAGCTCCTGAGTAACTGTGCCTTCCTTTATGGTATTTTATTGTGTGACGGCCCTACAGGGCTAAGCGCAGGTGGCTGGTGTGCAGCATGGCAAAGCAGCAGCGCTTGCCTCCGTGCACTGAAAGACAACCCTCAGTGGTTCGTTATTAAGCATGCACTCGTAAGGCAAAAGGAGAGAGATGTTCTCTGTCTGGAAAGATAAAAAGCGGCCTCCCCTTCTAAATGTGTTGCAGCAAAGTGTGAGGCTTTATCAGGCTGCCTTCTGCCCTCCTTCCCTGAAAAGCTTTTCCAAGTGTCTTGTAGACAAGTTAAACTCAGTGATAAATGTTTGTTTTTTTATGGACGGCTCAGGAGTGACCAACAGCCTGTGACTGCGACTCCCATGTCCACAGGGATAGCAGTGAGGATGAACTGGGCAGCTAAGTGTCTTCTAGTCTGCTTTTTAATGAAACAGTGCAAGGGTAGCACTGTAGGCTATTCTTGGAGCTGAAATTTCATTTGAAGCTTCGCTAGGGCAGGTCGTTACGGAAATTCTTCATGCCATGACCTTGAAAAAGCTCTTTTCCTTTAAATTAGCAATATGATCATGTGCAGGAGTTCCAGATTTAGCACCAGCAATGGCTTGAGCTGCATTGCCTCGCACTCGGCTTTTTCCTCGCAGGACACAACCCTTTGGAGATATTCTTTTGTGTTGATAAACATCCTCGCCTTGAGGCTTCTAGAGTTCCTCCTACACTTCAAAATTTTGCAAAGTATTGTTTTGTGTGACCATGACCTGGAGAAAGCGGCACGCCGAGCCCTGGCCATTGTTCCTGCGCGCGCTGGCCGCTGCCGAGGGCACGTGTGCGCAGGGGAAGGCCGAGCACGTCGGCTCCTTGTGAGAATGTGAACTTTGTCAAGTGATGGCAAACAGTGCCTAATTCAGCGATGGATATTTTTACATTCTCCACAGGAGAAGAGCAGATGGGAAGGCTCCTTTTTCTACCATTCTTGTTTGCGAGGCTGCAGTGTGGAAACCCAGATACGAAGTTGAAATGTTGACTGCTCTGAAGCAGTAAACAGTGCGGGGGCTGAGCAGCGGCATGGGAGCAGCCAAGGCTTAGCATGTTCTCCTGCTCCCAGAGCCTCCCTTGCAGTGAGAAGCATCTCCCACACCTCATGCGGCTGGGCCAGAAGCCAGAGTGAGGGGTCGGCAGCAAACTGCCACAGCTAGGTGGGTTCCTCAAAATAAAGAGAAAGAAGAAAAACGTTTAGGGGAGTGTGGGGGTTTGGGAATAAACCACATATGGTGCAAGGTGAGAAAAAGGGAGTTTCTTGGTGTTAGCTGCCAACTTGTGGAGCTGGTTTCTCTGTGCTCCCAGCTGCTCTGCAGCTCTGGAGGCAGTGTGAGGAGTCTGGTCATGGTGTTTTCTTTGACATTTCTTCCTCCAGGCTTGGTGGTGTCATTGCAGCAGACAGCTAGGGATGAAGCCCTCCCTCCACATCAGAGACCATCAGGAGCTTCCCAACAGAGTTTGCGTGGTGCAGGGACTCAACAGAGATTTAGCACTGCCCTTTAAGAGCTTTGGCCAAAATGGCCACTTTTGGCTACTTTGGGCATTGGAAAGGAAAAAGGAGGAGGATTTTGTTGGCCATGGGTGGCTGGTAGATGCGTGAGGTGCTCCCCCTGCTCCTCAGCATGCCTGTCTCGGGGTGTTGCTCACCCGCCAGCATCGTTGGGCTGGAAACAAAGAAACGTTGCCCACTTCTGCCTTGGCCAGAAAGCCCATGTCGCTCGGCGGCACGGAGCAGGTAAGGCGCTGCTCCTGGTGGTTGTAGGGCTCCGGCACTTCCTGTTTTTCTCCCAGCAGGAGACGTGATTGTCACTTATTATTCAGCTCCTCATCCTGGGAGGAAGACGGTATCGGGCTACGCTGGGGCAGCAGGATGTTTATGTGGCCAGCCAAGTTAAGGTACTGCTTTTAATACTCCCCGGAGCAGAGTCTTTGGGGGAAACGTACTTTTTTTTTTTTTTAATGCAGGGCCGTAAACATCCACGGCGCTTCGCCGTCACCTTCACCGTGTGGGCTGCCCAGCTTCCTGCCAGGGCATCGGGGCGCGTGTGCGAGGGTGTCGCACTGGCGCTCTGCAAGGTGCCGCAGACGGCAGGGAGCTGATGGCAGACTCGTCTGATTAGCTGTGCCGCATGGAATGGGGTTTGCCCAATTGAACTATAAGCAGGGAGAGGCAGCCACCAGACGGGCTGGTGTTGCTTGCTATTTTCCCAGTCCATTCGTAGGAGGAAAGTGTTCGTTCCTCACCCAGCTTCTTCGCTGTATGGCCCGAACAGAGTAGGGGTTTTTAATGCCAAACTTTTATCTAAACAAATTCCCATCGTGCTCTGTCTCCTGCCATGTCAGAGACCTCCTTGGCCTGGCCGAGGAATTTGTGGAGGGATTGCAGCTCTTCATTTTGCTCCTGGCATTTTTTTACCCGGAGTGACTTTGACCACATGGCAGTAGTGCGTGGGCCTGGAGGAAATCAGAAGCCGTTGCAGTCGGGCAAACCAGGCACCTTGCGTGGTGGCTGGGGAAAACCAGATCTTCAGGTTTTCTTCCTCATTTTTTTGTAACATGAAGCAAGTTGTCTTCCCGCCCGGGCTCTCGTGTTCCTCAGTAGCATGTGTGCTTTGGGCACAGCTGTCGGGTGCCCTGGCAGGACCCTGCTCTGAGAGGTTCATATGGATACCTGCTGCTTTACTGTGAGAAGGCTCTAGCTTGCCACCTTGCCTCAGAGTTTGGGAGAGAAAGGAATGTGCGTGTGGCTCTGCCCCGGGGAATTTGCTGCTTTTCTGCCTGAGGGCTGGGAGCTGGTGTGTGGCGCTTATGGGGACCCTGGCGAGCCCGAGCCCACCCCTCTGCACCAGAAACGGCAAGGGAAAAAGGATTTCAGGTCTGTTTGTTTTACTTTTTTTAACCAGACAATAACCTGCTAAATACTCCCAGGCTGTTTATATTTGGATAAGGCTGTGCGGCGTCCTGTGAAAGGAAAATGACACATCTACTTTGCCTCGGATGCGACGCTGCAAGGAGGACAGACCGGCTGAAGGAAAGCACGGCCGAGAGAGATGATGCTGTCCCCCGTGGTGCCAGCGCTGCCTGCCCGCTCCCTGCCACGCGGGCACTGATAGAAGGTGATAAACAGCTCTCTGCAAGCCAGAAGTGCCAAGCTCCCCTCTGCCCCGGGTGCTGGCACGCACGTGCAAACAAAATGCATATCTGGAATGCTTTCCCCTTGGTTGTGCAGCAGCAAGGTTAAAACAAACCCCATCCATGCTCTCTATTTTATTTTTTATGTTTTACTTTTAAAAGTTATTCATCTGTGGAGAGCCTGAGACATGTTCCAGGCAGGGAAAGGTTAGGCGGGGGCAAAAATGCGCAACCTGAAGGCCCTGGGCAGCACCGGGGCGAGGTGCATCAGGGGAAAGGAATTTGCTTGGCGAGGAGGAGGCGAAGGCCCGTTTTGTGGGGCTGCAGCCGAGGAACTTGAGCGGCTCCCGGGGGCCCGTCCGCCGGGGGTCACCGTTGCAAGTGCTTTGATAGCGCGCCAGGAGCTTGTAGGGCCGCAGCAGGCTATAGTTTCGGCCGGATCCGACATGCTTTCTTTTGGTGCTTAGCTCTGGTCAGGAATAGCCTTTTTTGTTGTTGTTTTTAATTTCCTCGGGGATATTTTTGATCAAAAAATGAAGAAAAGAGAAACTTCTCATTGTTCTTTTTCAACATTTTTGGATTGGGGAGGAAGAAGGGAAATGACTTTCCTCTCTCATTTAAAGCTGGCAAACACAGCAGAGAACTGCTGCCTCTACTGCCTCCCTTTTTTAATTTTTATTTTTAAGTTTTATAGTAAATCTTGCCCAATTGCCCGTAAATTGGGTGTGTCTGTGGATATTTTCACAAAACATCCACAAAAACATCCTCTGCTTCTCCACACTGAGGGTCTCCACATCAGTTATGAGTCATGGGGATCTCCCTACTCTTGCTCTCTACTTCAGTTCACCCATCCAGGGGCACCGGGGAGGTGGAAGCCAAGAGGCCCACACTGACGTCGGTTACTGCTGTTTACCTGTGGGTTTCAGCTGGATGTCTTCGTTCACAGGCAGCGCTCACTGCTGGGCTCCTGCCCACTGAAGGACATTGCTTTGGATCCCAGGCCTTGCTGTTGAAAATGGCACATAATCTCCTCTCTTCATCCCCTCATTCTTGCCACGCTCTTCCCTGTTGCTCTTCTATGGACCCATCATTTCCACATCTCCATCTGCTTTTGCCTTCATGCCCCCTTTTGGATACTTCATCTCACCCTCTCTTACAAGGCTTTCTGCTCAGCAGGGCCTCGTATTTCCCAGAGTTTCACTGCCAGCTTCCACACTGCACTTGCTCAAGACAAAAGATTGCCCTTAGAGATGATCCCTTGTCTCCACAGGCCCTCCAGGACGGACGTAGATATGTACAGACTGCTCAGAACAAAGTGAGAACAGTCCTTGTGCCCTCTTTTGGCCACTCTGAAGATGGAACCACCCAGGAGTGCTCAGTGACACCCCACTTTTCCTTATGTTGCATGCTAGTGTGACCAGTAATGGCAGCTGCCTTCCAGGAGACCTACTTTTGGTGGGACACAGTGGCTTCTCTAGGCACGGCAGCCCTCAGACACCAGGGAAATGACAAATTCCTCCCAGACGTGGGTCTGTTCAAAGGAGAAGGTTCACGCAGATTCAGAAAGCAAACAGATAAATTTATGGGGGAAAAAACAGCCAGGATTTTTGAATGTCAAGGTGCCACCTCTACCCAAGGTAGTCCTCAGGCCACAGCTTCCTAGGGGCTCCCCAACCCCAGGAGGTGTCACTTGTCCTAGTCCAGGGCTCCATCCTGGGTATCTGCTTGGGTGACTGACAGACATGGCACCTGGGGATTTCCACCTGGTCTGGGATGGCTGGTTTGTGTTAAACTGTTATAAATTTGTTTCTGGGGTAAATAATACAGATTTTAATCCTCAAACAGCTGTGAGTGTCACTCATGGAGAGCATGTGGTTTCTTGTGGGCTTGGAGGTGCTCGAAGTATTAAATCTCTGCAGACAAGCTGCAGGCATGGGGAGCTGCTTCTTGTCCCCTGTAGCATTACATGTCAATCAAACAAAAACACAATATTATGAGTGGAGAGGCCTGGAAATCACAAAATCACTCAAGAAGAACAATAGTGGGAGCAAGTAAACCACTATCCTCTCGCGGGTACTCATGATTAAAGAAGTAGCAGATTTTCAAGGTATTTTCAGCTTGAAAAAGAAAACCTGAAGAGTTGCAGCCATACCTTCTCATGCAGGGCATAAAATATTGCTACTGTTAAAAGTAATGGTCTGATCACCCACCTACACTGGGTAGTGAATTTGAAAGCAGGCCTTTAAATTCTATCTAACAGGGCAAGAAAGGCATAAAAACGGAGGGCAGGGAGATGCTGGGCTAACACACCTGGACCAAAGGCCAGGAGGAAAGGAGCCTGCTCAGCCTCCACATTTTGTCAGGTGTCAAGCCCTGAAATGCCCCTACCAACCTGTCCGTGGGCTCCCAGGTCCCACCGAGGCTTTTTTATCCCCTTGGCTGTCTGTCCTGTGCTAATCCAGCCCATTTCCACTCCCTTTCTCTTTGCCTGCAGATGCCTTTTCGACGTCCCGGGAGATTTGTCAATGCCAGCTGTGTCTATAAATACTCGGGCTATAAATCCCCAGACCTTACGTGCGGGCAGGCGTAGCTCTGCCTTCTGTCACTGTGCCTACGAACTCACGAAGACTAGGCTGGGTGTGATTACCACTGCCAGAGAAAGTTGTTAACGTGTTTTTATAAGGCTTGCATTCCAATCTCCAACTGATTAATAAAAGCAATGCAATCAATGCAATGGCAACTCGTTGCTACTCCAGCATCTCTGTTCTCGTGGGCTTGATTCAGTGCAACACCTTAGTTTTTGTGCCAGTACAAATGGTTTTCGTGAGGCAGGTGCGCTCGTCCACGCACTTCAGAGTACTGCAGGGTCAGGGGGAACGAGCCTGGCTGCTGTGTGGGATGTCGATATAGCAGACTCAGACCTTTGGGTCTTGGGAGTTCGCTCTTGCTTGGCCATTTCATAGAGAAGTGGCTAGTTTGCATCATCAGAAAACTTCACCGGATTGCAGGATCCTTCCTGTTTTGCCACAGGCTATTTTGAAGTCTTGTATTTTCCCAGCGATAGCAGACGAAAGGCAGCTCTCGTGTGCATCCCTTCTGCCTTCTCCTTAACTTGGGGACTAGCAGCCCCAGTAGTTTTTCTTTAGGTTGACATGAAGTGACATTTTTGTTTTGTTTTGTTTTTACAATGCGCTTATCCAGAAGGGACACCGTGTTCCTTGCAGCACATATTTCCTTTCTGGGCCTTTTTGCTGGGAGAGGCTGAGTCACTGCAAATGCCCCGTTCTGATTTAACCCGGCGTGAGGAGGAGCGGAGGAAACCCTACCTTGGCGCGCGGCTGCGGCGGGAGCTGCGCTGGTCGCAAGCACTGAGTGTTCACATTCCTGCTGCCTTCACATGAGAGAATCAAGCTCTATTTTTAAAAGAAAAAAAAAAGTACTTTTCATTTTTGGGGGAAAAACTATCAGTCACTTTTACATACTTATCACAGGGAACAGGTTTCTAAGGCTTGAGAGAAGTTTCTCTCCAAGAGAGGGTAATGTGTGAATTTCTCTTTATGGTTCTTCTGGCATATCTCCTTTTAGCACTTTGAGATTTATTCTGCAGCAGCAGAAAAACAGAGGCAAGAAGAAATGATGCAGAGAAAAAAAAAGGTGCTGGGTGACAGAGCCTTTTCCCATGTTTCTTCTATGGATGCTTAGCAGGTTCAGGCGGGTGAGCGCTGGCCCCACGCACAGCTAAGCCAAGAGCAGCCCTACTGTTCTGCAGGAGGCTCTGCGAAAGGCACCGGCTTGTGGGCTTGACACTGGCACTGTGCAGCTCGCCTCATCACCACGACCCTGCTGCTTCCTGCGCACGGAGTTCAGTGGTATTTGCAGGGGCCACAGCCAGGCTCAGATTGCATTCCCGTCTTTGGCCCCAGGCCCCGTGCATCTTCTCATGAAAGGAAGCCAAATAAATGTATTCCCTTCAGAAGATGCTCTTTCAGGTAAAGGAAAATGTGAAAAAGAAACTCTTTTTCATCTGGTTTTGAGTTTATTTGGAGGGTTGGTGAGTGGTACATAAACTCCAGGACAGCCCCATTTTTACTGCGCCTCCTGGTTCCTCTAGGGACATCTCAGAAATACGACACTGTGTCAGGCTGCAAGCTGCAGTTTTCTGCAGACTTGGCCAAGGCTTGGGTGTTTTCCAGGGTGTTTCTCAGAGCAGCAGTTAAGTGCTGTGCCCTGCAGCCACCTTCCCTGGGCTTTAGGTGCATAATTAGCCATCTATGACCAGTTGTTCTTTATTGGCAACACAGAAACAAAGGGCAAATATCTCCGACCTGGTTGGAAAATGTCTAGCCCAGTCAGGGCAGAGCCTAAAATGCAAATCTTTCTGAGGGCAGCTGAGCTGTGGAGGCTGCTCTGGTTTATAGCGCATCTCGGTTTATGGGTCCCTCGGCTGTGTGGGGGCTCTAAGGCTCCCCAGCACTATTGGCAGGCTAAACTGGGCAGATGTGTCCCGTGCTCAATGCGAAAGGCAGGCAGCAGCCTCAGCTGTATGTATCACTGGATGCTGAACACACCAGAGCTACCAAAGGGGTTTTAAGATACAGCAGACGGGAAGCTCCCTCCAGCCAAAAGCCCGGTCAGGTTGCGAGGGCGGCACGGCTCAATTTCAGCAGCACCTTTCCGGGACTGGATATTGCATCACATTTCAGATACGGCTTGGAAGCGAAATGCCTGTTCTGGGATTCATCCTTGGCTCCAAACTATGGTGCTGGCTCCAAAGGCCAGCTCAGCCCCCGCTGCAGAGAATGCAGGTGCTGCAAACGCTTTGCTTGCAGGCACCACAGATCGTGGCAGGGCTTGGGATTTGTCAGCAGCTCCAGTGTGTTTATGGGGCATGATGATGTTAATAATGCCACGCTCAGGCTTTGCACGCAGGTTATATGCCCCAAAATCGGGTGCAAAGGGCAGCCTGTGCCATGTGCATGGCTGTGGCTGCACTCCCGACGTACAGGGTCACTAGGGAGTGCGGGAGCGGTGGCGCGGGCAGCGGAAAGGGTGGGAAGAAGGACTGCTCCCTGCACGGGTGTTTATCTCCTTGCTAAGGACGGAGCTCAAAGGCAGGATACACCTCCTCGGAGCCCGAGAAGGTCTCTGCCTTACACAAACACCTACCTGGGAAGGATGCAAACCCAAACTTCACTACTAAAAATATCCAAGCAAACAGAAAGATTTTCCAAAACAGAATTCCGGAAATTCTAAGTTTGGAAGTGGTTTATTTGGGGGAGCACAAGGCCCTTTATTTTTTTTCCCCTAAGGCAAGTGGGAACAATGTGAACACGGCGCCCTGCTCATCCCATCCCCTCTGCGCTGCCCTTCTTTGAAGAGCCCATCAATAGCCCCGTAGCCACCAGCTTCCCAAGAAGGCAGCCTGTCGCAAAAACAGGAATCCCTTATCGGGTGGCAGGAAATTCTATTTTTACACCAAGTTCAGATTAAAAATAAAAGGGAAAGATACACACAGGAGCTCTGGGCTAAAATTAAGCTTTGAGCTTCTCCCCCAGTGTGGGGCTGTGGGTGCCCTCCTGACTAAGGGAGACGTGATGTGCTCCAAGAGGGATCCTGCCCTTGCTTGTGGCTCCTGGGGCCTTTTACCCCATTCCAGCACTTTTCTCCTGTCTTCTCACGGGGCACCATGAGCAGCCCTGTCTTGTCCTGTTTCTTTGTGTATGTAGGCATGTACATTTATATTTACACTCTACCTCCCACCCAGGAAAAGTCCCTTTGTGGTGCCTGTGGAAAGCAGGATGGTTTTTGAGCATGGGAGGGGGATGATTGCAAGAGGAGCGGCATCCCGGCTGCGGGAGGGATGCGGGAATGCTGGGTTGGGTAGCAGCCGCCAGGAGCACTCGGGGGAATGGGCCACGTCACCAGGACGCTGACCAACGTGTGCGGCTCGCCGCACCCGGAGGCAGCCGAGGACGGGGGCTTTCGGGCGTGGGTAGGAGCAGCGCAGGGACGCGGCGTGTTACCGAGGCACGGCACAGAACAGGCCCCAAGTCTCCAGCAGGCAGAGAGAAGAGTTTGCGAGGAATTTGAAGATGATAAACTGTGTTTTGAGGCTCAGGAGCTGCTGCAGAGCGCACCCTCTCCTCAGCCAGGGGTCCCAGCTCTGCCCTGGCTGGCCTTGCAAACACCTTACAGAATAGCTCCTTTCCTTGATAGTGCTAAGAGAGGGAATAGAAAAGCTCAGGCGAGCTTAGTGACCAAGAAACTTTCCATGTTAGCTCAGCAAAGCTAGGGTCCTCCTCCCCACCTGTGAGCACAAATTACAAACAGATTTGAAAAGCTGGAGAGGAGAGCAGTGATGTTGGGCTTTTCCCTTGGCTGTGGAGTAGCTGCTGATGGGACTTGGAGTACCCAGGGGATGAGCTGCAGGGGGTTTGTGGAGGAACAAGTAGGGAAGCTGGTAAAGGGGCAGTGGGGCTGCTATCCAGGAATGTGAAAGCATTTGATGTTACTTTTGGATGCACTTGAAACTGCAGGGCTGAAAGGGATAGCCTGAGTTGTTGGTTTGGTTCTTGGCTAGTAGGTATGTTTGTTGTGTGGTTGTTTTTAGATGGTTCTCTTTTGTGGGCAGCTGGCATGGTTGTAACTCTATGGTGGTTTCTCTTCGTGCTTGGCCCCTCTCAACATCATGTTCTGCAATTTAATGTTTGCTTCACCCATCCCTGTGTGTGGTAGGGTAGCTTGCTGTTGGCCTTTCTTCTTAATATGGGAAAGAGATTAAATTGTTGGGGTAAGCCTGCGTATGACTCATGGGTAGTGAAAAATGAACCTTTGAAAGGCCCCAAAAAGAAAGTTGAGTTTTTTTCTGTCTTGTGAAAATGCTTTTTGTGCCTGGCTGTAAGATGAAGAGGTGAAAGTTGGTCTAAAGGGGAAGTAGTACTGTCCCCAGGGGTTTTGAAAAAGTGCTATTGCAAGACTGTCCTCCCTCTTTGGGGTGTAGTCTGCTTTGTACTTTAAAGTTATTCCTCTTGTGCATAAGAGGGGAATGTACTGGCAGCTCTTGCTTTCTCTATATTTTGTTGTTGTTTTGTCTATTTGAAAGTGCCTCCAAGGATATCCAAACTTCTGTTCCCCCCTGACCCTGTATGTCTTGCTGTACATCTATCTACCCCTAGGCCACTTGTGAAGACTGTGGGATGTAGAGCAGCAAGACTGGCTGTAGTAACAGCACTGGCTGGAAGAAGGAGAGGGCTGCTGAGATGAAGGCGCTTAAAGGGGATGTGGAAACTGGATTGCACAGAATCATTATGGTTGGAAAACACCTTCAAGATCATCAAGTCCAACCATAAGCCCTTCAACACCGCATCTGCTAAACCATGTCCCTAAGAGCTTCATCTATATGCTTCTTGGACACTGCTAGGGATGCTGGCTCCACCACTTCCCTAGGCAGCCTGTTCCAATGCTTCACCACTTTTTAAGGTGTGAAATTTTTTCTAACATGTAACCAGAACTTCTCCTGGTGCAACTTGGGGCCATTTCCACTGCTCCTAAGAGATCTGTCTGAGAATGGATCATGTCTCAAGTGCCTGAGGCGCAGTAGGTGATCTGCTGTCTCTCCCCAGTCACTAAGACTGGCTGGTCTAGCCGGTTCACATGGTATTGGGAAGGAAATGGCTCCTGAAAGAGACTGCTGGGATCCCCACGCTGTGGGAAAAAACCGAGGCAACCTGAGCAGCAGAAGTCCTGGTGATTTTGGAGATTCAAACAGAAACCCATACCTGAAGTCACTCATTTGACTGTGGGCCAGGTCAGTAGTCACTGAAAATAGTCACCCATCTGGTGGCTCTCCTCAAACCTTTGCATGTACCTGGACGTAGCGGGGGTCATGCTGCCCCCGTAAGTAGAGGTGAAGAGAGACTGGTAGCACCTAGAGCTTCCAGCTCTCTGCCTACACTGGAATCAGCTAATGAGTGTTGTTAGAGGTAGCGTAAAAAAAGTGGGACAACAGAGATCAGGGTGGGCACAAAAAGTGCTTGCAGAAGTGAATCCATCGTTGCTGTGTGGGGATGGACTCCAGCGTACTCCTCTCGCCCGCTTCTTGAACTGAGCGGGCGCGCTCTGTTTTTTGGACTTGGTTCTTGCTTCAGATTCAGCAAAACGGAACAGACTGTTTTGCAACACAAAATATTTGGGGGAAGAAAATAAAAAGCCTGACGGTACTTCCTCTTTTGACATATTTGAGAGAGTCAATTATTATTAAAAAAACCCCAAACTCAAAACAGGAAACTCTTATCAGCTTGACAGGAAGCTCTATTGCTTTGTGGAAGTGTTACTGCGCGGTCATTGCTACTTTCAGTAGCTGTTTGTGAGTAATTTATGGGCTTAAGATGGGCGTCAAATCTTCCATGCAACCAGGGGAGAGGCCTCAAAGCTGGGACGGGCAGTGGTAGGAGTGGAGGGTGGAGGGGAAATACCAGGGAACAGGATTTGTATTATCTTACTACATATATTTACAATGATAAGATTTTTCATTGTCTTCCATGGTAAGTAATGATCCTGTTTTTGTTCTGTATTCGGATCAGGAAACAACAAACTATGTCTTCGAAAAATGCGCAGGCTTAATCTTCACTTACTTCATTATTCAGCAGAAGTAATCAAGGGATGTGGAGTGATGTGTGATTTCTTGCAAGGGTAAATTGCAAATTCTTCCCCTATAAGGTATTATGCATTTATATTCCAAATGAATGCATGTGTCTATGTGGAAAAAACAATAGTCATATATATAATATATAAAAATAATATAAATTACATCTAAAAATATGTCAAAGGTGTTGGGCTTGCTGTATTTTGACACCTCAACTTTGTTATGCTTATTTCTGACTGATAACTTGTTTATGTGAGATAACATTTCTTGGCAGGGGGTGGGGGAAAAGTAAGTTTCCTCTAAAGTATCTTTGGCAATTAAAAAAAACACGTGGTATGTGATGTAGTTAAATATATCTGAAAACTCAGCATGTGTGCTTTACATATTTAGCTTTGGAGTTTACCATTCAAATCTGTCCTGCAGTTGTGTTGAACAACGCTGGCTCTTTGCCCAGTACTTGCTGGGGTTTCTCTGGGTGTGAGTGTTGAGTGCTATGTGCACAGCTGTCAGCCCTGCAGTCGTGCGAGGCTATAGCTGTCCCTGCAGCGATGCCGGGTGTCCCGCACGCCGTGTGGGGCGCACGTGATGCGCGGAAGGAAGGCGAACGCTCTAGCAAGGCGATTGCATCCCTAGTGTTGATGTTTGTCTAAAGTGCTTGTTCATCTTTTATTTTGTGCTGGTAGATCCATTTTAATTAAATAACAGAGAATTTCTGGAAATCTGAGCTGTGGGACAAAAAAAAAAAAAAATCTGGAGTTCTTCTTCGTGTTTCGTCTCTTGAGGCAATAAATTTGAAGTTCACCTGTTCCACACACTTTTCTCCCGAGTCACTAAATATCCTTATTATTGACACAGCAGCCACTACTTGGATCGCCGCTGTCTCCAGTGCAGTGGGGCTGTGCAGAGACGGGAAACGGTGTTTCCGTGGACCCCTGCACTGCGGCCCTGAGTGTGGGCATGCACAGCAGTGTGTGTCAGCCTCACTTGGGGTTTGAAGAGCTGTGGGCTCCTAACCTTGGCTGCATTGCTTGGTCCTCTTCTGGTTGGAGTGGAGTGAATGCTGGAGGAGTGGGAGGTCTCCACACTCCCCATTCATAATGGGGGATGTTAAGGGTGGTCTTTCAATGCAGACTCTGCAGCTTGAATCTGGCTGTGCCTACGGGCTTCCAAATTGGATCCCCCTCAAGTAAAGGAGATCCTCGAGTACAGATATAAAGACTCTTGCAGGCTGCTTTGAAATGATGGTCTTAAATACTGCGTTCTGTGCGAAGAGGTGAGCATACCTTTCTCTTTGGGGGAAAATGGGGTCATTTATTTGTTCAAAGCCTTTGTTTAAGTACAGTAATTTTTTTTATAATAGTACAGCACCATGACTCCACTTGTATGCTCATCCATTTTTGTTTTCTTTTAATACACATCAACCTTTTCAAAGGGCATTTGAAGAAATGTCTAAATATCAGTAAATAGATCCTCTCCTTCAATACATGCAGTGCTCCCACTTGGACTTACTGGAAAATAAATAGGTTTTTGCTGGGGCTATAAAAGTATATCTTCCTCTTGTCCCTTATATCATCTCTCTCGGGCAAGTGACAAGAGTGTTTTTTTTTTTTTTTCCCCCCTCTCTCTCTTTCCTGGAAAACAACTGAATGTAAATAATCTGAAGGGTTTAATATGTCGGGTATGGGAGCACCAGAGATGACTGTGCAGGAGAGCAGCAGCCTGTGTCTCTGAGCAGCTGCTTGGCTGCCACTGACTCCCACATGGTGGGACCATCCTGGGGCAACCTTGGGACTGAGAGGCAGGTCAGGAGGTGCCATCTCCCATACACCTGAGGGGAGACTGTGTCCGGTGGTGATACTGGAGTCTACCCAAATAGCCAGCAATGCTCAAAGTTCATTGACTGCAGGTCTGCCTGTGTCTGTAATTGACTGCCCCGGTGTGGGGTGGGAGCTCCCCAAAGGGCTGCCTTCTCTTGGGTCGTGGAACGATGGCCTGCGAGCAAGTCTGCCCTGGAGATTACGCGAGGCCGGCTGTGAAGAGGCCCCTGCCCCTGCAGGTCTCCAGGGCAGGGCCTGCTGGGCCTGCAGGCTCTGTGTTGTCCTGACTTTGGCAGCTTTTGCCTGTATGTCAGAGCGCTGATGTTCGTGTCTGCAGGGAGGAGCTGGGTGGATAAATAAACTTCTGAAAGAGGAAAGATTTTTACAGCTGTTGTGTGCCTTGGGAGTGCAAGCAGTGTTTTTTTTTTCTTTTTTCTTTTTTTTTTTCTTTTTTTCCTCTTTTTGTTTTTGCTTGCAAAGCCTCAATTTTTACAAAAGAATGTGTTGGCTCTTACTTCTTCTGTAGCCCTCCTTCAGGGCAATGGCAAAATCATCCTTATGCTGTGTGGTGAGCGGGGCCAGCTATAGGAAGAGGATTGTTAGAAATATCTGTGACCTTATGTGATCTGCAGGGTTAGGACAGAGGCAGACGGAAAGGGCAACGCATCCTTGCTGTCACATTAGCAGTTTATCATCTCCTGTTCCACAGGCCTTGCCCCGCTCCGAGGAGGAGGAAGAGGCGGCCTCTGGGTTTCCTGCTGGCCAGGAAGATGCTGCTCTGGGATGGCCTGACTGCAAACAAGATGGTACCTCCGCCAACTCTCCTTTACTGCCTCCTGTCCCCTCCCCTAGTCCCCCCTCTGGGCTTCTTCAGCTCCTTTCCTGCCTTCGGCACTTCCCATGCGGACTGGGATGTGAAGAAACCACTTGGCTGTGTTCCTGTGGGTCCTGCCAGGCTTTCTCCTTGTCCCATAGTCCCTCCTGCAGCAACTAGGGACATCGCTTTTGCTGATGTCAGATGGTCTTTGGGATGGGAGTGCTGGCATGAGCATCCCTGTTTCCTCCTGGCACACAGCGTGGATGGAGAGCTGTATTTCCTCCCACCCTTAATGGAAAGGGAAGGGGGACAGAATGATTTGCGAAGAGATCTATATGGAAGGAGGAAAAAGGCAAATGAAGCCCATAGTTTCTCCTTGGAGGTTCTCAGAAGAGATGAGAAACTTTAGGTCTGTACTGAAATGCTACAAAGGCTGAACCATGGTGCTTCTGGGGGTTGAGGTGTTGTATGGGGACAGGAAAGATATTTAGATCCCGACTTGGCCACTTTGTGGTGGCACTCTTGTGTTCTGCGCATCACCTATGACAAAGTGCCCTCTCCAAAACATCCTCTAGTCTCAGGCACATACTGTGCATAGCTTCCACGGCTGGGAAAACACTGCAGGCAAGAGACCACAGCGACTGAGTCAGCAGAGCTTTAGAAAAGACATTGCTGCCAAACCTCATGCCTCATCAGTCACCACTCCTGCAAGGTCCTTACTGAAGAAATACCCAAGAGGCCTCGTAGACGCCCAGGCAGCTGTAGGCTGCCTATCATGGCCTTGGAGACCATCAGTGCTCCATGGGCTGTAGCCTGCTTGCTAAGGATCTGGGATATATGTAAGACACTCAACTACCGCTGCTGCAAAGCACTGCTGTATGATGGCTGGAGCAGGCAAGGACAACTACAAGTGTAACTGTTCAGAAGTAGTTTCTGGTTATAGCAGGTACTGCCTGTCACCAGCCTCAGGCTGAAACGGAGCTGAAATGGAGGAAAAAGTGGCTCCTAATGTATTAAGAGTCTTTGACCTATACGTTTTTTTATTATTGGCTGCCTGTGAAAATTGACATTGACATCACTGGTTGTATAAATTTGGTCCTATAATCACTTTTGTCCAGTCCTCTGTATGTGTGAGACCTCTGGGATGTAGAACATCTTTCTCGGTCTCCTGCAGTCACTGGCCCATTCATCACCTGTAGGCAACTTAAAAAGCTCTACAGCTTGACGCTGGTTCTGCAAAACTAGATCGTTGCCTTTCCTCCTTCCCTCTTTAGTACTGTTCTCCCTCTCCTTATATTTATATTTTGGAAGGTTCATGAAGAAATAATATATCCTGGCTTGGAAAGAGAAATTATAAGGTGTGCTGTGCTAACAGACGTGACTGCTGATAGCCATTGGAAACTGGAGACCATTTCTTCTTATGGTTTAATTCGTGAGCTCTGATTTCTTGGCAGATAGGTCATCAGTCTCCTTTTATTCCTTTGGCAGGATGAGTCATCATAACCCATGATATTGGTTAGAGAACTAATTCTCCTTGTGGCAAATGGTGAAAATTAATTGATGTGTCAGAGTTGCTCTGTGGTAGGACTGGGTTGATGGCTGCTAATTAGCTATAATGGATGTTTAAGCTACTTAACCTTTCTGGTATTTACAGGAATAAAACCTCTTAATGGCATATGAAGGAACTCCTTGCTGAAGGAGTCAATCCTTTCATCCTAACTGGGAGGAAGCAACTATGCTCTTGAGAATTTAACATACCTGTTATCTGCCACTTGGGAATCTAGTCATATAAAATAAAAAGTCACCAGTGCTGTGTGACATGGGAACTCCAGAGATGGTTGGATCCAAATAATTTCCTTGTCCTTACTGTGAATGGCTTAAATATATGGTAGGAAGTTGGGTGGTTAGCTTCTAACTTGATTCCTTTCTGCTCATTTTAGAAATAAAGCTGCAGAAATGCTGCCTGAGAAGCAGCAGCTGAAGGTGGTAAGAAACTGGCCAGGCAGCTTCTCGTGGGAGCGGCACTTCCTCCTCTCTTGTGAGCTAGAATTTCCTTAAAAGGAACTTCTGTGGTTCTCATCTTGCTGCTGACTGCACGGTTCGTAGATTGGGTGGTGGGCTGAAACTGTTTAGAGAAAGCTTTCAGTTAGCACTTATTTGTAATAATCTTGTGAATTCCACGTATTTGCCCTTCACTTGCCTGCACGACAGCGAAGGCAAGAAAGACACCATAGTCCAAGGCCTATAAATATCTCCTGTGTTCATGTCTTTAGAAGACCTTAATGGAGCCCTTGCTGACGCTTGTATACATGATGTGTAACTAGTTGGAAAAGAGCCCATCTAAAGCCCTAGCAACTTGCGCAGTGTTTGAGTGCTCCTGACCAGCTGAGGAGCTGCTGGAGCTGAGAAGCCCTGACAAACGTGAGCTCTTCTTGCTTACTGGGGAACTACTCCCTGCGGGCCGAACGCAACTGTTGAGAGGTATGTGCGCTGCCCATGAAGTAACAGCTCCTGCCTGGAGGAGCTGGGAAGGAGCAGGTGACTGACTTGCCTGCACTAGCCTTGAACTTCTCAGGATGACAGGTTCCAAGATGAAGCCTTGTTTTCTCTCCCCCTTGCCCTGACCAGGAAGAGGAGGGAAAGACTCGGTTGGAAAGGGAAAGACAAAAAAAAAAACCAAAAAAAAACCCCAGAGATGCTGTATTATGAGATCTCTACCAAAAAAAAAAGAATGTTCAAGCTGCTTTGCTGGAATAATTCAGTGCTATTCTCTGAGTGTTTCCAAACATGCCCTGTCACACTTTGATGCACTCACAGACTTCTGAGCCAGGAAGAATTTAAACATAGTGTATTGTGTTCCTTGACTTGTCAAAGCCTAACGTGGAGTCACCCAATTCCTCTTCCCACAGTTGCCCCTGTACTAAGAGAAACAGTGGAATAAACAGCAACAGAGGAGAAAGCTATAAATAGTGCAGGAGGTGTAGCATGTTCCTAGAGGAATTCAGGAGAAGCTTGTCCCCAGTTCCCCTGTAGAAACATTGTCACCTGATGTATAAGGTCAAACCACCCATAAATCTGTTTCCCAACCAAAGGCTGTTACATGAATAAATCCTTAAGGAGTAATAAGAGTAAATTAAAGGAGCTGTTTTCCAGACCTAACTCTGAACTTCATTGTTATATGTAGTTTACATCAAAACTTGAGATGGTGGAAAAACTGATTCTCAGCTTTCTTGTTTGATTAAAGATCTGGCGGAACTCCAGCATGTTGGCTAAATGCCAGCTCACAGGAGCAATTGCCTTTTGCTGCGCTGTATGTTGCCTCCTGAATTTTTATTTGGGGAATTTATTCAGTGTAATTACTATCATTTCCCTCAAATGGCTGTATGGCACTGTTGTTGCAGATGGCTTGCAATGGTCTACTGTGAGATGAGAGTGAACTTTCCCTGTTCTGCAGTCTGTTTTATCTTCTCCAGAAGGGGACAAAAATGGAAAAGACCCAAGGCAGTGGCTGCCCCTTGGAAAGGAAACTTTTCGTTCCTCTGACCCTGTTTGAAGGGCATGACAAGATCAGGAGAGAGAGCAATAGTAGTATAGGAGTTGTGAATAAACTCTTCCCCCTGCTGCCAAGAAATAGGTTCTGCTGGATCATCTGCCAGGGAGTATCTCTTGGAATGTGCCATTCCCATCAGACATATATATAGCTGTCTTTGGAAGCATGGATTTGGGACCTGATAAGGAGGCCTTGTGCAAGCCAAAAGGCTGTACCAATAGCCTGGAGTACTAGTTGATTTAGCAAACCGTAGCTTTGTAATAGATGCAGGAAACAATGAAGGTGGCTAGGATTATCCAAATAGTCATAACTGACAAAAAAAAAGAGGGCTGTGGGGTCTGTTTGTAGGTAGGACTGCGGGACTACAGCAAGGTCTCCCTGAGGATGTTTCCAAGGATGGTGTCCAGACTCTTTTTGAATATGCCCAAGGAAAGAGACTCCACAGCCTCTCTGGGCAACCACTCCAGTGCCCTCTTACCCTCACACTAAAGAGGTTTTTCTCTCATTCTCCAAATACTGGATCATCTTTTGCAGACAGCCTTACAGGTTATTATCATGCTTCCTCTCTGCAAGAGGGTGCTCTGACTCCTCTGCTCTGTTGCTGAATCATAATACAATCTTAATAAGTATTTTTGTTGCTGAAATGCTCCTGTAAGTTTTCTCCTCCACTGAGACCGAAGAGTTGTATTCTGATAGAGCAAAGGGGCTTTGTAGCAAGTGCTGAAAGCAACTCCCATGCTGCTGTACTGTGGTACTGTTCTGTGTATTTGACCTCACTTGGTGGAGCTCTCTGTGCTCTTGGCATGTGTGTGAATGCTGCTGAAATACTGCACTGTGGCTGCCACGACACAGAGGAGTCTCCCCGCAGAGCACAGAGCAGATGGAACCTGCGGCATGTGCTCTAGTGCCAATATGCCTTAGTAGTGGTGTGAATGCTGCTTTAAGTGACACTTCTGTTTAATGAGATTGCTGAGGCTCTTGGCATGTTGCCCATGGTCACAGTCAACCCCATGAAAATTAAGTTTTTAATAACAGGCTAAGATTTTTTTTAAACACTTTTTAATAACAGGTTTGCTCTACAAACTAGCGTGCTAAAGCCACTGCTGAAAGTCTTTGTGCTTTGAGAGCTACTCCATGAATTTCTGAGCTACCTGAACACCTTGTTTCTGTATACTGAAAGACTAATGGGCCTCGTCTTCTGCCACCTCCACCGAGAGAGTCTGCAGTCTTCTGCTCTTCAAGAAAATTGTTTCACACTGAGGCCAAATGCTTGTCATAAGCAACGCACTCTATGAGCCGCCATTAGAAAGTGAAACTTTGCATGAACCCTAATGCAATGAAACTTTGCATTAGGGGTTGTTTCAAGATGTTCCAAGATGTTCCCTTTGGTCTTGACCTCCTCCCTCAATCTGGAATTAGGTGGATGCACACAGAAATGAGGTTTTTTTGGAGTTCCTTTTCTTCCTTTTGCAAGTCAGCCTTATTTCTTTTTGCTATGTAAAGAAATAGACAGATCTGGCCTTTCTTTTTTAATAATGTTTTAGGACCAGGGTACAAAAAAGGTTAATGCATTAATTCTTAAGACAAGTGATAAATGTACTGCAATAAGCACATCCTACATACACAGAATATATTTCTCTATATAATATGAACACAGAGATATAAAATAAGTTATACTTGTCTTGGTTTTTCATCACAGTAGGAGCTCAGCTTATATAAAGTGACAACAGGAATTGGAACAACATGCTGCTCTAAAGCAACAACCAAAAAACCAGAAGACTCTGTGTGTGTGTGTGTGAGCATGTGTGCATGGGGAAATAAAATGGCAAATCGAGGGATTTCTACCAAAATCAAGTCCTAAGAAAACAGGCTAGACATGGAGCATGACAGAGCGTAATGCCTCTAGACTTAGGGTGGAGGCTCTGGAGGGGATTAAGTGTCACTGTGTGGGGAGGATGAGGGTAGATGAAGGTTGTCAACACCCAGGCTGTGTTTGAGGGTCGCAAGCAGTGTAGCAAGCTCTGTCTGCTGCCCCTCTGTGTTCTCGGCTCGCGTGGCGGACAATCCACCTGACAACGTGGAGCTTTTTCTCTACAGTAAGAATGGGACCTAGGAGCTTTCACTGCACACGATGAGAGTAAACGTATCACTTCACAGGAATGATGAACACCACTGTTGCTCAAAGGCTTTTGAAGGAGAAAACACTATCCATTCGTGAAATGGTTGGTGAGCCTGGGGCTGGTGAGTCCTGGGTGATCCTCCCTTCCAACCTCTGCCTCCAGCACCTTTCCTCCTGCCACTTCCTTTTGGGGGAGTTGTTCTCTTGGCTCTGCTCTGAGAGCAAATCTCCCCCAAGGAAAGGATGGCAGGTAGAAGCGCTTGGCAACTCTTAAGGTCTGTCCCTTTGTAGCTAATGAGGAATTCCAGCTGTCCTACTCAGGCCAGGCCATTTCAGATTTCTTCTGTTTTCAAGGACATGGAACTACTTGTAAAACTAAGATCTAAAAAATGTGGGAATCTGCATTTACCTTTAACTTGGGGTTTTGTATCTGGTATAGGCTTATCACGAATTAGGAGGTGCTTTGTAGTTTAGATAACAGCTTGGTGACCTTTCTGTGTTTTTTTTCCCTTCACTAGCAAGGATCTTGGAAGCCTCCTGGAGTTTGAGACCAATTAAATGGCACAAGGTGCAGCCCAAGCTTGGGAGTGATACTGGCAGTTAGCAGATTTCTACTAGTGCTCTCAAAAGGTGCAGCCCACTTGAATCTTTCTTCTATTCCCACTTGTCAGGTTCTTCTAAAACATTCTTTGTATTTATAGATGAAACAATGGAAAGCAGGGAAATTACACAGGAAGAGTTAATTGCATATTATCATGAAGGACTGGATTTTTGTTTTGCCTTTTTCTTCATACAGTAAAATAGGTATAAATCCAAAGGTGATCTCACATCTAAAGGTATAATTTAAGTAAACATGTTTCTCTAGATCTGTCTCCCCATCCCTTCCTTCTCCCCTGCAACCTTTCTTTCACTCTGTTATTTTCCTCTTGGATGGAGGGAGGAGATGGGAAGGGAGCTCATTTGGCAGCTCATGACCCTCCAACTTGACTTTAATGAGATGATTGGCCAAGGCAAACTCCTCATCATCCAGCATGCCATCTTTGTCGATGTCAGCCAGTTTCCAGATCTTGCCCAGCACAGTGTTGGGGAGCTTAGACCTTACCATCTCCTTCTTTGCATTGGCACCAGTTATTTTACCATCGACGGGCGAGAGCGTGTAGAAAATCTCATCGTACATGGGTTTGTCCCGGGCCACCACCCACTCGGCGTCATCGATCCCTTCGCCGGCGCCTTCGCCGTAGCCGTGGCCAAACGGGCCGTGCAGGGTGCCCTCAAAGGCTCCTCCTTTCACCATCTGCGTGGGCCGCTGCGACTCCTCCTGGCGCACGAGCACCATGAGCTGGGCGATGTCGTTGGCCAGCATGTCTTCCACTGTCTCCAGCAGCTTGCTCTTCAGGGGTTGGAACTTGCTAAAATCCTGGGCCTGCAACTGATCCTTAAAGTAGGACAACAGAGCAAGGGGTGAGCAACGTGACAATGCAGGACAAGGTATAGAGAGGACAACAGGTTTACTCAAAGGCCCCAATAATGTCTGTAAACAAAGGGAAGAACCTTCCTTTTCAAGTCTTATTAAAAAGGATTCTTCTCAAGGACCAAACTGCTCAAGGTAAAAGTGTTACTGCATCTCTGGGTGGTCACTGTAGCTTTTGCTATGCCCTCCAGCCACTGCTCTGCATTTCTTCCTCCTCAGTACTCTGGGAAAGGAAACACCATTCTAGCAAAAGACTGTCAGTAAAACCCCAGTCATCATACAGTGTAACTTTCAGATGTACCAGGCAGTGTAACTTTATAGCATGGCGCTTTCTCTAGCTAAGTACAAGTGCTCTGCGCAGCGCCTGCAGATGAATTACTGAGAACTGTAAATGTCCTACAGCCTTATTCTTCATCCTCTACCCATTAAATCCAATCTGTTCAGTTCTACTGCAGTGTTATATTAATCTGTATATACACTTATTTATTTTTGACTCTTATTCACTAGTTGTTAAAACATGTGTTTATGATCTTCCATTGGGTACACTCTGCAGATCTCATTATCAAGAACTTGAGGAAAATGTGTTTTTATTTTTTTCTTTTAAATGGGATGATGCTGTATTTTCCATAAGGACCTAGAAACAACTTTAACAGCTCAGGAACTGGGAACAGGTGTCTGCTTGGACTGAAGCCACACAGCCATGTATCCATGTCCAGCATTGTTCACATATACAATACAAGGCTCTGTTCCAAGGTGCTTTGGAGTCTGACTTTTATGAACACTGGGTCAGTCTCAGCTTTGCAGGACACAACCTGCTTCTCTCCTTAAAGTAGATAAGCGGGGTTTTAGTATTCAGTCTCCCTTCTCTCTGAGTCTTTTTAGAAACAAATGGTGAAGTAAAAGATGAAAAGAGAGTGTTTGGGAAGGCATATATGTAGGCTTTGCAATAAATGTATTCTTTTTAATATAGCTTAGCAGTATTCTTAGTCTTGAGAAATCTGAGACTGGAATCTAGAATCAATCTGCTTAAAGAGTGATCTAGGTAAAGACTTGAGAAATGAGGGCAGCTGGAACATTGAATGTGCAAAAAATACTTATGCCCAATTACACATAGTTTAGGGCTCATTTCAGAATTGGCTACTTTGATATTACAATAGGCCTTGCACATGGGCAACAATAATCAAGGTGTATGTGACTTCTACACCTTTTCTACAGCACTCTAATGGTATTTATTTGGATGCTTGGTACTCTGGATGTGATGCTGCTGCTTACCTGCATCTTCCTCAGATTAGGGAAGTCTCCCGGTGAGATCTGATGCTCCCGTTCAATCCGGGCATAAATCTCTCCCAAGTTGTTAACAAGCTCTTTCTTTTTATTGTCTTTCCCAAATACTGAGGGCATTTCCTTCTTTAGAGAACTGATGATGTAGGCATGGACCTGTAGGGCATTAAATGACATAGAAGACAACAAGATACAAGCAGAATGTTAGTGTGTTCTTCACAGTGGAGAGTACCTGTGCTTGGGATCAGTCCCCAGCTGGTCTCACTCTAAAAAGCAAACCCAGCTCCTCAGCCTGCCAACAGAGGCTGTCACTGCAGTGCTAAGAGCTGCTCAGCTGCGTTCCCTGACTGTGCTGAGACATGGGAGGATGGCGTGAGAGCCCTGGGCACACAGAGAGCAGTGCTTATGGTTACAGCCCGGAGGAGTTCCTACCCTCACACACCAGGCACAGCTTTACAGGGAAGTCTTGGGCCAGCCGTGCCACAGTGGTTACACACAGCCACTTCTTTGGAGCTCTCTAGATCTTGTTTTATGTAAGTTTTACTGTGAATGACTCTGTAAGTCACATGATGCTGTTGAGTACTCTACGTCAGCTGACATGGGGCTGTGCCCTGTATTTTTGAACTGCTACATTCAGCTCAGCTTAAATATTCATGGAGATGGAATTTCTGGCAATACCTTTAGGAGCTATTTTCTCATGCTCATTGCAGGCTTATTTGCCATTCTTGTGAGTCTCCAAGTCCTCTGCATCAATCTAAGTCAGGTTTCTCTCTTTGCTAAGACAATTTAAAACAAAAGACCAGCTTCCAGGTTCCCTTGGTGTATGGTTCTGGCAGTGTGAATTCTTGTTGCATTCACAGTGCTGCACTTACCTTGGCCAGCCGTGCTCGCTTGATGAGATCATTCAGCTTCCTCAGCGCTGCATTGCGGGGCAGGCTCTGAATATCCCTGAACAGGTCCTGCTCTTCCGCCTCAAACAGCTTGCGGTTGTCAGGGATGAGCAGTGGATGGGACCAGAAGGAGCCGATGTAGACCCTGATGACTTCGGGAGTGTTGACAATCTTTCCCAGGGACCACATGAGGGCACCGTACACCCGCATGAGCTGCTGAGTCTCTATCTGGTCTGCTTTGTTGAGGACAACTCTCATCTTGTCCTCATGGTTCTTCAGGGCCTTGATGACCTCCGAGAATTCGTCTGAGATGTCCAGCTTGTGCGCGTCAAAAAGGAGGATGATGCGATCGACCCGCTCTGCAAACCACTCCAGCACAGCTGCGAAGTCATAACCTGCGAGGGTGGAGGAAGAGCAGAGATGTGCACATGTGGCAGTGGAGAAGGCTCTCTGCCATACCTGAGCTTTCCAAGAGTGAGTTAGCACCCTCATGATCTTGATAAAGGAAACGGGAAACAAAATTCCTGGCCCTGCTTTCAGTGGCTGTGAGGCATTCTCCTTCAAACTGAAGTGCTGAAAATCTGCAGTTAACAATTATTCTCTGGATTAAAAGGTCATCCACAGAAGTCTTGACATCATTTGTGCTTCACACAAATGTGTGCCATGGAGAAACTGCTGTGTTCAGATAGCTACTGCTGTAGCCCTGCATGTGGCAACAAGCCTGGCAAGTCAAGCTTCTGGGATAGTGGCCATCAGCATAGCCTGCAAGGGCTGTGGAGAGCTGGGTAATTACAGTATCTGTACCCAGAGTGCTCTGAGATGCCTGTCTCTACTGCTTAGGTTTACTAGGTCTGGTCTAGCTGTGTGAGACTAACTTGATTCCATCCTATGCAAAACCAGGATGCAAATAACCTGCCTTGCCTGAGTAATCACCCTGCCATACCTGCTGCCTGTGCACAGAGCAAAGCGACTTGTAGTCACCCTTGGAAGTACTTCCAAGTCACAACTTGGAAGTACTTGCTGCCAGCAGGCTGCACTGTCTTGAATTCCAGAGATGGACTCCAGCTAAAAGGTCTGGGTTCAAATTTTGCATCCCTCACAATTAAGGTTAATAGATTCCTGCTGACATAGGAAAATCTGTAGGAAATACAATAGGCATAATAACGGGGTGTGTGTTTTAAAAACAGCAGTAACAAAAAAAATGACTTTCTCTCCTAGCTCTGTGATATTTCTTCACATTCTTTAAAACTTTACTGAGAGACTTGTGTTGCCCTGCTGCTCTGATGTCCTCTCTTATGCTGTGCAGCATTTGGGTTATCACCAGAGTGCAGTATTCTGTTCAGAAAAGTGTTCTGGTAAGAAAGGCCTTTACTGGCAACTCAGTTTCTTTCCTGTTGGGTAGAAAGATCAGCACAGATATTTGCTATTTAGATTCAAAGCCTTTAATGTGTATTTTTTTCTTTGTTGAGATCTTGGATTTCATGAATACATTTAAAAGAATCATTGGTGTGTGGGGTTCTGGGTGTCTGTCTCTTATGTAACAGCTTGAGGGTAAGCAATGCATGCCAGTCTATAGATCTACAGATCACAGCTGAAGAGGGGAGGGCTGCTGAGCGAATTTTCCGTTTTTTTAGCTCTGCTCCATTAGTCTTTTCTCCCCTGTGACTTACAAATCAGGGTGAAATCCTGGCTCTGAAGTCTGGAGCAATTCCTTTGTGAACCTTTCTTTTCGCCTTGATAAATTGATATTAACAGTCTACCGTTGAGAATTTTGGTACAAATGCAGATCATAACTGGCTACAGTATTTCACTTACGTCACTTAGTTTGTTCCTTTAAGAACAGAAAAGAGTGACAGTATTAGACAATAAAGCCATTAGCAGCAGGCTTTGTTTGTGTGAGAAGGCATTCTGGGACGTGGACAACTTGTCCTGTTCTTTTTCCAAGATATCTCTAGGAATAGGTGGGTGTGATGGATGTTTCTGCCACCAGGAGCCTCCTGCTTACTCAAAACAGCACTGCCTCCTCTGGCAGCAGCTGGTGATGGCTCCTGGCCCTTTGCTCAACTCTGAATTAAGGGGCAAAGCCTTGCAAAACCTTTGCTGCAGACTGTGTGCATGTCCTCACCTATTGTTCACTTCTGCCTGGGATGCCCTGCAAGGGATCTAGCCTAGAGGGATAGTCTGCTCCTCCTGCGCTGAGCCGTGGAAGCAGTGAATCAGGGTGACTTTGTTTGGAGATGTTTGTGTGTTGAATCCTGCCGAGTTTCATGACTGGGATGTGGGATGCGTTCCTGCCAAGCTGGCATGTGCTTGACTTACGCTGCAGTTACGTCTCCCAGCCTTTCCCCCTGGGGAGGAATCAAGGGGAAAACTAGTCAAACTCTCTAGGGCATCTAGTAGTGCTACAGGGATGGCTTCTCATACATCGTATATGGGTAGTTCTCCTCTTGCAGTAGGAGTAATGGGCTCCCTATTGTGTTAGTATCGGCTGCATCTGACCCTCTGTACAACTTTCAGCAGTTTAGTAAAAGCAGGGATTCATTTGGAGGAGGGGAGAAAAGGCTTTAGTGTTAGGTGTGGAGGGTGATCTGTCTGGGTCTCAAGGTTTGTCCAAAACAACCCAAGGTCTCTGCTCTGATTTCAGCGGTTTAGGTCCAGATCTGCAGTAGCTCTTCAGAGGCTATCTGGCCTCTGCTATTCATGGACAGAAATGCTGCCCTGCCCAACAGGAAAAGGGAATTAATATCTGCTCAGTCCTATGTATGTTCCCAGCTGCTATGGAAACATGCACTGAGTCATGACTGTCCCTGTGGACTTCACTAGCTGTCTGGATTGATTAGCAGCCTGTCTTTCCTAGCTTCTTTGCTTGTTCAGAGATACTCTCCTGACAGCTGTCCTGCATATCTCCATTAAAAAAGAGAATAAAACCCCAGGGATTAACACTTGCTCATGTGTGAGAGCAGTTCCACCACCATGGGACAAAGGACCAGCTTATGGCCCTTGGTGGGACAAAAGCCCAATCCAGGTGCTCCCCTTGTATGTCCCACTAACTTGACACTTAAGGAAATGTGTGAGACTCCTCATATGGGTGCCCAGCTAAGCATGAAACATCTATTTTGGCAAGCTCCTCTAGCAAGTATTGCTTATAATCTGCATTCTCCCGAATGGAGGTAGCAGTCAGGAAAAACAGTGTATGTGTGTTGCATGTATTTTGTTTTTAACTGACAGAATACTTTAGAAGGGGGGAAAAAAAAGGAAAATTATGTTGTTATACTTTTACTTAGGGCTTACCATAATATGTGGAAAAGACAGGGTAGGTGGATCAGGCCTGTGTTTGCCACAGTTTGCCAGGTGTCACTGATGGGACCCTGGGAGGCTGCTTTTCCAAAGAGCCACTGCCTAGAGAATTACTGCCAGGGAGACTAATAGGACCAACTCTTTAGTCCTGCTTTTAGCACCTAAAAAAGTAGATTGCTACTCAGCTACTCTGGTAGGGATACCAGGGTGACGTACAGGGTGGGAAACTCCAAGGGCAAGCTGTTAATAAAGACATCTAAAGAGAAGATCTTATTTCCCTATTTTAACATTGAGTGAGCTCTGGGTTTTGGAGGACTTGTCAAAAGTGCAGAGACTGAGACATTTTTGTCTGACTTCAGCCAGAGCTGCAGTTGCTCAACACCTGGAAACAGAGAAGGTTTGTTTTGTGACCAAAAACAAACATCAAGTCTTCATGATACTTTTTAAATTATTTGATAGATGCTTGGGACCTAACTTTACTTTCTTCTGGCATTTTATTTTAGTGAGAAATTAGACCAAGAACTGATCTTGACCTATGGTCAAATTAGGAATTTTCTGTGTGGAACGGCCCCTTGCTCATTCAAGTGCAATGTACTATGTTTTTTTACGCCCTATTTTAAAGTGTTGTAGAGTGTTGCTAAGGCCTCTTGCAAAAGCAGCCAAGTACTATCTTTGATTTGGCAGCGATTTGGTGATAGGTGAAATTATCTATAGCATAGCACAGTTTATCATAAAATTACAGGGTGTTTGGGAAACCATCCGTATGCCAAAACTGCATAAAATCAATCATCATCACAGGGATATTTGGACAGAAATGTGAAGTGGAGAATTCTCTGTTCAACAATCCCTGGCTCTTTGTGGTTCCACTCACATCTCTGTGCAACAATAAGACACGTAGTTAAACATGCTCTAATATCACTGATGCAGCTTCTCTACAACCTCTGGACAGAAGAACGTGAATAGAAAATGAATCCCAACTGTACAGCTGTACAAAAGCAGACAAGAAGAACATGCTAACTACTTCTATGTCTGTCTTCATGAGACATGAAAAGATTTAACATACAGTTGACAAGTCAGTGGGACTACGAGTAGATTCAGTCTGTAGAGAAGATGATCTTCCTGCAGGCACCTTGCTACCTACTTGTCTGTGCACTAGCAGAATAGCTGGCAGCTTGCACTTAACCCGCACCAGGCAGCATTGTGCAACTGCCTTGCTGTGAGCTCAGCCCAGGCACGACTTTATGCTGACTGCGTGAAGATGGGTGATATCTGACCCAGCATCAGATCCAGCCGGCTGTAACACCTTTCCAAGCCAGTTTAAACCAGCATCGTGTGTGTGCGCGCATGGGTTCAACCCTTCTCACCATGCAGCCACACTTTCTTTATCTGATAGGAAACACACTCTGGATTTGTTGGCTTGTGGACTCTGTGATGGAGTTCAGGTAGGATGGATGGGAATAGTAATGTCAAGAATTGCTGAGAGGGATTACAAACAAACAAACGAAAAGATCAGATGTCTCATAGCTTGCTGCTGCTACTCCTTTCAACTGTGCCGTTTCTCTTTGCAATTCATCTCCCTTCTTACCATCCTTCTAAAACTGGTGTTATCCAGAGATGGAAAAGCCCCTGGATCACAGTCCTCAAGAGGGCAATTTTGTTGTTCTGTGCCCCTTTGAGCCCATCCAGTAACACCAGGTTTCACTAAGTTGCTAAAGGCCGTTTTATGGGTTCAGTCAGATTCCTGAGGACAGAAACAGGAGAAAAATGGGAAGGCTGGAATAGCAAAGAGTGCTTAGAAAGACTAGATCTCGGAGATGAATGAGTGCCTATTCTTTGAAAGTTAATGAGTTGGTCTGATGCTTTTAAATTGAAAAATATGGGTTGGAGGCAGCGTCTTGGTGGCTACAGTGATGTCCTGCACGAAAGCACTCTGAAGTCTGGGGAGGAAAACTCTGTGACGGCGAGAGGAACCGGCAGTCCCTACCACGAGGTGTAGGTGTCACCTGAGTGTGACAGATGGCTGCAAGACAGTAAGACGACCTAGCTGAAGGTGGCTGCTGTGAAACTCAGGGAGGGATGGCACGGAGGTGGGTGGCTGAGATGAGTGGGAGGAAGAGATCAAGGGGAGGCCTGGGGAGGGGAGGAGGGATCAGAGGAAGAGCATGGGAAAGAAAACAGCTAGAGGAGGGACAAGCTTCTTGCAGGGTAAGGAGCTGGAGGAATCAGCAGGAAGATGGTAGAAGGGAAGGTGAAAAGTGGAGATGAGTACTGGGTATTGCAGCTCCTCCTAAACCATTCTTGTAAAAAGCTGATGCACTCTTTTCTGGAAGTGGCAGCTTTCTAAGGAAACCGAGATTCTAGTAATATGTAACTATAGGTGTACTGGGAAGTAGGCAGAAATACTGCAGGCTGTAGACACTCATACCAATGCTGCACACCATAATTTCTAGAGCAGGTCTCAGCTTGCTGATTGCTTTTGCCTTTCCCTGTGCTTAAGGAAATAACCTGTCCTGGAGCTGGTGATTCACACCCTAGGAGCACATGAAGAGTGACATTTCCACCTTTGCAAAGATCTACTGAAAATGTTACATTTATCTTGAAGACTTAAAGGTTTCCAGAGCAGAGGTAAAGGGACTCAGCACTACACAAGAAAACTGCCTAATGTTCTCAGGATTGGGAAGGGCTAGGGGTCCTTGTTGGTGGAAACCACGAGAATCCTTATGAGGTTTATTTGAATCTGATGGTGTTAAGCTGACCAGAGTGCTGTCAGCAGCCATCTTTCCTTACAACAACCTGCTTGACTTCTGTGTGCGCACAGTGGAGCCTGTCCCCTCTTCTCTCTTCATTTTCATCTTTGTCATTCGTGATAAACAAACGGAGCATTTTGGGGGTATTTTTCCCAATCCTCAGAACAGTTCGTGGCTGGATTTTGAAATCTCACAGGGTATCTAAATAAATGTTGAGTTTTCCAGAGCGGTTAGTGCTCAGCAGCACTGATGCACAGCCACATTTTCAAAGAAGCTTTTTATTATCGTGTCCAAAAGCAAACACTGTTCTTCCAGAAAACATACTTGGAATCTGGGGAGAGATCATGTTTGAAAACCTAACCTGAAATGGCTATCTATCTGGATTAAAAGTCTTCAGTAACTGATCTCTGCTACCTGTAACTACAAAACATAGTCTTACCCTGTAATTACTCAGGACACTGACAACATCTATGATGCACAGAAGTAATGCACATCGATTAGCTGCTGATGGATGTGACTGCCTCTCCCCGATGAAGGAGAAACCTAGGAAATTTCCCGAGTGCACAGTGGACAATAAAATGAACAAAATTAACAGTTTTAAAAATCAGATTTGTTTAGTAACAAAAATAAAGGGCTTGCTGTATGCTAACAGAGAAAAAAAAAAAAAAAAAAAAAGCAAAAGAGGAAAAAATAAAAAAAATCCCCTAAAAACACAGCCTTTTCTTTCAGTGTTTTCTCTTCCACTTCTGAGAACCTGAAACTGCTGAAAGCTGTATTTCTAGCCCAAGCCATGGGGACTGTCCCTTTACCACCACTCAAACAAAACCATGGCATTGTATTCACAGAGTCATGAGCCTGGCTTAAAAAATCATGAGACGGTAAAATACAGTCTTCAGGTTTTGCATTCTCCTGTGTAGGTCAGGAGGGCTACAGTCAGGCTGATGTATTTAAACATTTCTAGGAATAAAGAGAGGCACAATTGTGCATGTTTTCTGCTCATTTCTACTTTGCTGCTAAATAAAGCGCAGAAGTGCCTGGCCAGAGGAACTTGGTCTTTGCTGCAGTGAGTCTGCAGAGACAGTGCACGTTTGTGGGACTCATAAAACCAGGCAAACTGGCAGAGTGGTTTATGCACTGTAGTAACAGAGGTAAACTGGGAAGCCAAAACTAGCCAGTGCACTTTCATCCTCCCAGGCTGAGTAAAATGCAAAATATAAACAAGTGCTATCAGTGGGGAACATTATAGCAAATATTTGAAATGCCTGCTACTTAGACGCTCCCAGTCGTGTATTAGGCTGTTGCTAGCACACGTGACAAAACTCTTGGAAAAAATATTTTCTTGTTGCCACTGTACCCTTCACAACTCTTCATGAAGTGGAGAAACAATATTTCTCTGGGTGCCTTTTTCTTCCAAGCATGGCTGTTTGAGACACTGTCAGTGTGAGAGCTCTGTAACTGCCCAGGATTAACTGTTGGTATTTGCTCCTTTTCCTGGCAGGCTGGCTAGTGACTAAGTATTCCCAGTGCTGAAGCTGCTGGTCACTGAATTTTCCTTTCCAGCAGAAAGAGCATGGCTAGCAGGAATTTTTCCTTGTCTATGGGAAGCCTGGGCTGCATTGCAGCAAGCAGAATGGAAATGTGTGGAAGGCTGGAAGAAAGCCGTAATGGAGTTTACTGGAAAGAAAGCTAATGGGGAACACCGCTGCCAGTCCTTAGCAGACTGGGACCTCATCCTTGCTAAAAGGGGAAAAAAAGGGGGTGACAAAATACAGAAGATGAAGATAAAGTATGCGGTCAGATGATATGTTCAAGTACTACCATAAAACAGGGCTCAATACAGCTTAGCCCTGGCACTATCTATCTGCTTAGCACAGCAGGAAACTGGAAGCTGGTAGTTAGTTAGCAGTGTGGCAGGCTCAGCCCTCCGTGAGCTGCTCCTGCAAAGGTGGCTCCTTGAGCCTGGCAGAGCGTGCAAGGTGACGAATTAGGACCAAGTCCTAGCTCCTGTCCTGGCCCTGCTGTGCTGCATGACCTGACCCTAGGTCCCATACTCTGTCCCTCCTCATTTATTCCAGGGCAGACCTCGCTTTCCTGTCTACTCTCCCAGCAGGATGCTGAGGGCTCATTATGTGACACCAGAACAGTGTTTTGCAAATGGATAGCATCTGCATTGCTCTGTAATGGTCAGGAAGCCAAACTGTGCTGCTTTGACACAAATACCTCCCCTCCTACAGGCATCTATGCAACCTGCTCTCACCTTATGCTCAACTGGGCACAATAAAAGAAAGGAGAAGGAATTGGAGTAAGAGGGCAATCAAATGACCAGTTCTCTGCATGTGGACACAGATCTGCACCTCAGTATGTGAAAAAGCCTTGGGGTGCAATTGCTGTTCTCCAGGCAATGAAGCGCAGAGGCAGTAAAGTGCAGGATGCTTTGTGCCTTGTGGCACAAGGCACAAAGCTTGTGCCCCCCCCTTGTGCTTTGTCCCTCTTCATGTGCTNTGCTGCTTTGACACAAATACCTCCCCTCCTACAGGCATCTATGCAACCTGCTCTCACCTTATGCTCAACTGGGCACAATAAAAGAAAGGAGAAGGAACTGGAGTAAGAGGGCAATCAAATGACCAGTTCTCTGCATGTGGACACAGATCTGCACCTCAGTATGTGAAAAAGCCTTGGGGTGCAATTGCTGTTCTCCAGGCAAGGAAGCGCAGAGGCAGTAAAGGGCAGGATGCTTTGTGCCTTGGTGTCCCTCCTCATGTGCTAGGGCTCCACAGCTTCCACCCGTGACACCGCAGGTGCCCAGGGCCAAGGAGCACACCAGGCCATGGGAGTGCAGTCGGACAGATGGCTTCAGGCAGCTCCTTGGCTAAGCTCTTTGCCTGTAGCAATTCCTGAGTGCGGCAGCAGCTGTGTCCAGGCCAGTGATCTCACTGGGCACTCAGGGCATGTGGGTGTCAGCTAGGACAGACGGCACAGTCACCACCTGCTGCGAGCCTCAACCTGCCTGTCCGCTCCTGGGAAGCTCCACGCGCTGCTCTCTGGGGCGAAGGTGACTGTTATGTTCACGTCGGGGTCCCTGGAGGAGAGCCAGTGCACAGTGCCGTTTCTCAGGGAGCAGTGGGCATTCCTCAGAGAAATACTTGGCCTTGCAGCTCTGCTGCTGGCTGTGCAAGGCTGCTGGCCATCAGTGCCAAGGCAGGAATGCTGGCGCTTCTGCACGCTGCCGTCCCCACAGGGAAGAGACTGTATTCTCTGTCACGCTGGGCTGGCCAACAGCTACAAGGCAGTGAATGTAACTCAGAACTGAGTTCAGACTGGTGAAAAGCCTCAAAACCTGCTCTTGGCCCCTGAGCTATTCCTGGGAAGCCAGGTTCCCTGAAATATGGATGCAGTAACAGGAACCACTATGACCTTGAGATTCAGAGTGAGCCCTGAAGAGTGATGCTGCTTCAACTCCACGGTATCCTGCCACGCTGGCATCATACAGAGCAGCTAACGCTCTTGCTGCCTTCATGGGAAAGGAGCCCATTAGACTTCTGGTGTTCCCATTAGCAATGCTGTTGATTCACACGGGATGGGCAGGTGAGGAAAACCTGCCACCTCTTCTGTATTGGTAATTTCCCCTTCAAATTCATGACAAAGAAGAAGCTGCTCTGCTACCCGCTCCCTTCCCTGACCTTGTGTTGCAGGTACCTCTGTCTGAGAGTCTTAAAAGCTGTTAGCAGTGAATAATGGGGATAAGAAGAGCTCATGGAATGGGAAATAATCCCTATTTGTCCCCCACTCTGAACTGTAAAGAAACTTCAAAGTGTCTCCTGGCAAACTTCTATAAGATTCCCTCAGGGCTTGCTTCATTTCATTCTCAAGGGAAATCTGAGCAGGCTGAGAAGGTATGGCGCAGCAGGAGTGTTTGTGGTGTCAGCACTTCTTGGCATTGCCTTGTTCTCTGCCTCAAAACCACATCATTGCTCTATATGTCTCCAAAACCAACTTGCTAATGAGGGCAGCTGACTTGCAAGCTTGGTGGAAAAAGAGCCAGCCATCCCACTTTCTCCTTTTCCTCCGCTCCTGCTCCCCTTCAAACACCAGCTTCCTGGAGATAAGTTGAAGCCAGTGCCTGGCAGCAGCCCTTCCTAAACATAAGCACCTCGGCCCTCTCCTTGCAGCTTCCTGGGCTAGATCCCCTGCAGACAGAAATCACTGCAGCTCTGCCAGCTTCAACAAAACTGTGCTGATCTGAACCAGATGAGGAACTGGTCCTGGGGCTTTTGAAAAGCCATTCGACCTGGCCCATGTGACAGCTTCAGGCTACGCTGGATATACACAGGGATGCCATGAGGTCTCACCTACGCTGTGGTTCTAACTGTGCAGTGATTAGGGCAGTCAACTACGCAATGGCCCCTTGAAAGAGGAAAAAATTAACAGAAAGCTCAGTGTAACAGAAAGCTCCTTAGGCTGCAGGATGAGCAGGAGTAGCTATTGTCAGCTCCAATTCTCTTTTCCTGGCAAAAGAGCTCAGAGTGGAGTGACTGCCCTCCACAGGGCCAATGCGCCTCCACCTCACAGCACTCCAGGCAGCGAGTGATCTGCAAAGCATCGGCCTTGAGTGCCAAGACAAGCCTGCAGTCCCACAAATAGGGTCAGAATGCAAGTGCTTAGAGAAACAGGGCTCCCCTTTGGTCACCTCTGCTCCTGGGGAACATTCCTCAGCCTGTGGCATTCCTTCAGCTATGCTCAAATGTCTAGGGAGGTGTTAACAGGCTGGGGCCAAAGTGCACCAGAGATTGCTCAACAGCACACAGCTGCCCGTGGGCACGCGCTGGCGCTGTGGACATTTACGAGTGTCCTGTAGGAATGGGCATCACGGCTCCCCGGGAGGCCGATGGAGAAACTTTGCAAAAGGAGAAGGAAGGGACAGTACATTTTGCAAGAGGATATTTTTAGTACGGGAAATATTTGGAAATTTGATTTTTCTCTCTTGTAATGTAAGTCAGGATTTGAATTGTGAGATTTTGGAGAAGGAATAGGGAAACTTCTTTTAAGTTTGAAAAGAGTCAATTTTGACACATTTACACACTTAAACAACATAGTTTTCTTCTAAGCAAAATTTCATCACAACAACAGGTCCACAAGAAACCTAATGACTCTCAGTATTATTTTTGACTGAAAAAAAAGCTTTACACCATTTAATTTCAATTCTTTCCGTCCTCGAAAATTTTGGTAAAATGAACAGGATTTGTCTCTGTGCAAGGTGGTTACTCAGTGAAAAGTTTCCAAGAGCCTTTTCAATACAAGAGTTAGTTATAACATTGGGAAAAGCCATAGCATTTCAGGTTGTGCTGCTGAGAATTAATCATGTATTGCAAATAGGTGGTGTGAATGAGAACAGATCTCCTCAAACATGCACCTGTGTCTGTCATTATAATATGATAACAACTCTTGGCACTTGAATACTGCTTTCATTGAACTAAATGATGCACAGCTGCCAAAGGAGAGCTCTGCTGTTGCCACCACCTTACGGAGGAAGAAAATGACTAGAGATGTTAGGGCAAAACATCAAGACTGTTGCCTACTTTTGGAGTCCAGCCTGAGACACTCATCTGAGTTGGTGTCCTTGTATTAATTGAAGGATGTACCACAGCCACACCTGAAATGTTTGTTCTAAACAACTTTTCTCCAATACTGCAGAAGGCAAGTGGAGACAGGATTAGCATAAAAGGCTCCAAAGCTGAGGACCTACTCATTACCTTCGACTCTTTTGAATTATTCTCCCCATTTTTTTGACTCCAAATGCATATCCAGTGAGAGACTTTGTGCTATTCATGAGAGCCGTCTATTGTTCTCTGGATTTCCAGATTTTTCAACTGGGTAGCAGTGCTTCTTAGACACAGCCCAATCCTGCAGCAGAGTTAGGAAGCCTGGACAGGGTCTTGGGCCAAGTCACTCTAGGCCAACTGGTAGGAAACCAGGCTGACTGCCACTGCCTGTATTCATCACTAGGCCAAGGTTTCTGCAGAGCATGTAGGTTTTGATTTTTCTGATCAAAATCTACTTCACTGGGGAATATAGGACCCATTCTAATCCAGGCACTGCTGTTCTTGTTAGCTACTTTCTCTGTGAACATTTGAAGTCCTCTACAGCACATTGCAAAGCAAGTCCAAAGAGACATTGGTAACATTGTGCTTTACTTCTGAGAGGCCCCTACTAGTATTTGTCTTGAATGTGTATAGCTTGAAGGGAAACTCTCAGATGGTCCATTTAGTTTCCAAACCCATCACTGGAACTGAGATTGAATTCAGGACTTACCTCTGCTAATTCTCTGCTTTTCTCCAGAAAGGATTCCTGGTGTATCAATGACACTGATGCTTTCTAGTACAGGATTAGGTAGCTGGGCACAAACGAACCTGCATAAAAATACAGGCATTTAAAATAAAAGCAAAAAGGATTTATAAATTGCTGAACATAACAGGCAGTATGAGACAATTGAGATTTTGATCTCACTTATAACACAGGTCTGTAGTTTGAGCTTGGAGTACTCTTGATTAAAGACATGAAAAAAGCTAAGACACGAGCTCTACAAGCTTTACTTTGCTTAGAATGCTTAAGGTTGGAAGGGACCTCTAGAGGTCATCTAGTCCAACACCCTGCTTCTGTATCACTGATCTTACAAGACTTACCAAAGGTCATGACTCCACTGGCCCCAAAATGGGAATTATTAATGAAAAACAACATGGATCAATCCAAGTGTTTTCATTTGTTGCTTAGATTTTCAGCAAGAAGTGGTATTTTTGTTTTTCTTAATGTAAGTGTTCCCCTGCAGGGTCCTGCACTCAAATGAACCAAAATAACTTGTCTTTTTTTATTTAAAAAGTCAATGTTGTACACATTTTTTTTTTAAATCATGATTTCAACAGTGGGCTATTCTCACATCATGGAAATCCTAAAGCCTGGGCAGCATGAGATCTCAAGAGGCTTTCTAGTCCACTCCTGTGCCTCAAGGCAGGATCTAACAGGTCTGTCTAGAGTATTCTTCATATCTCCAATGATGAAGAACTGGCAGCTTGGGAGTCTAAGCTATCACTTAACTGTTCTTACTGTAGAAAATCTTTCTCTTAACATCTCATCTACATCTCCCTGCAACAACTCTTTTTATTCTTGAAAACAGTAAATATAGAAAAGAGCTTCATTTTTTCCCTGTTGTAGCAATGGGTGCATATGTCAAGTACTGCCATAGTGATGTCTTTCCTCTAAAGGAAAGAACCTTTTTCCCTTTCCCTTCTCTCTAGCTCCCTTTTTAGTTTGTGTTTCCTAAATCCCTGGAGGCTTCTGCAGGTTTCTTTTGGATACTCTCAAACTGTTCCATGTATTTCTTCGGGTGTGATGCCTCAACCTGATGTGGCACTCCAGCTGTGACCCTGTCAGTGCTAAACAGAGTGGGTGGATTGCTTATTGTCTCTTACATACAACAGTCCTGTTTGTTTATCTCAGTGAGATGTTTGCTTTTTTTCACAGCGGTCTACCACTGCTGACTTGCATTCAATTTTTTCCTCGCTCCTCCCCCTCTGCAGCTCCATTCTGTGTAACTGCTGCTTAGCTATCTGCGAGCTGCAGCTCATCTATTTCAGTTGCTGGTAACATTCACAGGACAGTGGAAGCATATCTGGTTACATGGCTTACATAGCACTGCATGGTTAGTCTTTCTGTGGAGGTATTTCAGGCAGTTATATTTCTGTGTGTGCAAATATATATATATATATGAAAGATATTTTAATTGTGTGGTGTGATATCCCAGGCAAAGAAACATGTGCTCCTGTGGGAGGCAGCAGAATTGCAGAAAGGAGCAGGCTTGGCATAGAGGCTGCTGGATGCAGTCAAGGTAGGCAGTGCCCTGCAGTGCCACAGTTGGAGCTTATGAAGTCCCTGCAGCTATAAACTCCTCCAAGCTATGCTACACCTCATCCCAACTCTTCTAGCTGTAGGACTCTGGGATGATTTTGACAGGAATGAATCTTCATGGGTTAGCTGAGTGTCTTCCCTCCTAAGCTATCAGCTATTTCAGTCCAGATCTTCTGCCTCTCTCTCTCTCCCCCCTATGTGCAGCTTGCCAGGTGGCAATCGGAGCATTTCGGAGTGTGTGACACCTCACAGGGAAGACAGTGTCTGGCTGGTTTCCCTGTTACTACCAGGCCTATCAGCAGAGAACAAAAGCTCAGTAGGTCACGTTACTCCTGCTCCTGCTACACTGGCTTAGTGCTCCATTTTCCTGCAGAGTCCTTATGATCTAATACTAAATGGTCTGGGCAAGGGGATTTTCCACCCCATCCTAGAGAAAGTAATCCAGAGATTCTGATACAAGGTTAGAGGGCAGTGGGAGTAAATGCTTTCTGGCTCTATTGACCATGTCTCTAAGGCTGCTGCCTTCCTGCTGTCCCAGCAGAACTGCAGTTCCTCAGGGAGCATGACCTAATTCTGTTCTGGACCATAAGGGAAGAACATGGTGCCAAATTAGACTTTCGGTGCCAGGCAGAGCAGGGGGGTGATGGAGGAATCTGTTATCCACAATCTCTCTTGCTGTTGACAACACGGAGGCAGAAGAGACTCCACCCTAGCCTCCCAAGATAGGAAGACTGGAGGTAGGAGGAATCTTGCAACAATCAACCAAGACAACATGATACAAAAGTAAAGGCTGAAATTCCTAGCTTTGCTCCAGATCTTTGATGCAAACAAGTCCTCCTGATACGAGGTGCAACCTGTGACCTCTTTGCTGGGATCCCTCCAGAGCTGGAGTAGAGCCAGCAGATTTGGAGTGGGAAAAAAAGGCCTTCTTCTCAGTACCCAAGAAGCATCTGTGACAAGGAGAAGGAAGACAAGAGATGGGGCTTGAGCCTGGTACTGCAGACCCATGAGTTCCCCTTCAGTCCCAAGGCAGAGGCATTTTTGGACTCTCTTGCCAATAACTCTGGCCCATAAACAGGAATAAATAGGGGTTGCTTGATCTGGTTCCATGGGAGTACCCTGACTTGCAATTGAATTTCTGGCCCTCTGAGAGTCAGTTCTTGCAAGTGTTTAATTTTCCTAATCAGCTGGGCATTACCATCTGCATCTTAAGCACTGTGATGCTTATACTGCTGACCTCAGTATGTCTTCCTCTGCCAGAAATCATTACTCCTCCTTCATCTGTCAGTGGAAAAAAGGCGTTAGTTAGCTGTCCTGGCTACTCCCTCCCTGCATTGCCAGCAGGGCTGCACTTCTGCTGAATCACTGCTCTGCCTCTCTGTCCTGCTGTCCTCACAGGCACACGCCTGGCTCCTACCTCATAGGAGGAGAAAGGAGTACCAGGGCACAGCATGATATCGTGAGCTAGGCTAACAGACACCTAGCAAGAGCACAAAGATTCCTGCCTCTAGTAGGAACAAATTATCTTCGACATGTATTAGCCACTCCAACTCAGGTGTGGTTGCTTCTTGTCCTCTGTATTTTGTTTTGTTGTTCCTCAAATCATATAATCGCCTGTGTGCCAAAGTATCTGCCAGCTGTGTCTGTCCTTGACTGTCAGCAGAACTGCTCTGAATGAGTTTTTTTTTTTCATTTCCCATTTTATTTTCAGAGTCTAAATCATCACCTTCCCCTGGAGTAGAGCATGGCCTGTGAGCCAACCTGACTGTTGGATGGATGCAAATGTTGAAAACATCTCAAGTCTCTCTGCTGTAGCACTACCCTTGCTGTATTTGAATCATGAACTTCCACTGCTGTCAGCTATTGCTTCCAGGGTCACCCTAAAGCACTCTGAAACTCTTTTCATAGTTATGACCCCAGATAAGTGCCTCTCCTCCCACTGGGCTTCTCCCCAGGCCTCTCTGTGCTCCTTCCTTTGCCTGTCTCGCCACAGCCTACACCAGCACTCCTGTGAACAGCGCAGGTAGGAGATGCTGCACTTCCCAGATGGACACACTGAAACCAGGATGTTAGAAAGGGAATCAAAGCCCAGGTTTCCTGGCTGTTTAGGTGAGCACCTGCCATGTTGCAATGTCTCCCACATGTTGTGTTAGCAGGGAAAGCATCGGCAGCTAGTCAGACAGTTTGTTCCCTTCTGTCTGTTATATTCAAGTTTGTGCTTATCTAGGATATGGGTGTGTGTTGCTGGCTTCCTGCAAGGCCTAGATCCAAAAATCAGTATGGCTGGAATGGGTCTAGGCAAGGTTACGCTCTCGATGTCATGAGGCTGCTGTCAGAATCCCCTGTCATACAGCTCCTGCCATACAGCTCCTTACAGGAAAGATGTTAGAGCTGTAATCAGTTTGTATCCAAGGTTATTTACGGAGAATCGAGAGAGGCCGAGTTTGCTACAAGGAGCATCCAAACAATATTAAAATGCAAGAAAATAAAGAAGTGTAAATCAAGGTAGTTCTTTACTGTCTTCAGTAGCTACATGTGATTAGCCTATATAGCTTTGAGAAGCTGAATTGACTGTGGAGAAAGGAGCTAGGAATGTAAAAGGAATGAAGTAAAATGTAAAGTGTCATGAAGACATTTCAATCCTAGATGTCTAGAGGATGACACTGACAGGCCTGTGTGCTTTGTCCTTGTTTTGTTTGTTCGAGTAAAGTTATGGGTTCGTTCACTCTGTTAGTGTGGCCTGCAGTGCCTGACAGATGTGCACCTAGCAGGACTGGAATGGCTCTGCATCAGCCATGTGCAAGCAGGGTAAGGGAAAAGAGCATTATCTATTGTTCTTTTAAATTGCTAGCTATACTGCCTCTTAGGTTCTAGCTTCATGATCCAGAGCAACTAAGTTTCTGAGCACTGACCTGTTCAAAAAGGCATTGCCAAAGGCGTTGAGTTTTCTGAACGGCTTCTTGGGATCCACCACCAATGCGTTTCCAGGAACAATTCCTTCCACATCTCCTTGCATAACTGCAATGAAGGAGTCGGTTGTAGGCTCCGGTCCAATCCTCATCCCTGGAAAATCCTGCTCTAGCAGGTACCTACAGGGAATAAAAAAACACAAGGGTGTGGGCATGAAATGTGAGCTGTGTAAGTCCCAAGTAGTTCCAAAATACTGAAGGATTCAGGTGTAATCAAGAAGCTCAAGAGGGTGCTTTCTTATAAGAGTATTTTTATCATTGTCACTGAATCATTTGATAAATCTTGCAGTAGTTTTTCCACTTGGTATCTTGATGTTTAAAGCCATCTCATTTAGGTGGATTAAGAAACTGAGAAGATTATAACTACTGGGAAAAGATTCTCATCTTGTTTGATCATTTTGTTTATTTTAATCCCTAAGACCTTTTGAACAGACTCAGCATAGCAAAGCAAAACCAGCAGTTCACTGCAATCAAGGAGTTAATCCTGAAACCTTGGTGGCCTTTGGTGCCAATATTAATTACTTCACTGCACTCATTTCAGCAGACTCATCCAGCTAATATGCTTAGCCCCCAGGCCGAATCAGCCTCTCAAATGCCAGCGCCTCAAAGTCTTAAATGTCCCTTCCTGGTGCTTCTGCAATGCAGTCAGGGGCTTGCAACACAATTGCTCAAGCAGATTGAGAATTAAGCATGTGGGTGGCAGAGTATATCCCAATATTTGTTATCAAGCTAAATGGCACGGTAAGCACAGAATTCCGTCTTATTTCCTAAGCTTCTGGCAGCCTCTCAGAAGGTACAGTGCTAAATTTCAAGGGAAGACGGTCACGCGTGGGGCTGTGAGACTCTGAGGCACTAGAAGCACATCCTGACTCATCCTGCCAGAGGTGGCTTGTGGAAAGGAATTAGAAATGGTCCAGCCCTGGTGTGGGATGATGTTGAACTATCTAGGCTAGTGACAAGCTCTGGATTGCTACGTGAGGGGCACGTGACTGCCAGGCTATGAAAAGGTTGATTTAAAATTGAGTTGTTGCTTATTGATAGCTGGTACTTTCCTTCCTTTAACCTGCTTGTTATCATGAAATAGGAAGATAATTACAGGATTACATTGATGCTACAAATACACACAGTGGATATGGAAAAAGAAAAAGAAAGGGCAATTTTCCATTATTTTTAGATCAGTGTGCTTAGCAATCAGTACTAGTTCCCTCAGGCGAGTCTTATCAGGAAGGATAATTCCCTGTGTAAGGTTATACACAGGAAAGTTTCCAATGGCTTATTTGGAGCTTCCACCTTTACAATTTTAACAGACAATTCAGTGTCTTAAGAATAACAAAAAGAAACGGCAGGATGGTTTACTGACACTGTGCCTGTAAAGGCCTCTTCACTTTCCAGTGGGCAAGGCCAAGCCATGCTCCAAGTAACAAACATGATCTAATGCAAAATGTGTAGCTACAAGGCCAGGATACACAGCATATGGCAACTGGCTGAGTACTCATTAATGACGAATGCAGCTGTAGCAAGAATAACTCCAGCAAGGACTTCTAGGATTTCCCCGAGAGCTGTTTTCCCCCTGCCCATCACAGATATCTTATGTATTTTCATGCAACTTTCAGCCAAAGCAATTTCCAACTCTTGCGTGCACTAACTTCTCTTAATAGGAACTAGTTGGGGATGGGATGAAACAGAAGCTGTTTAACTGCTCCCAACAATGTAAAACAACCCAGGAAAGAAAAGAAACCATCTTCTCATGGGAGGATATGTCCTATCCATCTAAAGGTTATGCAGGGATTTCTCAAACTTTCTGGCAGATGTGGGTTACAGCCCCAGTCTGGTTCTGCTAAGCAACTGCTTGTGTGTGCCACCTCCCTGGACAGTGATCCCAGTACACCTTCCTGGTAGTTACAGCAGCCTGAAAAAGCTGGGAAGGGGATGAGCTGCTCTCCTCCCACTGAGGATCTGCAGCCCATCATGCAAACACTCCTGCTTCCTTCCCTGCAACAGTCTCTGCACTGAAACAACCATTTGCTGGGTTACAATCTGCTTGGGCAGAATCTGGAAACTCAGCTTCGGCCTTAGCTCCCAGATGGTCATCTCTGTAATGGAATCACTGATACTAGCTTTTCTCTGCTCTTGGTTTGTACATTCTTTTTGGTCTGACTCAAAATGCCCAAACATGGACATTTACAAAATGTATACAGTTAAATCTTTGAGTCCTCCTTCTTGCAGGTATTATAGAGAAAAGGAACAGGTAATGATAATCATTATCAAATGCAACAGATAAGCAAGGTACTTTTGAGCACTTTGCCCACTAGGTCTCAGCCTTCCCGTAACAAAAAACCATTTGTTTTATACACAAGCAACATGATAGCTCTTGGGCAACAGAACAAAAGCCTGTGGGTTTTGCTTGTCATTTATAGATGGGATTTCTAAGAAAGCCTAAGCAAAAGCCCTCCATAAAATAGCAACACTCCTCCAGCCAGGCTGTTTGAAAGAATTTTATCAGCGCTCCACTCATCTGCTGTTTCAAAGTGTTTCTGTGTTTATTTTTTTAATGTAAGACATTAAAAAACAACAACAAAAAACCCACAGTGAAACAGCAGCTCCAGCACTCTTTTACAGAGGATGATGCTAATTGACTTTATGTGCAACAAGTGGCAAGAAATCTGAGAAAAAAATAGCTGCTACACTACCAGACAGGAGGAACCTTCAAGTGGAACTTCTCTGGGTGCCCTGTGCAGCAGGGTGGCAGGAGCACAAGGATCCCCTTGTGCCCCAGACTAATACAAGGGGACCTATTGACACTTGTCTGATGGCAGGAAGGCACTTACGCTGGGCACCGATGCAAGCTGCCTCTGCTAACAGAGAAACAGTCAAGAACAAGCAGTTGTTAGTTTGGGGTGATATGGGAGAAAACGGTAAACCAAAGGGCTTGTGGAAGATGCTTGTAACAGTGACCAGCAGCTGTATGGGGGTGCCTCCCTGCAAGCTGAACACCGCAAGGCAGTGGGGAATGAGCCTTGCCAGCAGTCCCTGCCATCTTCAGCCATGCTGCAGAAGCTGCCAGCAGAGAGGCAAACACCTACTGCCAGGAACTAAATGCCTGCAGTGGGCATTGAGCTGGGAGCAGCATGACATTAGCCCCAGTCAGAGCACTTCCAGCTCTCAGGAAAATGCAGGGAAGCAGCACTGGGGTTGGCCTCAGGCATCCTTTTTCCAACAAGTTTAGGAGCAGAGTCCGAGCAGGGAGCAGAGTCCAGCCTGCCCCTGCCAGGATGAGATTCCAGGCTCTCTGGGCAGGAATGCCGCAGGATGTGGGGGAGGGAGCCTGCTTCTGTTGATGATGAGTCACACAGGAGCTGTGCAGGATGCCGTGTGCAGGAGAGGTGATGCAGCAGGGTGGAGAGGATGGGAAAAGGGAAGGAGGGCAGCAGGGAGGAGCAGGAGGAAGTGGCCAGTGGCAGAGATGAAAGGTTCAGGGCCACTGGGGAGGTCAAATCAGAACTGCTTGGTGTAGAGTGTGACAGAGTTTGGAGGGGCCAGGACATGTAAATGATTAGCTGCGAGAGGAAAGGGTGGCTGCATGGGGAGGGGGTAGAGAGGAGGAGGAGGAGGGGGGGAAAAAAAAAAAAAAAAAAGGCAAGCAAGCCAGGTTGACAGTTAGTAGGGCTCTATCTGGCTTGCTTATTTTATTAACAGGATGGCTGGACAGAAGCCAGGATTATTTTTAGAGAAGACCATAGAACCCAAGTTAATTAGGAGAGTGGTGTTGTGTCCTGCCTTCCCGTCCTGCTACAGGAAGAATCAACAGCAGTAACATTACAGAAGATAGGCAGCCTGTTGCCCTGGGGAGTACCCACAGCCACTGCAGTCAGCGCCTCAGGTAAAGGCACCATTGCCCCTCTCCGACCAGGCCTCTAAGGCCCCTGTGCAGGACTGGGGTCTGTACTAGGTTGATGCTGGAGAAAGAGTGGTGAGGAAAGCAGATGCAGTAGGAATGAGGAAGCTGCAGTTTGCAACTACATCCTTCACACAGTACAACAGGGCTCAGCCTCTTGAGTCTCTGAAAGTAGGAGAGAGAACTGACCAGCTGCACAGAAAAGAAACCTGTGCTTTAGTCTTGCTTCAGCCTGCCCAACTCGCTTCCCTGGGCCTCTAGGAATGTTTCTCTCGGTTGACCTTAACTGTCTTGCTTCCCTCATCACCCCCTGAAACAGCAGTCTCACTGCAAGAGGCTGCTGCTTGCCTGCTTTCTACAGAGAGGCTCTAACTATTTAATTCCCCTGAGTCTTGCATTTTTTTTCCCCCTCCTCAGTTGAGACTCCCTGGAAGCAAGGGAGGAGGTCTGGGAGTCAGACCCAGCTCTAGGGTAGGTGACTAAGGTCACATTCTTTAAACCAGTGCTCTGGGACCAAGGGGTGAACCAGCACTGAGCTCATGCCACCCAAGTGTTTAGTGCCACATTCCCTATTTGCATCCCATCACTAGCACTACGGTGAATAAAACGGGATGGGTATTTGGGAATAACATCAGTTGTCCCCTGTGCTGACAGGATTATGGAAGAAGTGTCCTGAAGCCATTTCTTGTTTCATTCCAATACCAAAACATAATGGTTGCTTCTCCTCCCATCTCCCCCCACCCCTTTTCTTTAACTCCTCCCTGCTCTTGGTCTTAGCTTCCACTTGCCTTCCCACACTAACTCTAGATGCTTATCTGCTGCTTATCCCAGCTCCCAATGGACCAAGGCCTGCATCTCAAGCTGGATGCCTGTCACAAGGGACACCTTCTGACACATCCTGCCTCTGTGTGCTCAGGATTACACTGCAGACCTATGCCCTTGTACTTCTCCCACTGCAGGAGACCCACACATGCTTCAGCGCTCCCCAGCTTTCACTTTCTCATTTAGTGCTTTGTGCTGAGAAACCTCTCCCTTTCTGGAAGACCTTCTCGTGTTGCATTTTGCAATCCTGGGAGGAAAGAGCTCCTGGCGTCTTCTGCTTAACCCTAATCCCTGGGTTGACTCACAGCAGCCCTGCACACCGAGAGAAGATTGAAGTTTGCTGGTTGAAGAGCGCCTCAGCTCAAGGAAAATGGTATGAGGCTGCTGCCTTCCACACGAGTAAAGGTTCACCTTTGCTTTTTGCCTGGAATGTGTTTTAGGCAGCCTGACTTCTTGTTGTAGGAACTTCACCTGCCATAAAAGAGGTCCTCAGTGAATAGACAGGGCCAAGGCAGGACAACTCAGCCAGCATCAGTACAGAGGTGAAACGGCAGGGAAAAGCTGATGTTGGCAGTCCAGAAAGGAGCATGTGGAAGGGATGCTCTACTTACAGAGCACACAGCCTCGGGGTTGCTTCAACGCTGAGATGCTGGTATCCCAGAAGTGAGAAAAAGCATTGCAAACAGGTTTAGTACCAAGTCACAGAACACATATTTAGGGTGGAAGCTGCCCCAGTCAGCCTCTTTCATTTTCAGAGGAGGCCCATCCTCTACTTCCAAACACGTACTTCTTTAAAAGAAGCATTTGAGGGTCACTCTTTGCTCCTTCATCATCTACCTAACCCACTCCTGGGAGTGTTAAATGTCAGTCAGGAGCCTGGCAAACAACAAGGTAGCGGAAATGTTTACTGCTCGTGGCTCCTGGTTAGGGCACTAAACAGCAGAATTTATGTGCCGTGCTAAATACCTGCATTCCTCAAGGTGACTCCTGGAGAGGCACAGCCAGTTTGATTTACCTCTCCCAGCCCCCTCCACCACCAAGAAACACCCGCAGAACAAAGGACTGCGGCCGCATCCGGACTTGCATCTGGGTAATTCCATGGATTTCGACAGAGCCACGCCAGAGTTAGGCGGGAGTTTAACACCAAGCTTATGAATCACATAGGAAATGCAGACAGTGCAGCTTCAGCCGTGATCCCAAGAGAAAGGCTGCTGCAGGCTGAACGAGCAGCGCATCTGCACCGAGATCCCTGTGACCCCAGCTGGTGGGGGGAAAAAAAGGGCGTTTAACTCCCTCTTTCACAGTTCCACACCAACCCTGCACGGCGCTGGCTGTACGAGGGGGCGCGACTCCCCGCTTCTCGGTAGGGCAGGACACGGTTAAAACGACTCAAGAGCCCCGCAGAGGGGCAGGTCTTGCGCGCACACACCCACCCCTGGGCACAGACGCTTGTCAAGCTCCGCCGAGCACCGCCTCGGCGCAGGGAGCGCGCGAGACGGCGCCCGCCGCGCACCTAGCGCTGCCCGGGCCGCCCCACGGCCGTGGGGCAGGGCCCGCGCGAGGCCTGAGGGGGCCTCCTGCCCTTGCGCTCCCGCAGGGGACGGCGTGCGGGCGCCTCCGCGCCACGTTGGTGCCCGGTGGCCACGCGGCTCCCGCCCGGGGAGGCCGGGGCTGGGCCGAGGGCTTCCCGGCAGTCGCGCGGGCGGAGGCGGGGGATGCAGGGGCGCCCCCGGCCGTACCTGATGAAGGTGGTCTTGCCCGTGGAGTACTGGCCCACGAGCAGCACCATGGGCTTGTTGTCGAAGTCGGCATCCTCGAGGGCGGGCGAGTGGAACTCGTGGAACTTGTAGTGCTCCTCGAGCGGCAGCAGCTTGGTCTTGTAGAGCTTCTTGAGGCCGTCGCTCACCGTCTGGAAGACCTCAGGGTCCTTGCGCCGCCGGTCGTCGGTGCCCAGCCAGCTGAACATGGTGGCGGCTCGGGCTACCCGCGCATGGCCCCCCGCCCGGGCGGCACAACGGCCCTCGCGGCGCTGCGGCTCCCGCCGCCGAGGGCGGCCGTTGGGCGGCTCACGCAGAGCGCGCCTCGGCTGCTCGCGGCTGCGAGGACGGGCAGGGGTACAGCGCCGCCGCCGCNGCTCCTGGCAGGCGCCGCCCGTTCTCGGCGGCGGCTGAAGCCGCGCCGGGCGGCGCCATGTTGAGGCGGAGCGCGCGGCCGCCGTGAGGGGGCGCTGCGCCCCGCGCCGCCGGCCGCCATTTTGTTCGCGCTTTTCGCCTCGCTTTGAGATAAATAGCGGCCTTGTTTAAATGAGCGTGTAGCCTTAAGGGGTGCATCTTTATGTTGTGGTGGTCCTTCTGCGGGTAGTGAGGGCTGGCCGGGCGAAGCGGTGATTTTTTTTTTTTTTTTTTTGTTAAGGAGTTCGTTCCCTCATGTGAGCAAGGACTACCATGCTTGCCAGGCTCCCAAGAATAGGAATGCCATGAATGGCTGCCCTTCCACAACAGTTTTCAAAGGCGGAAAGCAGTAATGCTCGTAGGAGCAGGGGCCTTTGCTGTGTGTGAGAGCTTACGCCGTGCTGTGCAGAGAGATCTGCCCCAAGGTGGTTTTTAACAGTACTGAATGCCCCTAAATAACTTACTGCTCTTACAGCCCCTGTTCATGACTTCTACAGTCAGGCTGGGCTTAACATGGAAGAGGAGGTCCATGCACAGAAAAAAATCACTGTTTAAGCAGACAAGATAGGCAAATTAACAGCTGTCTTCACTGCTTTATTTTTGCAGCAGTGAGGGTGACTGGGCAGCTGAAGAGTGAATGCTACAGCACTGGGACTGAAGCCGGCTCCTGTTGCACAGGTTTTCCAGCCTTGCTCCATGGCTGAGTACATCTTCAAGGTTGACCATCAGCTGTAATGCAGCACGGCCAGGGAACCCTAAGTATGGCAGAGCTTTTGGGACAAGGCACCGTGAGTGGGGACTTCTCCTGAAATATCTCCACATAGTTGTGTTTTTTTTTTTTTTTTTTTTTAACTTGAGTTTCTTCACCAGGTCCAAGAAATGTGGCAAGAGACAGCTTTGGAAAAGGGCCCATCATGTCATAGGCTTTGCCCTTTCCCAGCCTCTTGTGTCCAACTCTATTTCAGGATGGGAATAAGTCAGGCTGTTTGGCACAAACATGTGAATTTGCATCAAATGCAGTTGATTTTTGATAGGGAAACAGCACAGTGCATTTGGCCCTATGTGTCTGGAATTGGACATAGAAGCAGGAATTGATCCTTACTTTTGAATGATCAAATCAAGGGTAATAAAGTTGTTATCACTAAACATATTTCTGTTTCCTAGCTATCTCTAGTCCAAGGACAGACCTAGGAATGCTAAAAAAATTTGTGCGTGCTTTCAAGGTCTCTTTCTATGCATTCGACGGTTGTATTTTCCTGGTGATTCTCATGCTGTGGTCTGATGCGTTTACACAGCGTTTATGTGAGCCCGACCCATGAGGTGATACTGATGACTCCAGAGACCATTTTTCCCTTTTTTTTTTTTTTTTACCCTAAAATAAAACCGTAAACGGATGATCTCTTCTGAAGGTCAAGCTTCTCTGCTTTGCTGACAATATCTAAAACTAATTTGAAAGTGAAATGAATGTTTTTAAATCTTTTTAAATAGACTGAGATTCTGATGTGAAAAATTTGATGAATTGTTTGCAGTGAAAATTTCTGAAAATGAAAGACCCTGTGGAAGTCAACAAGTTTTACAAGAAAAAAAATCATTTTCATGTTCTAGATAGTTCTGCCATTTAAGGTTTGTGTTGTTCAGATGCTATTCTGGCTATTTCTACAACTATATATGGACTCTATTGCTCCTTAGTGTTTTCCTGTGATATTCTTTTTCTCAGAGCTGAATAAAGGTCAAGCCAGGAAGTCTTTGATTGTAAATCTCCCTAGAACACCTTGATGCTCTTCCTGAATGCAATGAATGGGAGAGAAGAGTGACAAAGTTTTCTGCTGTGCAGGTTATGGGAACTAACTCATTCAAGTAGGCAGTGACGTGGTTGTCCTACATATACAAAATAGTGATAGGTATGAGCAATTAGCTTATACTAGTCATAAATATTTATACTTGATGGCCAAATGGTTAAAAAAACCCCTCCGTTTCTGAAGAGAGTTCTTTCTTTTGTTAAGTTCTTTATTTCTGTGGCAATTGCAACCAATCCTTGCAATTTTTGTGTATCTTCTTTAGTCAACTTCCAAACATTACGCACCTTTATCTCTTTTTGCAATGTTTCTCAATCCTTTTTTTCTGGAGGGCTGACTTCTTCAAGGACTCTGCCTACCATGGAAATACATAGCTGGTCACACACACAAAAGTAAAATTAGGAAAAGAAGTTTAGAATATAAATACATTTTTTGCAAAGTTTGAATTAAAATTTAAATCTGTTTTTATTATTTATTCTTTTTCATTTCTTCATCAAGGATGTTTTGATAAATAGTTTTCTGTTGGTGAGATTGGTCCACAGCGCAGGCATCAGGGAAAAAAAAACTCTTTAAAAATTAAAATATTTTTGAAAATGGTCTATTTTGTAAGCAGAAGAGGAGCTAAAGCAAAGAAACATTTTCCAAACAGTGATTTTTCATGAAAAGTCAATGCTGGAAAAGGGCTGTTTTTCTTGAAAGTTTCTGAGCAATTCAAAAAGAAAAGCTATTTCTTGAATGTCCTGCCCAGAAATGAATGCCATGACCATAACATACAGGTTCCTGATACTGATAGGAGGAGGTACGTCTGCTCTAGTCCTTTATTTTAAATTTTATCGTCTTTGCTCAAGTTATGGCAGATTAAACTTCCGGCTCTGTATTTCTGAGACCTGTTCTTGTTGGAGTTGCAGACAGTCACTTCGATGGGTGTTCAGTCTGAGACAGAGATTTTACTTGAGAGAGGCTACTGGAAGTGAATGAGGCTGCACTCACGTCACACGGTATTCGTGTTAAAAACGAAACATAAAAGTTTGGAGGTGGAACACAATATTGTAATAACTGAAACTGGTTTTGTGTGAAATCAAATGGCTGTGACACATGTGTTTGCTTATCTCCCTGCCTGAAATCAGAGTGGTTTTCTGCCTACAAGGCCGTCAGAGAATGGAGACATGAGCAAATCACCAAGTTCTGAAAAGATGTGGTGACTCAGTCAGTACCATAGAAATCTGACACTTTCAGGAAGTTTGGGAAAACTGATTTCCTGCTGATAAAATGATTGTTACTGCTTGTTCATTGCAAAGAAAGAAATTCAAATAGGCACCAAATGTCAAAAGTTCAGGTAGTGATGGATCCAACAGGGAATATCAGGGTTTGTGCGATGGGGACAGGGGGAGAAGAACATGCAGCAGGCCCCCAGAATTAAACCAAATACACTAATTTGATAGATAGGGAAAGGAGAGCTTCACCTACTTTCTTTAGATTGAACTTCTCAACCATTTTCCGCTGCCATGGGGCCTGGGAATAGAATTGTTTCCAGTATAGTCTGTCCTATCTCTTACTTGTTGCTTTGCCTTTATAATTTGGAAAGGTGCTGTTTTCCTGTCCTGCCTTCCTTTGCTGCTTTGTATTCATCTGAAATATTTCCCAATATGTTTCTCTTATCTTTGTTCTCGGGTAATTTGGTTCTCATACACTGTTGTTTTGCCTGGTGCTCCATATTGTTCATGTCCTTTTGTTACTTGGGGTAGAACAAGGTGCTGGAACCCAGAAGTGCACCTAGAATGGAGAGCGCTGGGTTGGATAACGTATATACAGTTAGTGAGAAATATCTTTACATCCAAAGAATTTGCGTATTAAATTTATAAATCAAAGAAAGAATGTTGTATTGCGCATATGGGGTATATGATCCCAAGTGTTGTCTCTAATTGTGCCAGAAAGAAAAATCACCTGAGACTTCATTGATCCTTACAGTGGAAAAGACTGGAGGTTTCTCCTGTGTCTCTTGAGTGTCTCCATGATAGGAAATGTATTTCCATCAAGCTTATATATATATTTTTAGAAATTCCAACAGTTTACTGATTGACAAAGTGGAGAGGCTGTGCTCCCAGATGCTCTGATTGTATGTGGACATTTGGGGAGGGGTTTGAGAGTATTTGCTTTGTGATTTCTTTTCCTTAGCTGAAAGCAGAAGTTTATGGATCGAAACACAGTCAAATGCATTCTCGCATTCTCCCTTGTCAGTGACATAGAGAGCTGGCTCTTTTTTTGTACCTTGATTAACGTAATGGCTAACAAAACAAGGAAGCTGTCTTCCACTGGGTGAGTCAAATTCAGTTTGTGTGATGGACTGACCTGTTTTTTCATGCCTTCTGTGGGACAGTTTTCATTGAGCTTTCCTGAAATTTTCTACTATTGCACAACATCTGTTTTTTCCCCACCTCCTTCTTCTATCACAGTATTTGATAGGTGAGGACTAGTTCTCAGGGTTACGTAGACAAGATATATGTACGCACACAAATGCACACACAGGTAGAGGTAACATATATGCCGTATATAAGCAGTGGGCTTTGCCACCAGTAGAACCATTATTCCGTGCTGTGAGGACACACCTGGAGAAGGTAGGATAATTCTAAGTACTGTTAGAGTGACTTGGTGCTGACATTCAGCTGCTGTCTTTGTAAAATCCCAACCCTGTGTCTGTCCCCACAGGGTTGGGATTTTACAAAGGGTTAAAAGAAAAATAACTATCAGAGCTTCTCGGACGCATGGTAGTTAGATGAAGCTGTCCTCTAGAGTCAAGCGGGTGTGTTAGTTACATGTTGCTGCTGGTTGTACTGAAAGGAGCAGCTGCTGCTGTACTTTGCTGTGGAAGAGATGAAGGGGGAAGGCAGAAAGTTCCTATCAACAAACACGAGAAGAATGGGTGTGATTCAGAGAAACTAGAACCATGTCAGCTGTGCTGCCTGTCACAGCTCTCAAAGTTTCTGTGACCTAAATGTCTGTGAACACAGGCTGGGGTTTCAGCCAACCTGGTTTTCAGGCACGCTTCCCTCAGCTTTGCTGGTTAGGGACAGTTTGGCTGATATTTGACCCCAGAGCATTCTTCAGAGATAAAAAATTTCTTTTGATTTTAGCTGTAGTTATGAGTAGTCAGGATCTGTAATAATTAGGGTGTTTATGAATAGGATGTTGTAACCTTAAGTGGTAAAGGACAGAGCTGACAGATTTGGAGCAAATGAGACTTTCATATTTTCACTAATTTCAGTGGAGTTTAGACAATCTGTATTGCAAAGAATATTAATTTTAAAATTTCAGCCAAAGTCTTTAAGAGTGTGTCTTTGCCTGGAGAGGTATTGATTATGGCTCTGGAAACCACACACAGAGCCTTTTCTGCAGTGGACTTTTTATTAACAGACTATGCAGCTTTTCTGTGTTGGCGTGGCAGGCTCAGCACCAGAAAGTTTCATCACCTTTTGGGCCAATAATACAAGCACAGGAAATCCAGGGCACCCTCCACCTGTCCGTCTGCTTTGNAAATTTCAGCCAAAGTCTTTAAGAGTGTGTCTTTGCCTGGAGAGGTATTGATTATGGCTCTGGAAAACACACACAGAGCCTTTTCTGCAGTGGACTTTTTATTAACAGACTATGCAGCTTTTCTGTGTTGGCGTGGCAGGCTCAGCACCAGAAAGTTTCATCACCTTTTTGGGCCAATAATACAAGCACAGGGAATCCAGGGCACCCTCCACCTTTCAGTATGTTCATGCTGATAGTGAGAAAACATAGTTTGGTTTGTGAGAAAGCATAGTTTTCAGGGTAGTGTTATTTGCTAAAACGCCTGCAGAAAGAGAGGAGTCACCTTTGGGAGCCTGTTTCTGAATTACACCACTATGTTTAAGCAAAGACTTAAGGCTGTACCTGCAAGTGCTGTTTTCATAATGAGTGTTAAGAGACTAGTAATGCCTAACGAAGCCTCATATAGTCACATGGCTGTTTTGAATAATGGGTGTTATTTTTTTGTAAGTTAATGCTCTACTGTATGTCAAAACTGAGGTAAAAGATGATCCTGTATCATTCATTTTGTTCACTCTTACATTTGTTATCTCATCTGGAAATGCTTGCTATATTGTGAACAATGTGGGGTAGATTCTCAGCCCTGATGCAGACCTGTTGACTCCAAATCCTCTCACAGACAGGGAAATTCTCAGAAGATTATTTCGTGATGTAATTGCTCTTACTAAAAGTAGAGTGTTTGCTGTGAATTCTTTAGATTATTATTTTAAGACTTAGGGACCAGGCTACCTCATGGCTTCCAAGATGATGAGAAAGGTCAAGGGAGATCATAGGATGCTAATTTAGTGGAAGGAGTTAGATCAGGCAGCAAACATACTAGAGGAATGTGCAAGCACACAGGATCAGATCCGCCCAACCTACTCATTCACAGTTTCCATCTAGAGCTTTTAACCTCTGTGTACTACACTTGGCTGCTCTCCCTTAGAAATTACGATTGCTGGAGGAGACACACACGCAGTGTGTTCCACCCAGCCCAGAGGACATGGTGGAGCACACTGAGTGCTGACCGTCTGGCTTAGGAACATGCTGAGTAGATACAGGTGACTTGCAGGCGTGTTTTGGCTGGTCACATGCAGCTGTTTCTGGCTCCTGCTGTTACACTTGGCTCCAAAGCCAGATGGCAAGCAGAGGGTTAAACAGTAGGAACATACTGTAGCTGTGTTAAGTAGTGATTGGTCCTCGTGACATAAGATGCTTCATTTCATCCTGTGCTCTGAGATTTGCAGGTGATTCGGGTCAGAAGTTAAAATACCTACACCTGGGTTCATGTGGGAGTTTTCAAAACATATGAAGTAGTCGCACTGTTGACTCTTGGCATGCACTGCACCAGTCAGGGGCTGCCAGCTCAGCCTCTCAGAAATGAGGCTGCATAGTCAGGTGATTCAGACGATCGTTTTTGAAAGTCCTCTTCTTTCATTTCATCTCCAGGTTTCAAAGCCTGTTTATAAGGTTTAGGTGTTTTTCAAATAAATACGAGTCTGAGGTGTGAGCTAGTTATCTGGCGCTGTGGATGCTGTGCTCATCTGAAAAGCAGGTCTCAAGTATTTGCTGTTCAGAATGGCTCAAAGTACATCAGTTGCTGGCCATTTTTGTCCTAGGGAGCATCAAAATGAGAATTTGTTTTTCATCGCTTTTTTGTCTATCTATCCATATGAAGTGCAGTCTCCAGGCCTTTTTTTCCTCTTGTTTTTGCCTTAATTCCTTCTCCCTGACTCTTGCTCATGCTGTAACCATGAACATCAGTGAACATCAGGCAAGGTTTTGAGGGAGAACTAGAGAAAAGTAGATCTGCTCTTGGGTGCAGAGCCTTTTCTACAGGGAACCCTTCCATATATTGTGTAATTACAGCATGGGAACCATTTCTTTATTTCTGCAGTCAACACTACAGATAGGAGGACCGTGTCCTCCTTGCTACCACTGGTGGCCATGGTTTTATCTGCTATGTTTTTTTAAATTTTGCTGTCCTGTTCCATACAAAAGGAGCCCAGCACTCACAGCAAAAGGTGATGGCTGTTGATGTTTAGCAGAGCTACCACTATTAGCATATGTGTTTGTGGCAGGAAAAAAAAAGGGTTTATGAAATCATTGAGCTGTTTTTATTAGGGGAGTGAGAAACAGATGTCCTGAATGTTCCAAGAAGAAGAATCTCTGCATACAGTTTTATGTGTGGATTTGTGGTAATCAGCAAGATGGAATGCAGTCTCTTGGGGGGAGCTTGTATCATTATTCAAAATGAGGTAAAGACGCTGAAATAACTATCAAAGGCTAACATGTTTTACTTTTTGTTATCCGTTGGATTGTTCTAAAATTTTTACCCCTGTTTTCTTTCCTTCCTCCCCCCTTTTTGGGAGGAGAAATGTCCATATGAGTGAATGTGATTGAATGGGGACTCTCATTCATGTTGCAGCCTGGTATGAAAACATCCTGAAGAGCCTACAGAAGTCCAGAGAGAGAGAGGGAGCAGCTCTGTACGTGGCTTCAGAGCCCCAGTAAAAGTCAGTGGGGCTGTTTATTTTGACCTCACTCATCTACAGTGAATCTGAAGCCTTGTATAGTGATAGGTGCTAGATTAGAAGCTGTTAAATCTCTCACTTCTATGAGTGGCATCCTCCTCTGCTGGCTAAAGAGAAAATTTTAAAAGCCAAAATTAATTTTACTTTTTACACTTACTTTAACATTCAGGAATTCTTTTGGAGAAGACACCTCATCCCAGGCAACAAGGAGTTTTGACCAGGACTGTGCAGGGCACAGATCCCTGCAGGATCATCTGTGGAAAATTTATCCTGGCTTTGCAGTGGACATCACCATGCCCTTGCTGCCTTGCTTAAGGAAAAAGAAGTTGCCCATGCCCTTGGGCAGGAGTGTCTTTCAGAAGCACAACCCTCCGGTCGAGCAGAACTACCAGGCATTGCTAGAGATGTGCTTGAAGAGTAAGTGCCTGTTCACAGATGAGAATTTCCCTGCTCACATCAGCTCTATTGGAACGGGAGCACTGCTGAAGAGACTCCCCCCAAAGCTACAGTGGAAGAGGCCACATGTGAGTGATTTTCAGTAAATACTGTCACACAAGTGCACGCTTAGAGCTGGTAGCTAGCAAACAGTGTTAGAACTGACCTACTCTTAGACTTTCATTAGATGTGCCTTAAAGCATTCGGACATTACTCATGTTGTATCGGGTGTTATTTGGAAGCTGGGGTACGTATAATTTCGCAGCTGCCTCTGAAGCCTTTGATGCCAGAAATCAGGAGCAACTTCCTTATGTTTGCAGGCAGTAACGCTTGAAGCAGGGGAGGGGAAGAGCAGGATTGCTGATGGCCCCAGGGCAAGTGTCTTGCAGCTCCCATGAGCCCACTGTGATGCCCTGGTGACAGTTCTCATGGTGATGATTCCTCCCCCCAAATTCAAGGTTTCAACCTTTTTGAAGATGCCTAAGTTTTTAGACATTTCTTAGCCTTTGGCCGTTTTCCTGCGGACATACTTTGTGATACTGAGGGTGTTACTTTCACAGGCAGTGGCAGGTGCCTTATCTGTTAGCTGGGCTGCTGTTTTTGTTTTTTGCTTAGCTGTTTAGTCTTCTCTTTATTGTACTTACTGTGTTTTTCCCTCAGCTCTCAAGGTTGAGCTTCTGCTGTGACATCGCCAGCGAATGACTAGTCAATGAGTTGTTTTTAGTTCTGAGGCCTCTGTTTTCAACTTGTGCCCATATTTTCAAGGCCTTCACTGTTAGCCCGCACTCAAGCAGTAGGTCACAACAAGAGGCAGCTGGTATCAAGCTCTGGTCACACAGCAAGTTCTCAAAACAAATTGATAACAAATCGAAAAGGCCAGGAGTGCGGCCTGGTACCGTTAGTATAAGGCTTGTGTGTTTAAAGTTCTGGCCTATTGTTAGCAAAGGAATACTTTTCTTACTGGGCCACTGAGCAACAAATTGTAAGTGAGATCTTCCTGTAAATGGTCTATAGATGTATCTGAGAACTGACTCTTTATGTTCCTGGGTTCGTAAGGCAATTGTGCTGAATAACAGTGGATGGCATTTCCTAGTAAAGTTATGTGCTGTCATTGGTTTAACTGATTTTTAGAAGGGTCCTGTTCCTGGAAAACTTGCAAGACTCAACAAGAAAGTAGAGACACCTTTGCCAAGCAGGCTGGGGAGCTTGGTAAGGGCAGCCTTGCTTCTCAAGTTTTTATATAAGTCAGTGTCACCTGTGCTATGTATTGAGGCAGGATCCTCCAGGACCCGAGCTGAGTTCTGCTGGGCACAGACGCAGCCACATAAGCGAAGCGGGAGTTGGAAGGGAAGGCAAATGTGAACCCCAGTCTCAAAAGTCCATCACATCTTTAATTCTGTCCTCCCCATCCTGGAAATAGTGGAATAGGCCTGAAGCCTCAGAAAGCTCCCTCCTGGAGGAGGCTGCCATTTGCAGCCTGCAAGGGCTCCCTGAGGAAGGATGCTCTGCATCCGTCAGTCCCTGTGCTGCAGAGAAAGTGCTAAGATGGTGCCAGTGAGCCTGGAGGCTTGCAGCTTGCTGCATCCAGGATTGATAATCTGCAAACTAAACACCCAAGTTTGTCAGCGATAGGGTTTAGTGTCTAATTACTATAAATGCCTTTTGAGGATTTGCCATTTCTCTGCTACTGCCTGAAGTGGAAGCCAACAGCATGAAAATTAGCTTGAGTGATTTGTGGGCCGTTAACAGTGGAACAAAAATTTATGCTTAGGTTATTAATTTGACCCTAGAGGCACTTGAGAGAGGGAAAGAATAATGCATTTTCTTTCTGAGCAATTATTCATAAACTCACTCTTACCCAGTGAGAGAAATGTCTTTAGCAGGCATCAGTTAGTTTGGAGCTCAGCTGTCAGAGCAGTTGGGGATGTGAGAGGACAGGGCCTTGTGTGCCTCTCCCAGGGCTGGTGGAGGAGACGGAGAGCTGGGTGAAGATGTCAACCAAGACAGCTGAGGGTTGCAGTAGCTGGGCTCTGTTACTGTAGCCTGGAGTGGCTGAACCTTGCTGAAGAGCAATTGCAGAAGGGTTGGACTGGCAGATTTCAGTGGGGTTTTGGAGGACACCCTTGGTGGTGGGCTACCGTCAGTGATGTGAAGAGCTGGTCCTATCACCCGAGGAAACAGAGCGCAACCACACATCATGGTCTACTTCTACTGGTGAAGCTAAGCCAGGTAGCTCTAACACCTGATACAGATAGTTTTGTCAGTTTTGTTAGCATTTAAGTGAAAGACTTTGTGTGTCCATGTGCTTGCAGAAAGGCTTTCCTAAAGTGACTGAGCTGCACTAACAGTCATTCTTTAATGAGTGCTCACATGGGATGCAAAATGGAATACATATAATACCTTAATAGACCCTCTAACCTGCATAATTTCTGCTCAGCCTAGAGACTCAAGAGCCACACTGGGAGCTGGTGGCTGTTGATGCTGCATCTGTGCAGCATGGGCTTATTTCAGAGAGCAAATTCAGTGTGGAACAACCACAAATGCATGCCCAGGCTTGGATCAAGTTAGAGCACGTGATAACAAGTTAGACTTGAGCCAGAATAGTAGCTGCTGGAGCATAGCTACCCTGCCTGAGTATTGTGAACAGGCTTTGAACAGGCAGAGTGTTTTGGGCCACATAGCCACGAGGTTTTTAACATCCTGGTCTAGGAACACACTGAATCTCTCATTTCATGAAATTACAGCGCTGCAACCAGAGATCCCCTGGCCTGAGGCTGAGGCATCTCCCTTGTGAGTGACCTAACTCTCTCTTTTCTCTCTGGTGTTCCCAGGATTTACATAGCACTCCAGTGTTTTATGCTGCAAACAGAAAGCAACTTGATCTCTGTCAAGGATTAGTGGGTAAGGAAGCTCCCTCTTTTAAGTATGTATGTATATTTATATGCAAGAGAACATTTGGGAATGATTTTGACTAGAAAATCAAGTATACAAATAGAAGGTGCACATTTTCTGAATATTTCAGTTGGCATGAATGTGAATTAATAAGATGGGCTAGACTCAATAGAAAGCCTGGCAAGCTTTGAAGTGGGATTTAATGGGTGAGCGGTGTCTCCACAAGCTGAAAGTGACACTTTGTTGTTTCAGTGCATGCTAGTGTTAGAATAGGAGGTACCTCTGTGTGCCTGTGATGTTGCTGCTTGTCAGCTGAGCAGACACCACAGAGGCAGGAAAATCTGAGGGTCATGCTATCTGTGTATTTAAGACTTAGATAGTGTGGGTACATTCCCTTCCTAGCTTTGCAGTTGGGAAAATCAATTTTGCGCCTCTGTTACCCAAGGTAAAAAGATATATTGGTATCTGCCAAACAGGTAGGATCAAGACTAAATTACTTAATCCTTTAGACATAGAGTCTGGTAAGTACAGTCTTGCCTGTGAGATCTATTAAAAATGATTTTTCTCCTGTGAGAAGTTATTTTTTTTCAAAGAAAGAGTAAAAGCTTTTTTTTAATAATGTGTTCTCCAGAGAACAGGAAAAAACTATAATGTCAACGAAAACAGAATATTTCCCTTGAGAGCTATTTCTTGTTAGATTTTGTATTTAATCACACGCCATCCAAACAAAACACGAGAGAACAATTATAAAACAAAAAGGGTCTTGCTTAATAGAGTGCACGTCTGGATCATCTCAGTTCATGCATCTTTACATTTTTAAAGAAATCAACACAGTTGCTCTTCTGCTAGGATCTTAACGGTATTTCTTTAACTCATCTGACAACTTACTCTTCAGTCAACTGTGTTTGTCCATTTGTCTTGGTGCAGGGAACTGCTGGTTCCTCGCTGCCTTGGAAGCATTGACGTTCCACCAGGACATCCTAGCTGCAGTTGTGCCACAAAACCAAAGCTTTGACAGGAAATATGCTGGCATTTTCCACTTTCGGGTACATCTCCTCCCCAGCAGCCCAGGAGGTCCTCAGAAATCCTGTGTCATGTTTGGTGGTGCCGAATGTTGCACTTTAGATAATTTGTATGTGGTTGCATTGCTGGGGAAGTAGCCAGGAGGTACCTGGTGTGAAGGGCAGCCTATTGCCCCTGCTGTGAATCAACTTGGAGATGTTCTGAGGATTTGCCTCCTCTCAGCCCATCTCTCTAGCTGTACCCAGTGCTGATTTTAATCCAGCCAAAGTCTCCTCTGCTCCCCAGAGCTGTAGTGAAACACTTTGGTCTTCCTCCTGCACCCAACTATCTCGTTCCTTTCAGGCTTCCCATAACTGCTGCCGCTGCTCCATCCCGATCCTCAGCCCTACTTGTTATGGGGTGGCAGCAATCCTCAAACACGTTTGCCCCAATCTTGTACTCCCTTTTGCCTCACTCTTACTGCAGCTCTGCCACCCTGCAATTGGGAACTCCTTCCCCAAAAGCTCAGCTATGCAAGATTTCCCTTAATCTCCCTTTTATACCTGATGCACAGTTTGCTTTCTCCTCCATTTGGGTAAGACAGCTGCGTGGGTGAGCTAACAAATCCCTCTGACCCAATGCAGGCCTGCCCACAAGGCCTGTGCACCTGTGGCTCAGCCCCGGTGCCTTTCCTGTTATTTCAAGGGGAGGTTTCTTACAAGGAAACAGCAGCTCATTCTTTTCCCCTGACAGTTCTGGCACTTTGGTAAATGGGTTGATGTAGTGGTTGATGATCTCCTACCAGTGAATGAAGCAGGAGAGCTGGTCTTCGTTTCCTCAGTCTACAAGAATGTGTTCTGGGGAGCCCTGCTGGAGAAGGCATATGCCAAGTAAGTGATTCATGCCAAGTTATGCAAATAGTGTCTCTAAAATATGTTGCATGATGCCTACATAGTTTGATCTCATTTGTAAATGTATCTCCTAGGCTTTGTCTCATTTGCAGTGCAGTAAATGGTTTTCATCTTTCTATTATTAAATGATATAAGTTATTATCGATTCAAGCCCTTGTACAAAATCCAAGTATTCAAATATAGGCATAAAAACATACCTATCCTGAGTTTTAGCATTGTTTTGGGGTGGGTTGGCTGAGAAAATGTCTTTGTTGCTATCAGGAATTTTCAGAAGAACAGGAGACTGACAATAAAGATTTTCAAAAGTGACATTTCTGATGTTTCTCTTGCTGTATTATTAGTTTGAGGAAAACCCTTACGGGGTTTCATTTTGGGGCTCTGGAGGAATTTTCCTTTGGTCATGGTAAAGGTTTCTGCTCTGGGATCCCTCAAAGCAGAGGCTCTCAGCAGGCCACGTGGCACCCTGAGGATACTGGCTTCTCTCCAAGGCTTTTTGTCTGGAGTGGTTTACAAGGACTAAGAAGGAAACAACTGGGCATAGCTGATGGGCCTTGTTTTGGGGCTGAAATAGTCTCTCTGCAGAGTGGTGGAGAATCCTAGTTAACACTGAGAGAAGGACTGCAAAAGGGGAGCGAAAGTTGTTTTTCACTTGGTGGTAGTGTTAAGACAAAAAAAGGGAAAGTTGCTTAGCTGTGGTAAAGAAAATCAGGCTGGAGATTGAGCTCTCAAGGCACAGTAAATAGAGCCAGGTCTCTGGTGAGATGTTGAGGTAACATTCACTCAGCAGAGTTATCACAGAAGTTGTGATGGGCATGTTCTCACTGCTGCTCAGGGAAGAGATCTGGGACGAAAATGAGTGAAGTAAGGATTTCCTTTTCTGTGGCCAACCTCAGAGTCAGTTTGCTAGATTCCTCTCTTCTTGAAGGACAAAGATTTCTTAAAAAGAACATGTGTTACAGCTATCTTTTTGCTTTTGCACACCTTCATTATGGGCTTTCCTTGTCATGCTGGTCTCAAACTACCATCTGCCACCCACCATATCCCAGATATTATATTGATATCTCTTTTGTTAGGCTCTATGGCTCATATGAGGATCTACAGATTGGGCGAGTTTCAGAAGCCTTGGTGGATTTCACAGGTGGTGTTAATGTAACAATCAAGCTGGCAGCAGCCCCTCCTGATCTGTGGGATATCATGACAAGAGCAACCTACAGCAGATCTCTCATGGGCTGTCAGACACATTTAGGGGTGAGACTTATGACATCAAATGGCCTCACAGCTAAGAGCCTTTCAAGACCTGTTTCTCTCTGCTGAACTAGTCATTGTGACTCCTGTAAAGAATCAAAGCTGCTACATGTGACTTTCTGTATAATTACACTCCTGTTAAGGTTTGCACATGGATTCTCTGCTGCCCTTACCTTCCTCTTATGTTTAGGAGGTGACCTATCTATCAAAGAAACTGCTGGAAAAGGACCTGCTTCATTTTCTCATTTTTGTTAAATGATTGCTCCATTTTTACAGATGGAGCATTGAGGCAGAGACTCACGGAATAAACTTAGAACTAAGATTGGAGAGGTCAGCACATGACATCAGACCTTGGCTTCTGAGCCTTAAGCCAACCTTTCAGCTGTTGGTAACTCCTACTACTCTTCATATCTAAATCTAGGTTCTTGAACTTTGAAAAAATGAGCTGATCTTTAGGCAAAGATCCCCAGTTTACAAAGGGAGCTTCCCAATCAACCTTCCAAATCGCAGCCATGCTGTAAAATATCACTGTTAGGAGCTCAGTCCTGTCTTTCTTTTCAGTTCAAAACAGTCCCAATTTCTTTGAGGGTCATTGCTTGTGCAGGTCTCTTGGCTGTTGGTATGAGCCTGCTGGGTGATTAGACGCAGAATAAATTTTATTTCTGTTTCTCTTCCTTGTATGCAGACAACAAAGGTCCTGAAGAATGGGCTTGTTGCTGGCCATGCCTACACAGTGATTGGTATTAGAAAGGTAAGAACAGCCCTGATATTCTGTGTCCAGACTTGTCTGGATGTCTGCAGTTTCTATTACAGTTATGGGTTCAGCCCTTAACCTGGGCAGCTGTGGGACATTCTTCAGTGCCATTCCAAATCCCCTCCTGAATCTAAATGCAAAAGGGTATGAGTGCTGTGTAAATATTCCCTTTGAAGCGTGTCCATTTTGGTATTGTGGACTTGACATAAAGGATAATTAATGGTTGGAGCTCAGCATATCTGTAAGGGTGCAAATGATTCACAGGAACTCCACTTACAATATCTATAAGTACCTACAAATGCATCCTAGCTCGTAAGGAGGTCTAAGCATCATGGCCCTTGGGAATGCTAGGAGGCTGAGATGGAACCTGCCAGAGTGAAATCTTCTGCTAAAGTCAGAGGAGGAGTGACAGTAGTAAAAACAACTGAATGCAAGGGCCAAAGTAGGAAAAACTGTGTAGAGAAATGTGAATCAAGAAGGGGTCAGACTGGGCTTTTGTGCAGAGAACATCAGGTAGACCCTACTGGTCTGCAGGCTAGGCATTGGGAAAGCCTCTAAAGATTCCTAGTCTAGAGGCATGGGACAGTAAAACAATAGTTTTGAAAGAGTCCAGCTCCAACCTTTGCCTCTGGATTGATGGCTGACCATCTAGTCCAGCTCCAGAAGGATGTTGACAAGGCAGTGAGAAACCTCATGAAATTCAACAAGGCCAAGTGCACGGTCCTGCACCTAGGGAGCAACAACCCCAGACACCAGTACAGGCTGGGGACCGACCTGCTGGAGAGCAGCTCTGCAGAGAAGGACCTGGGCGTCATGGTGGACGACAGGTTGACCATGAGGCAGCAGTGTGCCCTCGTGGCCAAGAAGGTCAATGGGGTCCTGGGGTGCATTAAGAGGAGCGTCTCCAGCAGGTCGAGAGATGGGATCCTGCCCCTCTACTCAGCCCTGCTGAGGCCACATCTGGAGTACTGTGTCCAGTTCTGGGCCCCCCAGTACAAGAGGGATGTGGAGCTGCTGGAGAGAGTCCAGCGCAGGGCCACGAGGATGATCAGGGGCCTGGAACATCTGCCCTATGAGGAGAGGCTGAGGGAGCTGGGCCTGTTCAGCCTGGAGAAGAGGAGGCTGAGAGGGGATCTAATCAGTGTGTACAAGTACCTCAAGGGAGGCAGTGAGGAGGATGGGGCTGGCCTCTTTTCAGTGGTTGCCACTGACAGAACAAGAGGTAATGGCCACAAACTTAAACATCAAAAGTTCCACAGGAACTTAAGGAAAAAATTTCTGACAGTGAGGGTGACAGAGCCCTGGAACAGGCTGCCCAGAGAGGTTGTGGAGTCTCCTTCTCTGGGGATCTTCAAGACCCGCTTGGATGCAGTCCTGTGCCACATGCTCTGGGTGGCCCTGCGTGTGCAGGGGGGTTGGACTAGATGACCTCTAGAGGTCCCTTCCAACCTTAGGCATTCTATGATTGGCAAGGGATTTTGCAAGGCTTTGGACACGGGGTATGGATGTGAGGGAAAGCACATCAAGTCCCTCAGCAAGAGGTACTAGAAAGGCTGAGAGGGATGCCAATTTATCAGCCAATGTTGGTCAGTGTGGCTAGCCCCTCCAACAGGGTGAACTCCAGGCACGAGGATGGGGCAGATGAGCACATGAAGATGGTGTGAGGTGAGCGGTCCTGGAGTTTGCTGCAGGTGCAGCACTGAGTCAGCCTCTCCTCCACTCATGGCATCCCAGGACCTGAGGTGCTTGTCCGTGTGTTCCCCTGCTGCCTGCCTTGTGCTGTGCCACTGTGCTGGGCTGGGATCTGTCTTTTGTGGTGGTACAGTCCTGCCTTCACATAACCACGGGGTGAGCAGGTGTTGGAAAGGAGGAGGAACATGCTGGCAGGCCTCCAAATTACGAATCTGTGAGATTTCTGACTCTGCTTATAGAAAGTATGGTAAAGCCTTTTAATCTCTTGCTACTTGAGTTCAAAGTTGCATGTCCATAACTTTCATATTTGCTGGCTTTTGTGAGAGCAAACCCATTGCTGAATTAATGTCAGACATGGTACTGTGCTCTAAACCAGGTGAGCACTGCTGAGACCTTGGTGAGCACAGTGTTGCCGTATTCTGCAGGTGACATGTCGCTATGGACCAGAAAACTTAGTGAGACTGAGAAATCCATGGGGGAAAATTGAATGGAAAGGAGACTGGAGTGACAGGTGAGTTTAAATTTACACTCTGATGCTGAGCAAGAGGGAAGTCTCTTGGAGGAAATATGCTGCCATCTTCAGGCAAAAGGTCCTGCTGAGAGCAGCATTAAGATAAGTCACAGTTGCTTACACAGACCCTCTGGTTTCAAAACTGGCTCAAAGGAATTGCATTCTCCAGCAGTGAGTGCTGGCCTCACTTCACACGTGCTGCTTCAATGAACTGTGTCCTGCTTTTTCATTCTTTGAGTGTTAGAGGAAACATAATATGAACTTCACATGCTGGCCATATTGCTGTGATCTGGATAGCATTTGAAGCCGCAGGGACAGGTTAGCTATTCAGGGGGCTTTAGACAAAGAGCCTATTTTAGGGCACAACACTTTTTCACAGGAGGGGCCATACAAAGGCCTCCTCCTGCTGCTAGGTGTTGGAATTGTAGCTGTGAAGACCTCTATCCTGGCTATTTGGGTGACTGGGATGTGGGATCAGAGGAAGCAGATAATGAGGGAACTGGGCTCTATATTTGCGTTTGCTGGATGTTTTGTTTGCGACCCAAGAAAGACAGTGGGTAGCAGCAGCTCTTCTCAGAGGAAAAGCATATTCCTTTTTTCCAGGCTTCACTTAATTCCCTGCAGACTCTGCATGCTGAGGCTGGGGGTGGGTATGGGAGGAAGGAAGAGCCCAGGGAGGTGCTAGGGACGTGAGTGACTTTCACCTTGTCTGCAGAGTGGAAACTTTGTTTTGGTGCATGTCTGTCACTTGGTGACAATATAGCAGCTGTTCTTGCAGAGGAGCGTAATGAGGAACATACTGCAGCCCTGCCTTCAAATGACTCCCAGCTGCCTCTTGTGATGCCCTAGTCATTTGTTCATAACGCCAAAAACTCTTCCTATTATGTCTCCTTTGACAGAAAATTAACTAACCAAACAGACCTAGAATTTTATATTTTAAACACTTGGAAGCTGCATGTGTCGGTGGAGGGACTGGCTGATGGAAATGGAGCATTTTTGGCCTCTGCTAGAGACGCTGGAGTTGTTTATTTGTGTCTTGTAGGATCTGGAGTGCTCGGGGAGAGTCTTCATGGGCGGAAGGCAGAGGGGGCCTGTATTTAGTGAAGGATAAGCGTGGAGATACACGGGATCAGGGGTTTGACCTGATTTTTTAGAGGAACATTATGTTGTCTGATTTGGTTATTTACCCCATTTTTTTTCCTTCCCCTCAGCTCTTATAAATGGGAGTTGCTGAGCCCAAAGGAGAAGATTTTGCTGAGGAAAAAGAAGGAGGATGGAGAATTCTGGTAACGGATTGGTCTTGTCCATCTTTTTTCCTAGTAGCTCTGAGGCCATGCTTGGAACTGAAGTAGTGCCTTGCTTTTCCCCACACTGCAAGTTTGTTAAAGGTGTGTGACCTGTTTTATAACAGCACATGCCTGCTTGCTTGCTCATTACCCGTTCCATGCAATGAGAGGCAGTAGGTGTGCTTGCCTGGAAAAGACACACTCATCTTAAATGACAGGAGAGAGGGTGAAGCAGAGGACTTGCCAGGTCTCCCAGTGCTGTCAGAGACCTGGGCAGCTTTCAAGAGCTTTTTGTCATGTTTTGTATTTGCAGAATACCTGGGTTAATTTTTTGCATTGCTTCTCTACTTATGCCACGAGGTGGCAATGTTGCTGCCTGAGCTCCCCTTGGTGGCAGTACGTTAATCTCAATGCTGCTGTCCTTTGCTGAAACTTCAGTTGTGCGTTTCCTTCTGCTAGATGCTGCTGTTGAAGCAGACATTTGCTTCTTGCCCACCTAATGAAATACGAGTTTTACCATATGTAACCCAGAATGCTGCAACTTCCAAGTTCCTCACTCCCTGTCCTTTTCACAAGCCATATGGACTAAACTAGACTGCTGACAAGATGCCTCCTGGCGCTTTTTTTTCCTTTTTCCTAGGATGTCTCTGCAAGATTTTAAGGTTCATTTTGTAGATCTGATTATCTGTAAATTAACTCCAGACTTGATGAGCCAGGAAGATGGGAAGAAGTGGATGTACTCACTGAAGAGTGGGAGATGGGTTAAGGGAAGCACAGCAGGAGGAAGCCGGGGATTCCGCAGTGGTGAGTGGTGCTTAGGGCTCCTCTAGGGGCCTGTGAGGTGACACTACTCTGCTGACTCAGTTACCAGCGTGTTTTAACACACAGTTGACAGCAGAATGCACTGCTCCTCCTTGTGCGTCCACACAAACTTCAAAAATAAGCAGCTAACAGAGCCTGATTAGCACCTGCTGCCACAGAGGCTGTGTTACTTACGAACACAGGGCAGTGGGCTGGTTATGGCATGGAACAAGCTTCTGGAGTCCTAGGATCAGTTGTCAACACTTAACTCCTTTGAGACTTTGGCCTTGTCCTTTAAAGCTTGAGAATGTGCTGAGGATTTTTTTTAAATTGAACAGAAAGTGCACATGCTCAGCCTTTCTGGAAATGGAGCAGATGGGACCTGGAGTCAGACAGCCCAGACACAAGAGGTGACAGAGGAATGATAATACATTTACCAGTGAAATAAACTCTTGGCTATGAGTGAGCAGAAGCGTAGTTTCTTGTCCCTGGGCTTTGTCCCTATCTTACACAGAGAGTCCATTGATAAACTTGTAAACTCCATGCTAAGAGCAGACCCCTGTGGGGTCTAGAGGTCCAGATGCCGTGTGACTCAGCCTGAGGCCAGGCGTTGTGTAGGTAGATGAAGAGCAATTTTGTGATGGAAAACTAGGCCAAACAAGTGTGGTTTTTTTGTTTGTTTGTTTTGTTTGTTTGTTTGTTTCTCACTTCTGTTTCTTAGACACATTTTGGATGAACCCCCAGTACTGCCTCAAAGTTTTACCAGCTGAAGACAGTAGGAAAAGCCTGGGCTCCTGCAAAGTGCTTGTGTCCCTGATCCAGAAGCACAGCAGCAAACATCGGAACCGAACTCATCATCATTTCATCGGCTTTTCCCTCTACAAGGTGCAAAGCAATGTTTGGTTGTTCTGGATGAGTTTCTTTGGATAACTTGGGAAACTTCCCAGCCCCTGCACATGGGAGAGTTTTACAGACACAGGTGCACAGGGTGCTCTTTGCTCCTTGCCTCTGAGTACTCTCCTTGCACAAGAGGACTGGGCGCCCTCAGGCTGTGTACCCAGCATTTTGCCTCCCTAGCAAGTCAGGTGTCAGACTGCAGAGCAGTGGAGAAAAACCTGTTGATTCAGAGGATGCTGGGGTTTATTTTGCCTTTTCTGAAAGTGTATGCAAGGGCTTGGAGAGGGTGCCCTGGAGGCTTTTTTGTTTGGGAGGAGCTCTCAGTCTAATTCCAGCCAGGGCAAATCATACGTGAGAGGTGTTCCTGTTATGATGCAGCTGCAGCCTGTGTAGGGGTATTACAGGTTCAGTGAACTCCTAGGGAAGCAGGTGTCACTAGGAGGAGCTGAAGTTTGCCCTGCAAATTCCCTGCTTATTGGAGTGCCTTGCAGAGCTGCTGTCCTCCCTTTGAATGGGGCCACAGCTCTTGGTGCTGTCACAAGGTGCACAGTTACTGAGAGATGCTGTGGGGGAGGGTCTTCTAGTGGACAGGCTAAGGTTCAGGAGGTAAAGATCCCAGTGGGATCTACCTAGTCACTTCCTAGGGCTATGGCATGACTGTGTTGTCTGTGACCCAAAGGGCTCCCTGGCTGACACATGCTCTGTTTCTTTCTCTTTCCTGCAGATGTGCTTCCAGGTGAGTCCCTTGTTGCTGATGTTGGCCTTCGCTGGGGGAGTTGGGCTGATGGAGCTGTTATGGTAGAGTTGATGGGTTGGATTTGTCCTTGGTCCAATAACCAGCAGCAGTGCATTGAAGTTCAATAAAGTGTCAGAGTAAGTCACTGTTAATGAAGAGAGACCACCTGACTCTTCTGAAGAGCAGCTGTATCAAGCAGGCCCAAATGCCCTGAACGGGGGTATTATTTGTTCAGCTTCTTTAATATGCCCTTCTAGGCATTAGAAATGGCATAAGCACTTTGTCGTTCCTGCTTGTGTTTGGGTTCATTCCTGCACAGCGATGACCTGGAGCAGATGCTCCAGATGTTTTTCCTGCTTTCTGAGCTGAGTGCTTTTTATAGTCAAGAGCTTTTAGGACCTGAGAAGGGGCTCTGGAAGTTAACCCCCCCCGATATGTCCCAGTTTTTGCCCCAACTTTACACAGAGGGCTGTGTAAAAACAGGGTAAGATTTAGCTCCTTGAAATGATTTATCTTCTCCTCCATTACCACTTGGAACACCTCTGAAGTCAGAGTCCCCAAGAATTTGGGCTGGCAAAGAACTAGTTTGGATGTATGGCAAGGACAGCATGTTCCTTGCTGGGGGAACTTAGAGCATGGTACCTGTGTGGGAAGGGGAAAGCATCTTTCCTGTATTAAATCTCTGTGGTGCTACCAGGGTTACAAGAAATTAAAATTCTTGGCTGAGTGTAGTACTATTGCAGGACCCCTGATAATGGAGTGGGAGGGAGGTTGGTGGCAGCCTGGAGTTCAATTTCAGCTTTGTACCAGTTGCCAAGATCAATACTAAGAGGTGGTGGATGAAGAAGCTCTAAGGAATTGGAATTACAGCAACAGAGTATTGACTGAAGTATAAAAACTTTGAGTTTAACATACAGGGCATGGAGAAGAGCAACCCCGTACCCCTCAGAAGAAAGACTGCTCTATTAGTGTGAAAAATGCTGACAGAGGAAGAGGAATAGCATCTCTGCCACTAGGCTGGGCAATGGAATTGCTAAATGTCCTGAGGAACAGCTGAGATCAGGAGGTGAAAGTGGTCTTAGCTGGTAGGTTTATTTATTTGGCTTGTGTACTGAGAACTCAGCAGCATTAAAATGTGTCTGAGAGCCAAGGATGCTGGGCAGACAGGAACACGTGCATAGTGAGGGATAGAGATTAGGTTGCTTTTGCAGTATGTTCAAATCACAGGTACTCCAAAAAGTCATCTGCTCCCAGATCCCTAGTGCAAAGGGCAAGCTGGAGACAAAGTGCTCAGTACATATGGGAAAAGGGGAGTGCTCTGACTAGGGAAGAGCAGTTTTTAGAGCAACTCCTACCTGCAGCCACTTCTGTAGAGAAGACAACAACATCAGGGCAGGCCGTCTCTCTTTTGCCTGTGATTTCTATACATGCATTTTGTCCATTTGTTAGCTAGCATGGAGCATTTTTTATAATTCTTCCTTCAACAGTTCCAGGAGAGCAACAAAAAGCTGCCCCCAGCATTTTTCACACGGCACCAGCCTGTGAATAACCACCAGCTCTTTGTGGATGAGCGGGAGGTGTCTCTGGACTTCCAGCTGGAGCCTGGTGTCTATGTGATTGTCCCGTGCACCCTAGAGCCTCATCAGGAGTCTGAGTTCATCCTGCGAGTCTTCTCCCGCAAGCACGTCCTTTGGTGCAGTGCAGCTAAGTTTTCTGGGGTGGTGGGGTGGGAGGTCTTTAATGAGGAGGACAGTGTAAGAGCTCTTCTCTGCAGGGTTGGCTGTGAGTCTTCATTAGGTTAGGATTAGCAGGAGACCCTGGTTTTCGCCATATCATCTCCCAGAAGAATTGGGCTAGGCCTCTGCAGGGTATTCTTGCAGCACCCTCTTGTTGGACACCGGGGAGAGAAAACTTTTTTAAATGCACCATTGATTTGCTGTGAGGCCTTGCTGGCAGTGGTGGAGTGGGTGCTTGTACAGATAAGATGCCTTGGAGAATTCAAATTCTAGCAGCTCCTGGGAGCCTTGTAGTCACAGTCACTTCTCCTAATGCATCTAAAATACTGGGGAAAAAACACATAGTGTGAGAGCAGAGTGGGGTCCTTACCCAGGGATGGCGAGTGCCACCTATGATAAGACAGACATGCAGCTGTGGGGTATCTCCTTAACATGCTCCCGCTTTTTCAATTCCAGGGAGATGGGTGGGAACCCCAGTTTCACTCTCTCCAAGGTAAGTTGACACGGAAGATCTGGGCTTCTGTCTTCAGCCCTGAACTTCAGGTTTTCCCTGTAACTTTTCCATGTGAAGAGACTGTGAGAATATGAGCACTCCTGTTGTGGCCCTTCCAAAAAGGCAACAGGGTTTACAGGCCAGGGGTGGGAACTATGCAAGCCATGAGCTGCATTAGTGACAGTAGCACTAATAGCAGTGGTGGGGAGAAGGTAGCAGGATAGGGGAAGGAAGCACAGTCCTGAGAAAGTGTCTTCTGTGATGATGTCTTGGATCACGCTTCTCTTCACTGAGTTAATGATTTTTTCTTACACCCTGAAGGAAATTGTCGATAGGTATGAGGGCAAGATTTGGGAAGATTTCTTCGCAAAGCATTTTGAACAGGTAAGTCCATTCATGAGCTAAAAAAGGGTAATTCCTCCAGGCTATTATATAACTCTACCAAAGCAAAAAATGTAATTGAACAAGGGAATCTAAGTTTGAAAGTGTAGGGAAGAGAGATAGGTTGGGATAAATGCACAGTACTGATTCCATTGGGCAGCTTTGAGTACAAAGCACCAAGAAAGTTTAGGAACAGTATAGCATCATTGAAAGGAGAACATCTCTGCACAGCAAGGAGTGAACTCCTGGAGTTTGCTGCTCTAGACCATTGCTGATGTGACAGAATCAGCAGGCTCGAAACGGGTTAGACAAAATGATGGGCAGCAAGTGCAAACAGACACTAAAGGACTAAACAGAGAGGTACCTTTTAGCATCCCTAATCTCAGGCTCACATGCCTTCCCTAAATACTCATTTCTGCTGCTAGTGTTGGGATGGACTGCAGGGCTACAAGGATCCGTCCTACCCTGAAGGATATTTGTATTTTCACTGGGGAAAGTCATTTATTAGAGAACAACCTCCAAAATATTGGTGCTAATGTTGCATTGCTTCATCACAGATTAATGGCTGCTAGCTTGCTTTGTGAGACAAAAGAATTATAAAGAGGCCCATCACCTCTGTTGTTCAGTAATTCTAGTGCAAGATAAATCTTCTGCATGATCTCTCTGGCCCTGATCTGGGAAGGAGCTGACCTTTGGTATCCTGTTAGCTGCTCTGAGAGGTGCAAATGTTTCACTTTTTGGAAAAAGTTGCCTTGATTTAGCAAATACTCTGTATTTGGAAAACAAAATTTCACAGAAACACTTTTGTGCTTTTGATAGCAACAGCTCCTATTAAAATATAGCTAAAAAAAAGCAGATGTGCTTTTTTTGGCCACATTTTTAGAATTTGATTTTGAACATTATGTGGCTTTCAGATGTGATAGAGGTTGTGACATGCTGCAAGGTGCTAGTCTTTTGCTGTCAGCAGGCACAAGTTTGCATAAGCATGAAGTGGAAGTGCTGCCATTTCTCAGTGCCCTCATGTATCTTGATGATCTGAAAAAAGCTTTTTTTTTTTTTTTTTTTTAAAGTGATACTTAAATCCACCAAACATACTGAAGTTTCCAGTTTTCAGAAACTAACATTTGTTTAACAACTGGGGAAACCTTTACTTGGGGAAACTTAGAAAGAAAGTGTTCCAAAGTTTCCACTCTGCATTTGCTTGTAAATGATAAAATGTATTGAAATATTTGAAGCAGCTTTTTCAACAGAGTGCTTGATGGGACAGATGGCCCTTGGACTTAAAGGTTAATGGTCTGGATCTTCACTCAGTGTAAATCTGCACTACTGCATTGATTTCTGTGGAGCCCTGAGAACCTACAGCAGAGCAAACTGCAGCTTCTGCAGGCTGGAAGTCTTGTATCAAAGGACTCTATTGAATGTCACAGTGGCTGGAATGGGGCCAGAAAAGCAGAGAAGGAAGACAGGACATTCTGGGAAACGAGAGAGGGAAAAAAAACTGATTTAACTTTTTCTCTCTGTCCCTCTCTTTGTCTCTCCTTTATTACATTATATTTTATATATAAAGTGTTCTCTTCCATATCACAGAATCCTGAAATAAATGCTGTTCAGCTCCAGAGGATCCTGAATAATGTATCTTGGAGAAGTAAGTACTCAGAAATAATGTTTCTGTAAAATAAAACCTCTTAGAGAATAGTCTCAGCTCCTGCATCTGTTTCTTGAATTCTGGGAAAAGAGAAACTGGTTTTAGTTTGACTAAACTGGCTGTTCTGATGTTAGGTTCCGAAAGAGAAAGGATTTGCTCAGCCTGTGAATCAAGATGGTAGAAATTTACCTGAATAGCAACAGGGACATTACGGAGCTGAAGGTGGATACAGTTTTCCTGTCCATTTTCTACACTGGTAGTAGCTGTATGCAGCACCAAAACGCACTGTGCAGCAGTTCCAGGCAGCAAGGAAGGTGAATAAACACTTGATGTGATCCCCTTTCCACTTCAGCTGAGAGTGTCTGAAGTCACTCTCTTTTCTGCAAAGATGGTCTTTAGCTGTTCTGTCTTTCCAAAGTGATCCACCAAGCCTTGTTTTATCGGTGAGAACACCGAGGTGCTTAGTGATCAATTTTAAGGCATTTCTTTAAAATCCTTGCAGTACTTGATCCATATTTAATAAACAGGGCTATTGCAAGATTAAAACATCTTCACATTCTGCAGAGAAGCAATCGGTGAGTTATGGTTTTGTCCTCTGCTCTGAGGAAGTCTGCAGACCATCTGTAATCATGATTTGCAGCAAGATTAGAGTATTTTTCTGTTACTTCTCATGTATTTTCAGTGATTCCTGCCTCTACACTTTTAATTATTTTAACAGGGGTGGCAGTGTCTTTGAGAAAGAGACACTAAGCACAAGGTTTTCAGTTAATCTGCAGTGCTGTTCCCCAAAGCTCTTCAGGTCAAATGACTTTGCTCAAGGTCATACAGTAAATTTTATTTGGGATTACAGTTTTGGATGTCCTTTTCCTTCCATTTTCTCTAATAGCTGGAGATAGTGCACCATATTTCACTCCGAATCGTGTGCCTGCAGGGAGCTCACACTGGCTTTTCTGAGACTAGTAGAATCCATTCCTGTTTCCTCATATTTTTATCATCATAAATGATGCATTTGCTCAAGCGGGTGAAAAAATTCATGGAGGCTTTGGGGCTTGAGTGCTCTCAAACGAGGGGGAATTTTATCAGCCTCCATTTTTCTGAGTGCTGTCAAATGATTCCTGCATATAATCTTTCTTCTTTTTTTTTTCTCTCCAGACTTCCAGAGCTTTCACTTGAGGTTCAGCCTGGATGCCTGCCAGGGTATTTTGGCCCTCCTGGATGTATCCTTCTTGACATGAGTGATACTTCTGATTCATTTAATACATTTACTTGGGCATTATTTCTTGGGACAAATGGGGTATCACTGTGATTTCTTTACCATGAGACTATGTCCCTGCTTATTGAACTTCTCACCTTCCATAATAACAGTTGTGATGGAATGGAATTGGATTGGGAAAGGCTTCATTCCTGATGCTTTTGAAAGTGGCAGCAGGCTTTCACTGGCTTGAATAGGAGCAGGACCAAACCTATGGATGGCCTTGTGGGCTAAAAAATCATTATCCTCATATTATAATTGTGCGAATGATAGAGTGGCTATGAATTTGCTGTTTGTTTGTGTTTTATATAGTGGATGTTCTCTTAGCTTTTAATTGAGATGGTTTGACCTTAATTCTCACATGAAGCTGAATGCTACTGGCACACTGAGTATTCAGGAGTTCAGAGTCCTCTGGAAGAGGCTGCTTTTCTACTTGGTACAGGAATCATTTGCATTTTCCCCTTGTAATATCTCCCTACTTACAATCCATCAGCATTTTTGATTGTTTTTTGTTGGTTTATTTTTCTTTCCTTTTTTCCCATATATATATGTGTATATATATATATATACACACACATATATATATATATACACGTACATATATATATTTATTTTAACCAGGAAGTCTTCCAGAAGAGAGACACCAGCAGATCTGGAAGGCTTGACTTGGTGGAATTACATGCAGCTGTACAGGAGACAGGTGAGCCCACTGCCTAACTTAGCAAGTCCCTTCCAGATCTATTCTCACTGATTTGGACTGATCTCTATTAGCTAAACTTAGGGGAAGTTTGATAGAGAGGTGTTGGAGACAGGGCGAGGACCTGGCAGCTATACAGCAGCTGGGAGTTGTCCTCTTATTCTGTGTTTCTTTCCCCCCACCCCCATTTTTTAAGGCATCTCACTCAGCAATGAAGTCTGTAACCTGATGGCCATCAGATACGGCAGCCCGGACTTGCAGATCAGCTTTGAGAGCTTCGTGTGTTTCATGCTGCGAGTGGAGATCATGGGAGGTGAGGCTGCTGCTGGACTGCCCGGCAGTGCCCCAGCCCTTCCACGTCTCTTCCAACTGGCAGTGGCAGGAACTAGATAGAAAGTTTGGGTTTCTTCTCAGGTAAACAAGAATAAGTGAGGAATAACCAATTCAGAGCAAGGCACTGATATAGAGGAAATCAAGATCTTCCCCGTAACTTTCTGCTCGTCACTTCCTGCAAATTGGAGTGGTTTTGCTGCCTGCAGGAAGTAGTATTGCTTGGCCCCTGTAGAAGAAGTGAGCAAACTGCAGATGGAGGCTGCTTTTATTTTTTCCAGAAGACAAAGAGTACTGGAATATACCTTTGGTGGGACTACAGGCATGAGGATGAGCAATTCATATCTGTGAGCACAGGTCTAGAGACACCTCCCAGATCCCTCAAACTGTGGTGTGAGAGGTTGTGGCCTCTGGCACCTGGAGGTTTGAGAAGAGTATCTGAAAAGGCTGGTGGATGGTCAGTCACATGGCAGAGTTAAATCAGCTGTGTCCATCACACACACACACACACACACACGCACACGCACACGCACATGCTTGTCAGTAGAGTAAAACTTGGCCTTTGGGACTTTTCCTTGGAAAGTGGATCTCAGTCATTGACCTCTTGGCTATCAAGTTAATGCTTCTTCCTTATTTCTTACAGAGGCCTTTCGCAATTTAACACAAGATGGCAAAGGGATCTACCTCCGGGAATCTGAGGTAAAGCCTGTTCCATGAGTGACAAATCATAGAATCCTTAAGGCTGGAAGGGATCTCTAGAGATCATCTAGTCCAACCCCCCTGCTCCAGCAGAGACACCTAGAGCACGTGGCCTTAAAAGGCGTTTCTAGCTGATCGCCTCAGAATTAGGTTTGAAGCAACAGAGAGCTTCAGGCTCTGAGTCCTGTGCCTGGCTGTGGCTTCTGCTGTGGCTAGAGACAGGAAATCTCCAATGCCTCAAGTTCCAGTTCAGTAGTGAATATTGCAGAGCTGTCGTGGCAGTGGATGAGCTCAGCCCCCTTTCTGCATTGTTTTCCAGTGGATGATGATGACTCTGTACTCCTGAAGCAACGCTGCAGAGGACAGTCCTGTACCACGATGACGAAGACTGTTTTGTATCAATTGTCTGTGTGTATCAGACTTTCTGGGCTTATCCCTGCAATCTTTCCTTGCATGAAAGCCTCACCTAAAGCAGAGTTGATCTAATGCCCACAGACTCAGTGAAACGAAGTTTTGCTAATTAATGTATTTATTTTAAGCCTTATTTCATGTTAGTTATCCCTCTGAGAGCAGACTTCTGCTATGAATGAACAGTGGGGCACCATGGAGACTGAGTCATTGAGGCTGCTACTTAATGCTGATACTACATCATTGTTATAATATATATTGTGGTAGTGTCCACAGGCTGTGCTTGATGACAGGACCTTACTATGTTAAACCTCTCAAGTTCAGGAGAGGAACAGTCCTTGCCTCTAAAAGGGTGATTCTCAATTCTGCCACTGTGAGGCCCCTGTGGTTGCAGGGTCTATGCACTTACGGGGAAGAAAGGGTAGAGGCTTCCTGAACTAAATAGTGGAAACTGGGTGCATAACTGTGAACAGTGTTAGAGAATATGTTGGAAGCAGCACTGTTCACATGTAACACTGCTAGTGTTACTTGATACAGCTATCTGGAGGAGTTTTTTTTCACTTTTTTACCATTTAGCTGCTTGGGCTGGAAATTTCCACACCAAATGCCTGGTACAGGTTGCCACTTTGACTTTTCTGCATTCCTGTGAGCAGGATAGTGATCTCCAGTGTGTGGTCTAGGCTGGACACTTAGTGAAAATGGGACTTTTTTGGGAGCCATCACGCAATGAAAGACCATACTCCAACACTTTGGTAGGAAGGAGTTATTGCTAAGTTTACTTAGCCTTCCCTGTTGCTCTTTCTAAAATTTTAGTGTTTAATCTCATAAATGTCCTTTTGGGGTATGTGTGAGGACTGAGGAAGGCTGTGGGGGAAAGGCAAACCATAAACCATAAAAGCCTGAGCTCAGATATGTGCTCCCCTCTGCACTGAAGTCTGTGCAACAGTGTGAGCGTATCTGGAGAGAAAGCCCATCTCGTGTAAGCATTCCCCATCAGCACTCATTAACCAATTAAAATGACAGTCTGCTCCTCATTCCCTAGCACAGCCTGCTTCTAAAACGCATTATTTTCATACTGCTTTTATGACAAGCGCTTTTGTTAGGACCAGATAGATGGATAGCTCTGTTTGCACTTGCTCTGACTCCAGCATACGGTCTGTGCGTCTCGGGTGGCCTGCTCTGCTGTCCCTGCAGAGGCAGGACAGGCTGCAGGGCCCCTGAGCAGGGCTGTCACAGCACTGCTATTCCCCAGGCTCCCAGAGAGGCTCCCGTCATGAAGCACGTCCCCCCTCCCCACTGTTGTGCCTTTGCTCCCTTCTGGGACTTGCAGCTGAGTGCGCAGACTAAATCAGCTTGACCTAATTTGCACCCTGTGAAGCAGAGGTTGCTGCAAACTCTGTTTTACTGAATACAAGAACAGCACTGAGAGGACTGGAAGGAGTGTTGGGGAGAGCGCAGCTCTTGCTCATTGTCATCTGAGCAGATGGTCCCTGCCACCCACAGGCGCTGCCCTGGGTGGCCACACAGAGAGTTCACCGTGGGGTGCAAAAAACTGCCTGTCCCACCAGGGTTGGTTACGCAGTGCGTGCCAGGCTGCCGTGTGCTGCTCGCAGCGTAAAGCTCTGTGCTGGTCATGGCTTCAACAGCCTCTGCCACGGGCAATGTGGTGCAGGACACCCGTGTCTGAATGGCACTTTGACATTTACATTTTAATGTTGTACATATTGTTTTTTTTAATAGCAGATTTTGTACTTATTTACTTCACACCTATTTAACACAGAGTAATGTAATTGCGAGGAGATTATTTTGCTATTGATTACTTGATCCAGGAAAGAAACAGAATTCATCTACGCCATGAATCACTGAACACTTGCAGCAATAAACTTTATTGAGCCATGTGACTTGCTTTTACAGAATTGTAAAGAATGCTTTACTGGAATGATTATGCCAACCCGTGTACAATTCAAACTGAATTATCTGGCTCACAATAAAATGTTTTGGCAAGGGCACCTACTCGGACACTGTAATGCTTTTATATTGCTTATAGAGTAACGCTTTTCAGGGCAATTCTGAAAATATATTACTCCTCATTTACAATGTGCATTGTAGAAAAATGATCTAAAAGGCTGCCAAAAGATGCATTCATTTGTAACCACAGCAGTTATAGAGATGCTGAGCTTTGCAGTGGGTGGTATTGCTCTAACAGAAATCAAAGAGAAGCGGCGCTGTGGCTTGGGATTAGAGCTGCTAATAGAGGCCCTTTCAGGAAAGACGAGTGCAGATAACATGAGTAGCAAGTAAGGCCTGGAATGCATAAAATGGGCTGGCTGATGCTGTATTCCAGAAGGGTAAGACTGAGAGGAAGCTGAATGGAAGTATTTGGCCCTTTGCAAGGAGGCTTTTTTTGCAGCTAGAGCTCACTGCCCCTGGCCCGATGCTCGTGGGTGCAGCTGAAGTCGCCAAGTGCATGTGTCACCTCTGCACGGGAGCAATAGGTACCCGCTGGTCTGAACGCGGATGCCCTGCGGGGTGCAGGGCAGCAGGCTGGGCTCTGCACCCAAACCTGACGGGGTTAGAAAAGGGGCTAATCCTTAGCTGCATGGCCATCATTTCTGCGGGTGTCATAAGAAGCAACTACCCCCTGAGGCTCTACACAGCTTTCATATATTTGCCTCTGCTTGAGGTCTCGTCTGTCATTTTCAGCATTTCTACAGTGTGGCCAGTAATGCTTCTATTTTACCTAAAGGCACGTTGAGATCCTTTGCTGGAAGGTATGATACTCAGTCAAGCAGCTACCCCACCAGCCACCATCCTAGTTGGTCAAGCTGTGCAAACAGCTTGTCTGCAGCATGAGGTGCTCTGAGTAGAACAAATAACTTTCTATTATTATTATTATTGGTTTTAATTACTGAACAGGAGTTATAATCCTGTCCCACAAAAGGGAGTGAGCCTGTTACCCATGGGCAGGTAGCTTCCAGGGGCTGGTCCTGAGCAGGTGCAGGGTGTCCCTGCCGTGCACATTTGAGGCCACCGAGGTGATTCGAGAGACAAGGTGGGAATGTGGAAGCAAAATCACTGTGCCCCAGTGTCCCCTCTCTCTGTTGCATCTCCACTGTGTGACTGGTCCTAATGATGGGATGCAGGACCTGCATCTCCTTAGAAAAGCAGGAGGAAGGAGCACTTCTGCACTGCTTGCGGAGTGCTGCGCGCCAGCGACTAGCCTGGATTAGGACCTCAGCCTCCCAAAGCCCAGCCAGCACCAGGCCCTGCAGCTCCTCGTCCCAGCCGGAGCGCTGCCTCGGGCCATCGTGGCTGCTGCCCGGGGATGGATTTTCCCCAGGGCACCCCCTCTTCGGTGCTGGCAGAGAGGAGACACCGTCCCAAGGCACAAGAGTTTGCCTGCCCTTCCCTATGTTTCTTTATAAGCTGTTGAAATGCTGTGCTACAAAAGCAGGAGAAAAGGAAGACTTTTTTTCTCTTTCTCCTGCCCAGTGCGCAGCTCCTCACTAAATGAAACGCTGACGATTGCCCTTGCCTTTCCTTCCTGCTGTGGCTCACACTGGATTAGACCTGAAAAGCAGCATCACCAAGCTTGAAGTTCAATTTATCAGCGCGGTCAGAATTGATTTGTTACACTACCTGTTCTGGGGAAACGATGACTCCATCGCGCTCCCCTCCAGTCTGGGAGACCGTGTTTTGCCCAGATCATCTGTGCAACAGCAGAAGTGGTTGTTCCACTGGGGAAGGAAAAGCCACAATTTTCTAAAATCCAGCCTGGCACTGCTAGAGATTGATGCTACTTGCAGAGCACCTGCTTGGCATGAGGTGGCTGCAGCTCCTGCAGAGAAGCCGTGCTCCTTTGCTGCGTTTCTGTCCTATTTTTTTGTTGAAAAGTGTCATAGAAAAGGACTCTTGGGTGAATTACACTTCCTCTTCATCACAGGGAGTATCGTAGCTGGAGTCAGCTGGGGCCTTGGGGCCCAAATTCATGGTAAGCATCAGCTCAAAAACAAAGCTATTATTGGTACAATTTTTCCACTGCTCTGTGAGACAGTGGGAAAAAACACTTTGGTGCTGCTGTTGAGGGGAAGTTTTTTCTAGGAAAACTTGCAACTGTCGCCAAACACAGGGACTCTCCATTAAAAAATGTGCGATTAAAAAAACATTTTTTCACTGAAACTCATTCTGATGAAAATTTACCCTAACCATATACAAATACAACTATTTCATTCTCATATCCAAAGTGCCCAGAGTCCTATTTTAAAAGGATCTTTTTCCTTTTAAAAGATCCTGTCTTTTTCTATAGGCCAGGTATGTATTTCACATCAACAAAAGGGGTAAGAGACGAGCACGCCACAGAACCAGGTATGAGATCTCACTTTCCTGACTACAGGAATGATGTCTTGTAGCCAATACTCGTTAAGGGAGACAAACCGAAACGGGTAGTTGCTCTGAAGTAAAGTGGGGGGTTTTTTTGCCTCAGCTAAAAGGAGGATTTATTTATTTCTCATGAATTTGCTGCAGCCAGACATAAACCACTTACTGCTTGAAAGAAGCCCCGCGTTGTTGCTGAGTTGAAACCCAGGCGTGAGAAATTGGCTCTCGGGCGACGTGGCTCTGGCCTGGCTGGGCCTCTGCGCTGCGGCTGCCCCTTCTCACTAACACGAGCAACGTCGCAGCTGGCATCTACTCTGTGCTCCTTCAGAAGGACAAACACCCTTCCTACCTGCTCTGCGTCTTGCACGCGTCGCTGAAGAGCTGTAACTCCTCCTAAAAAACACCTGCTCTTAGGGCACTGAGGCAGCGTGAACAGGGTGGAAGTGAGGGCAGCGCTGTTGCCACCCGCTCAGAGCAGTGGGGCTGCCCACTCCAGCGCTCCGAGCCAGTGTCTGGCATCACGTAGGAGCTGATCCGCGCTGGACTGGGTGTCCCAGCTGCAGGATCTGATGCTTGTCCTCAGGGATGGCTGGGAACCACGAGTCTTGGCCTCCCAAGGGTCAGGAGGCAAGTTCAGACATCAGGAATAGCCCCAAGCAGGGCAGGATGCGAATGCAGCACTCCAGCACATCACACACTCCACCATCTGGATCCGTGTTTTCCAAATTGCACGAGTTTCCAGCAATTTTAATTGCTGAGTTTTGCAGGGCTTTAGTTACAGCAAGTTCAAAAAGAAAAGGGAAACTCTATCAAGCTAAGGCACAGCTAAGCCCATAAGGAATCTGGGGACTGAATTAACGTGGAAAGCAATTTATATCCTGCAAGAATAAGTTGCCAAGTGCAGCAGAAGGGACGCCTATTTCTTCTTCATCCTTTGTTTTTTAAGGATGCGCAAGTTACTTGGGCTGCAAAACTACAGGAGAAATTCAGTGGAAAGGCCATGTGGGGGTGCCATTCCTCAACGCTAACTTCTACATTGCCTTAAAAGGTGGCAACGGATTTGGAGGATATCAAAGAATTCCTATTCACTCCAAACACCTGCGAGCTGAAGGACCCCACAGCTCTCACACTCCCTGCTGACAGCAGCAAATCCCAAGCTGCAAGCTTGTCTTGGGAGATGCAGCAGTAAATCAAGCCCTTGCTGCAAGGCAGCCCTATAGCCTTTCTCCAGTTATTTGCTGCCCCTTAAAACCGCCAGAAGCAGCAGCTCCTCAGCTGGCCCGTGCTGGAGCTTATGAAAACGAGGCTCAGCTGAGGAGGCTTCCCCTGGCCTGTAAGCAAAGCTCCGGTTAAGGCCCCTAAGAAGCTGGAGGGCTCCTGCCTCTCCTGGTGGCTGGGCCCTGGAGCCAGGCTTCACAGGTGACTCTAAACCCAGAAACACCTTCCCTGTTTCTCCTGCCGCTTGTCCTCCTTCGCTGAAGTGGGAAAAATTGAACACCCCTCTTTCCCTAGAGGTATTTTAATGGCATCCAAAGCCAGGAATCCAGGGAAAACTTTGCTCTTCCCCAGGCTGAGGGCTCCAGCAAACCAGGCTGCTGGAAAGCACCGAGCTAGACACATAAATAAAGATAACTGGATAAAGGCAGGCCGAGTGAGCTGAAGGCATAAGACACCGGCTAAGTGATAACTTCGACATATAGTTTAGTTCTAGGTCTTTAGACAAAACTTAATCCTTTTTTATAAACAAATAACACATTCATTTACATGACTAATCCACATTTCTTATGCAAATCAGTTCCCTACTGCTGTTTCTACAGAGAATAATATTCAGTATAATTACCACATTTATTTAGTGAACGTATTTACGTAGGGCAGCGCTCTGTCCGTGAACACTCCTCACCAGCGAGGCCTGAGAGCACGAGGGGAGCCCGAGCCATCAGTCGTGTGCTTCCCGCTCCGTTTTTGCTCCGCTGGAGCATTTGGGAGCGCGGGAGCGGCCGCCGCGGGAGCAGGGGATGTCAGTGCCGCCGCGCACGGGAGGCAGTGCCGCTGCCCGCTGCTCCGGCCGAGCCGCCCTCCTGCGAGCAGCAAAGGCGCTCGGAATAACAGCTTGTCTCTGGGTACGAGGCTATCCTAACTCTCTTTTTTTCCTGTGCAAGCTGGTAATTGCTGTGGAGTTTGAAAGTCTTCCAGGTTTTACCACTCTTAATTACGTCCTCGTGCATATGCATCATCTGTTTTCACGCTCGTTACCGCAAGGGCATCAGCAGCCGCGATGCTGCCCGGACGGGCGCCCTGCGCCCAGCTCCATCCAATCCCATCCGTTGGAATCGAGATGTGTCGAACGGGCCAGGCTGCTCCTAGCGGGACTCCACCCTGGCTCTCAGCTGAAATGCTTCTTCTGGGGTAGTTGTTATGGTGTCCTCGAGGAAAGCATCTCTGCTGATCACCTCTACCTGCTCTGGTTGCCTCTCCTGCTTGCTCTGGTTCAACGGGAGCCTCCGGGACTGGCCGGTGCTGACAGTTTTGAACACACTATTGAGGTGTTATGTGGGGAAGTAAAATATGGTGCTGTTGGGCTCCTAAGTTGTTCTTGCTCAATATCAGCGAAACAAATGGGTGCAATTAAACATAACTTTGTTTTCTAAACAGCAGTCTTGATTTTTTTTTCCCCTCCTGCTGGTGGAAAATCAAGCTGCTGTCTGTTTTTTCTTTCCTAACCAATAACAATGATTCTGTGGTAGCAAATGAGATGCTAATTTCCCTGAACGTGTCAAGGGCAGATCTGTAGCACTGTGAATGCTTTCCTGTTGGAGAGCGTTGTGGCTCTTGTATAAAGCGCAAGCCTAGACCTTCAGGTTATGTTTTCTGAACAGAGTAGCTGCTTGCTTTTAAATATGCTTTTTTTTTTTTTTTCTCCAAGTAGCTAAGAAGTTAGTTGTTAGGTTGTTAGCATTTTGGAGCACATGCCTTCAAAAGAGGAGATGGCCTCGTTGAATATAAATTATTCTGCACTTTCAGCTTTTGCTCATATGTGGTAGAAATGCCTATTTCTAGCCACTTTGGCTAAATAATGCGATTGAAATCTGAAGGAGTCAGATGGTTTGTGGCTCATTCTGTTCAGTTTCGGATCCCCCTGGGAGAAGGGAGGGATGAGTAGTGAGGAATCTTTATATGTGAATTTTTCTGGGAGGAAGATGACGGTAAAACGTGGCATCCAACTGTGAAAACACTCCTTCCCACAAAAACCCTGGTGCAACATTGCATATTGCCAGCTGTGCTAATGGATGCCTAGATTCTGCTTGGCTTCGGGCCACACTTATGTACTACAAAGGTAGAGATTTGGCTCCAAAGTCTGCATAACACCTGCACACCCAAGGACAGAGGCATTAAAGGTGATTTAGGGACAATATGTTATTTTGGATATGTTATTTTGGCAGAAGTTCTCTAACTGATCACCTGACTTGCTCTTTATTCCAGTGTCCATGCCACCCATTCAATGGCAAACGTGGTCCTGGTTGTGAAGGCAAGAACCTCCCCGCTTCACCCCTGCAGGTATAAACATTTTCTCACTGTGGCCAAGTCCCTATATTTATCCCTGTAGGAAGGGAGCCGAGCACTACTTCCTCAGGGCCACACAAGCTACCCAGAAAGCAGGAGCCTGGCTGTGGGAGCTGCAGATGAAGGCCTGGACATGCTCGTGCCCATCGAGCCTGGGAACAGCTTGTGTTCCTGCCGCTGACTCGATGAGAACTTCAATTAACAAATGCTATTAAGGCAGTTCTCCTTTTTATTTTATTTATTCTTTAATTTTTTTAACGCATAGCATTTCCTGACAGCTTAAACCATTAATTAATTGGAGACGCCATCGCGGAAAGCTTGCTAGAGGAGAACGCTTGCGGTTTAATTAAAAAAGAAAAATAAAAAGCTCTTTTACAGTTTGGGGGGAGAAGATCTGCTTGCAAAGCCAATAGCAGCTGCAAAAAGCCCTCAGGAATTCCTCCATTTCCCTTTTTGCCTCTGGCCGTGGGGAGAGGGGGCTGAAGGGATGTGATGGCCCCAACAGAGCAGGTGAGGGCTTCCAAATGGGAGTCTTTAATCTCCAGTTTAGGCTGTGGGTGTAGGACAAGCTATGGATCTCTAAGGGGAAGTAGATAGCCAGATTGAAAGGGGTTTTAAGAACTATTTGTGACTTCAAAATTCTCCTGGCAATGAGCTCAGATCCGTGTCCAGCATTTGTGATCTCCTCTGGGGACACGGAGGGTGCCAGACCAGGCGCGAGCGCCCGCTTTCCTGCAGGGACCTCCAGGATGACTCCCAGGAGCGAAGGAGGAGGCTCCGGCCACAGCACAGAAGCAAAAGGCTGAGCTCACCTGCCGCAGAAACAAGGGGCAATCTTCAATATCCTACATATCTTAAAGAGACTGAGCCCTTCACAGAAGCCTCTTTCCATTATGGCTATTTTTCCTATCCCTGGCTCTGCGGCTGGTCTCGGAGAAGTTTTGCTCGGAAATGGGTATAATGCTACTGACCTCACTTGCAAAGGCTCCAAGACTGACAGCTGAAAAATGAAAAGCAAAATTGGGGAAAGCTATGGATATCAATAATACAGCAGACCACTCCATATTGCTGTTTTTTAAACGGAGTTGCAGCAGAATCTTTATGTAAGAGTAGCTGAAAGTCAACAGCTTTAAATAATTCCTAAAGATTTGTACTCCTGCCTCAGTCTTGTTTATGCCGCTATTACTATCAGCTGCTCAATATTTCATCCGTCCCTGCGCCCGCGGTGCCGCGTCCGAAGGAAACGCTTCCTTTGAAATCAGCTGCGCGGCTTGAGCGCCTCCGGTCTCGGGGCTCATCGCGGGGCGTCTGTAAAGTGCTATTGCTCTGGGTTTGCATCTCCGAGCCCTGCCGGCGCGAGGCGAGGAGGGATGAGGCCTTTGGCAGTGCTCTCCCCTCGGCAGAGCCCTGTCAGGAGCCGTTTCCCTCGGCAGAGGGAGATGTTTCTCAATGTAATAAGATCGTGTTATCAGATTGCATTTTTGTCAGGTTCGTCCTATTTATTACCTTTCCTGCAATCTAATTTGTAGCGCATTTCCTTTAGATTTTCTATGTCCCCCCCGCCCCTTTATTTGGGGGAATAATTGCCAATAATGGCCTGAACTAGGAAAAGGACAAGTTTTAATCCCCCTTGCAGCGATCACACCCAGGTGCTTTTATCTGTAAACACTTTCTTGCCTCCTGGCATGGAGCAAGGGCTGCTAGGAGAGGCTCGGCACCCTCTACACCCGTGTTGGCGGCAGCACCGCGTTACTGCACCAAGGTCGCCTCATCCTCGCCGGGAACACACCGGCGGCTGCTTTGTACTTGATGCGAGATCATCTTCGGAGTTGCAAGGCGATTCCTCTCCCAGAGTGCAGTAACTGGGAGGCAGCAACCAGCCCATCCCGGCAGCAGCTGGGGCAAGTACTAAATCGACAGAAAAGTAAGAAACGGTCTGGAAAGCGCCCACGGGAGCCCCTCAGCTGCTGCAGCTTTCCCAGGCGCACGCGGCACAGGCGGGTGCTCAGGGCAAGGGGTAAAGCAGCAGCCTGGTGGCACCTGCCTCCACCCGCACATCTTCTGCAAAGGCCCCGGCCGGCGGCAGGGCTGGAGCACGACAGATGCGGTGTCCCCAGCAAGGGCGGCGTTTCGAGGCTCACGCCAACCTCCTGTCCCCGCGCCCAGGAGGCGGCAGGGGTTCCCCCTCCCTTCCCGCGGAGCCGTCGTGGCTCCCGCTCTGCTGCCGGGCGCGTCTGCCCCGCGGAGCCGGGCACTGCTGCTGCTGCTGCTGCTGTTTTTAACAAAGTCCGACCTGAGCCTGCCTGTTGGACCCGGATTTCATCAGGCTCTTGCAGGAGTTTCACAGCTGTTTTGCCCTGAAACAAAGGAAGGGATACGCGCCTTTCTGTGGATGCTAATTAAATTCTTATCTGGGCATCTTTCTGGGGATGCTGGGGCCTGAGCACCATGGATTGCACTAAGGGAAAAGGACTTAGGAAGCCCTGCAAATAAATCAGAGGAGGGCAGGGGATGAAGATGGCAAATGATAAATTAACAAGTGACACAAACCCACCACAGGAAATAATAAAATCAGGAGGAGCGCATGGGAAAGGCGTCAGGGAGATCGTTTACAGCGTGCGCATTGGATTTCCCAGCTCTTGACATCTTATCACCAATTCATCCCATATGTTAGTTTATGCATGGGTTCCTGTTTTTATGGGGTTTTGTGCTATGTTTTTTGTGCTAACACGAATGACTCACATCTGCTCCCATACGTAATTTATTCTCTGGCGGCGCCTGCGAAGCGAGCTCAGCCCGTGCAGCGCTCGCGAGTGCTGGGACTGGCAGAGCACAGGGCGGGCAGGTGAGCAGGGCCAGCTCGGAGATGCAAACTGCTTGCTGCAGACCTGCTCTGCTTCCTGATTTGCTTTGCTTCTATTTTTCCCTGGAAAGTCCCTACTTCCCCTGTCCTGCTGCTCTACATGGGCCTTCCCGGCCCGCAGAGCCCATGGGGCTGCAGGGGGTAGCTCTCCTTGGGACCAGCGTGCCGGACCAGCGCCCGCACGGTGCCTTGCGCTGCGGGCGCCCCGGCAGCCGCCCCGCAGCCGTGTTGATGATTATGATTTTATTTTTTAAGTGCTCTTGACAGCTCTGGAGACGTACGTCTTCTCTTCCAAATCCAGTAATTAAATTCCACCTACCTGAATTCCCCCTGCAGTTGCAATTGGATAAATTAATCTTCCCGTCATGTCGGAGCCTCCCGGGCGCGCTGTTAAACAGCGGCCCCCCCGCCCCGGGGGCGGCCGGGGGCCACGGGCGAACTTGGCCGGGGCCGGGATCGCCCGGGCCGGGGCGGTTGGGGGGGGGGGTCCACGCGCGGCTCCCCCCGCTTTCCCCCCGTGCAGCAACTCCGTCCCCCCCGCCGCCTCCTCCTCCCTCCCCCGCCCTCGGCGCTGCCTCCTCCTCCTCCTCCCCCGGCGAGGAAGGCTCGAGCTCCGCGCGGGGACCCAGGCGCAACTCGATGCCGCCAGCAGGCGGGCGCGGGGGCAGCGCGTGGCGCTCGGCGCCGTAGAGCCGCTCGTCCTCGGCGCCGCCGTACGCAGACGAGGCCACTGACGAGGATGACGAGGATGCGGCACCTGCCCACGTGGCGTCGTGGAAGGCGAAGGCCTCGTCTGCGCCGTCAGCCACGGAGCTCTCCGAGAGCGAGCGCAGGAAGGAGGCCGAGGCGCTGTCATCATCATCATCATCATCTTCCTCCTCGTCGTCCTCAGGGGCAGCTGGGGCGATTTCCACGGCTTCGGCCTCGAAGAGGAGGCTGCCGCGGAAGGGTAGCAGCGCGGCGGGCACCATGCCGGCCTCAGCGGCGCCCAGCAGCCGGGCCAGCAGCGGTGCCCCCCAGCCTTCCTCC
>VWPW01027039.1:0-25383 GCA_013389825.1 Crypturellus undulatus | reverse complement strand
TGGGTGATCTTGGTCATATTTTGGCTTATTTTCTTGAGGCAGAGCTGATGAGACGGTGTTATGGGGATGAGGGAGTCTGTAGCATGTGGATCACAGGACTTAGGACAATTATGAGACTTACTGGTCCTTTCTTTTCTCCTTCCCTCCTTTTNTTTTTTTTTTTTTTTTCTTTTGCTACTTCTTAAAATAACACTTTTCCTGGTCCCACTGTGCATTGCCAACTCTCCCTCTCTTGCAGCCCTCTGTGCTCCTGGCAGATGCCACCCTGGTGTGGAGGGGAGGACTAGATTTGTGTTCTGATCGCGTGGTCCCTATTGGGATGCTCTTCAGAGGTTGTGTGGTCAAAACAGCAGCGTCAGCACCAAGGAATGACCAACGCCTTGGAACTGCCTCTGCTTGGCAGCTCTGTAACTTCCTTTCCTTTTCCTTGCCCTCCTTCCAAGGAGGGCAACTAATGTAAACAGATACGAAGGATGCGAATGTGCTTCCAGGGAAGGGCTGTTGCAGTCCCTCAACTCCAGCCTGATGCATGGCCGGGCGTCAATAAGATTTTGCTCTGATTTCACATCCCTGGGTCAGTGTGGCCGAGGGATGGAAGAAGCCGCTTGCAAAGACTCAGGATGCTTCTTCCTTTAAAAGCCTTGGGGTTAGGCCTGGTTTGATTTGCTTCCCTGGGAGCAGAATGCAGTATTTCTCAGGAAAAAGCTTGTCATTTGGGAGTTGTATCTCCCTCCTCAACCCTCCCGCTGTGAAACAGAGACAGAAAGAATAATATTTTGACTGCAAAAAGAGCGACAGGATGCAATTAGGGCATTTAAATCTGCACAAACCTATAATACTCAGACATAAGCAGGTGTCTGAATGCTAGACGTGATCTGAGGTTTGCAGTGATGCCTTTACTTGCTTGGTGAGACTTTGAAGGCAGAAATCACTGGTGTTTTCCGGGCAGCAGGAACTGCATCCTGGAATTGGGGATTAGCGGTACATTTGCTAGTCCCTGCGATGCTCGCTCTGATAAATAGAAATTCTTGGAAAAGCCCTGCCCTGCTTGGAGGTTATCCGAGCAGGACGGATCGGTGATCCAGGGGCCGTGCTGGTGTGTCCGTGCTGGATTTCTCTGGGCTTGGTAATGCTTCATGCTGCAAGTTAAACAGTAATCGGGGGCCATGGTCATGCGGCTGCCGCTCCGGCTGCCTCTGGAGCAGCTCCCGTGCTCTCCCCATCCTTACAGCACGCACTGTGGCGCGCAAAGACCAGTCCTTGGTGCCCTTGTGGTCCCCAGGTTTGGAGCTCTGGGTCTTGCCCATGTAAGGATTAGGGCTGCATCTCCTCCCGATGGGTGTTTTACCACCTGGGAAGGGATGATTTAAGAGCCTTGAGTGATGCTGCTGGCACCCGAGTGATGCCAGCGGCACCCACAAGCAGGGAGCAGAAGGGAGGAGCAGCCTGTGCTCCGTGTAAAGCTGTGGGCAGCAGGAACCAGGCTGAGACCAGCAAGCCTTGGTCTGCTCGTTGTGCTCTGCAGCCCGGCCTGGCTTTAATTAATGAAAGACCTTGTGATGACCTTGGCAGCTCTCCTGTACCACCCTGTGCCCTCTGCTTAGGCGTTTCTTTTAAAAGCAGCCTTGGGGAGACCTAAAGTAAGTTGGCACCACTTTCATTTCTACCTTCTAGTACTGAGGGGAGTCTAGAGGAGGTGGTTCCCACCTCGGTGTCCCTTCCAGCGCTCTGTTTTTGGAGCATTTTCCCCAGTCTCCATCAGTGCACGGGAGCTTTAGCTGGCTGGTGGGTGCAGGGGATGCTGGTGCGCAGGGCTAGCAGCTGCTGGTGGGTAGAGAAGCCCACGCAGCCTTTATTTTTGCTGTCTGTGTCGCACGTGCCTCAGAGACACGTGGCGTTATCGGATCGGTCCCTCCGAGCTATTTCTCCATGGTTATCTGTGCGCGTGCTGTGGGTCTGGCCTCTAGTTTCGGTTCTGGTGCTCGCCCTGCTCTGCTTAGCACAGGTTAAGGCAGGGGTTTATCTGGGGACACCTTAAAGCAGCTCCAGGCTCCGTCTGAGCGTCACTTTCAGAATCCCCCTCTCATCTCGGGGCTGGGGTTTTGGGGGAGGAAGCGCATGGGAGATGATGTTTATTCTATCCGTTAAACGTCCCATCTCCTTTGAAGGCTTCCCCAATGTAGGCCAGTTATCCCTTTGTACTTGTGCATTTGTGTTCTTGTACTTCGCAGGATAAAGCTTCATTATTTCATTTTAAAAATGGATTTTGGAACAAATGCCATTTCCGCCTACGTTTCCCCTAAGATGCTGTAGGCTCTTTGGATACTTCTGATCTGATTCCACTCTTGTTATTTACCTTCTTACAGGCATAAGTGAAGCCAGGGAAGTTTAATTCCCAGGATGCAGATTTCGCTCGGTCTTGGCCGCGTCTAGCAGCGACGTTAATGGGCACTAAGTGCCCTGTGCCCCGCACTTAACGAGCCCGGCCGGGTCCTGCCGACCGCACGGAGGTGTAGGCTGTAATTACCTCTAGCACAGGCTGCAGCACCTATATTTCCTTTTAATCCCCCAGCCACACTGAATCACCAGATTTCTTAAAGTAGTGCTTATTCACGCCCTGGTCTAAGAACTGACATTACTTCCCTTTGTTGAGCTTTATTTTTGCATTTATTGTTTTCTTCCGTTTTGGCATTTGTTCTTCGTTTTCCATCATTCCTCGAGACTCTGCTCTGCTTTTAACATCCGTATGAAGGAACCCAGGATCCAGAAAACGTTAAAAGAAGGGATCCTGGGAGCTCTTAGTGTGCGTGCAATGGGTCCTGTGCCGTGTTGGGCTCCACGCTGGCTGTAACAGGGATGGGGAGAGTGAAAATAAAGCATGAGGTTCATGCACAGGCTCTTAGACAGATATAGCTTTTACTTGTATACCTCTAGGCTGTGGGTTTTTTTTTGTTTTTTTTTGGGGGGCGGGCGGGTTTAAGTCTGGTATTTGGAGATGGGATAANGTTTTTTTTTTTTGGGGGGGGTGGGTTTAAGTGTGGTATTTAGAGATGGGATACGGTTTGGATGCAAAGACTGACTCCGAGGTGTGAGACTGGGAAGGAGGTGGATGAGCAGTGTGTGTAGCACAGATGCCTTCCATAAGGCATAGCTGTGTGAACAGGTTACAGTGGGATAATTTGGGGGAGAAACTTGCAGCACATGGTGTGCAACTGCTGATGTGTGCATTTGGTTTCCTCCACAGCTTTGAGGTAGTTCCTAAAGAGAAGGGGTAGCACCACCAAGCTGCCTAGTTTAGCTGTGGGAACCCTCTCCTCTGTGTGTATGTGCAAGAGGAGAGCTTGCAATGTGGGATAGATGGGCAATGCAGGCAAACCTTTTGCTTTAATTTGGCCAGGGTAATATTTAGCTGCCTTCTTCAGTATCAACTTGTTGAGTTTATTGAATTCCCTGCCATCTCTAAATGTAGGAGTTATTTTTTAGGTGGCATTAAGAGGCTTCTGAGAACCTTGACTGTTGTCCTTGGTCATAGCAGCAAGACACTGTCTTGGTGAGATATCTGTGCTGGTGCTTGGGGAGCAAGGACATGAAAAGAGACCTTTGCAAGCAAACCCTAACAGTGCTTTTGCAATGAGTTGCAGGAGACATGTCTGAAAGTAAAGCCAAGAAGATTGAAATAAAAGACGTCGATGGGCAAACGCTGAGGAAGCTGATTGATTACATCTACACAGCTGAGATAGAGGTCACAGAAGAGAACGTGCAGGTAAGCGGGGTTCAACCTCTTCCTTGGGAACTGAAGTAAAAAGCCGTCAACTCAAAGGTACAGGGTGCTTTGAGGGCGAGTGATCTCTTCAGGCTGTAGAGAGTAAAAGGTTGAGCTTGAAAAGAGCTGCTTCCACTCTCGGCTGAGTCTTGAGGCACTTTGCTGCTTTCCCTGCACTTAAGTCATGTTGCATTTAGCTTTCACATCATGCTGTTATAATGAGATTAGGCATTTGCCTTCCAAGAAGCTGTGATGACTTGTGGGTCAGTCTGTCGAAGGTCAAAATCTACTCAAACAAGCAGCAAGTCAAATAGCTCTTTTAAGGTCACAGCAGAAGAATCTGGCTGTTAGTTTTTAAATTCTTCTGGGTGGTATGAATTGTTTGGCAGAGTTTTGAGGAGAATATATTGTTAAAATGAAAGTATTTTTCTTTTTGCTTTTTTTGTGTATGTGCCCTCTCTGCCTTGAAGTTCTTGGGGGTGAATATTTGTCTAGAAGTGGAAAGAGTACTTGAAAGGCAGTCTATGGATAAAGCAGGATGCTCAGGAGAGTGTCTTGGTGCCTGTGTTGCAAGACTGTGACCGTGTATAAGCTGGCAAGGCTTTTTCCTTGACTGTATTTGCTATAAGAAAACAGCCATGCAATTATTTGCTTATGTGCATCCAGCACCCTAGACAGGTTATTCACTTACTCCCTGTTTTTGTCTGCAATTTGCTGCCTTCCTCTTTGAGTTGGGTATTGGACAGAAATATCCAACTAGTCTTCACTATTTCAACCTTGGCTCCTTGGATGGGGAGGACACGCTGACCTTGTTCTTACAGCAAGAGTTCTCCTGGGCTGGCTCTCCAGTGCTGTAGCCCTTCAGTTTCCTTTAATTATGGTGCATATGCAGGCTCATGAGTAGCTGGGAATACTACCTTCCTCCTGTAATTCCTAGCAGGACACCAGGGAGGATGGAATTCCTTGGACCTCTAGGATCTAGGAAAGAGAAATGCCCCTTGTCACGCCGTCAAGCTGTTTTTCCTTCCTATAGGAGCATGAAGACTCCCTCCATGTGTCCTCCGGGACGTCTGCTNAGAAATATGCAACTAGTCTTCACTATTTCAACCTTTGCTGCTTGGATGGGGAGGACACCCTGAGCTTGTTCTTACAGCAAGAGTTCTCCTGGGCTGACTCTCCAGTGCTGTAGCCCTTCAGTTTCCTTTAATTACGGTGCATATGCAGGCTCATGAGGAGCTGGGAATACTACCTTGCTCCTGTAATTCCTAGCAGGACACCAAGGAGGATGGAATTCCTTGGACCTCCAGGATCTAGGAAAGAGAAATGCCCCATTGTCACACCGTCAAGCTGTTTTCCCTTGCTATAGGAGCATGAAGACTCCCTCTGTGTCCTCCGGGACGTCTGCTTTCCTTCTCCCTGCTGCTTCCCAGCTGGCGGAAAAGCACCCACTCGGCACGTGGGAAGCATGGAGCTCGGGATACCATCTGCTCTTCTGGATCCCGTTGCTCTGCGTCGAATGAGACTCGTTTTCAGTCCCTAGGCATGGCCCAACCTTTCCCCATGTGAGCGTTTTGTCGCTCAGCTCTGGCTGCACCTGCATATAAAGAGCTCAAAAAGCTGGATTTCATGGCCTAGGGCTTGCAGAGAGCTAAAGGAAGGAGCCCTGTCTTCATATTCTGTCTCCCATCTCGCTAACAGTCACATCAAAAATAGGAGTCTGGTGAATACTGAGGTTTGGAAATGAATTTTTTCCCTAATCTAATAAAGGAGGCCCTTTCTCTACATAATTAATTCAAATAACCACTCTGTGAATAACCCTTTGGAATAGAGGTAGGATAATTCATGAGAGCTAAGAGCTGAAGCCGGTCTAAAACAAGATTAAGTGACGACTTTAGGTTTTACTGTGTGTTTAAAAATATCCAAGTTGAAAGTGTTTTGTGGAATTAAATCTAATTGGGTGAAGAAACCAATCAATAGAAGGCTTGAAGAGAGAAGTCTCCATTCTGTCTCCAGATATTTTTGGCACTGACCAAAGCAGAATAAAGAAGTTAATATCTACTGTAGGGCTTTTTGTGTGGCCATAGAAAGAGTTGATAGAAAAAAATATATGATTCCAAGGAGCTTGTTATTTAGAGAGGGATTTCAAGGCAGATGGTTCGGTGATGATGGAAAGATGAAAGGCTCTGCACTGAAGGGTGTTTTGCCTCTGGTATTTCAACATGTTCAGAAGGCACGGAATAGAGGAGGGATTTCTGTTTTTGTGGCAGTCATGGAGTAGTCTGAAGAAAACCCATTTTTTGGGCATGGCCCCCACTGTCTTCTGCTCTTCCTCTCTGACCCACATATCAGAGTAGCTGTAAGGACATCTGCTTCTTTCACATGACAGAAGGATCTGATTTGAAGATGGAGCTGGATAAATGCATTGAGGAGAAAATTTTACCATGCAGTTTCTGTAGAAGTGAGAAAAACCGAAGTGAACAACTTGGAGAGGTTCATAGATGCTTGTGTGCAGCCCTTCAGTGGAAACCATATGCTTACGGCCTGGTGCTGTGTGTCTGTATGTTAAAGCTGTCTGTGTAACATACCCGTTCATTGGATTTCTTCCTGAATTTCTGGGTTTGAGGTGGCATTGCCGCTTGCTTTTCCATGTCAAAGCTGCCAGCCTGGCGAAGGGTGATGGGAGCTAAATCCAGCCTTTTAGAAAAGACTTGACGTGACTTTCCTGAGCAGAGCTGAAGTGCAGCCTGTGTGGGGATTCAAGTGCCACCAGCCTCTCTGCAGAGCTGCTTGGCCTTGTAGAGCATTGACCTGAACGTGGAGAGGGACCCCGAGCTGTTATGCTGTGGCTGATGTGCAGCGGGCAGGCAGAGTTCACCAAAAACATGCTAGAAAATTATTTTCTTGCCTCTTTGAAGGCTTAGAGGTGTCGATGCTCCTGTGTTTCTGAAGTGGGTGAATGGTTGGCTGCTTTTGCTGGCTCTCTGTGTCCTTGTCATGTGCTTTCTGCGTGTTTGGCAGGAGATGCATGGCACTGAATAGGAGCACAAGGTCTTGTGCCAGCAGCGCTGAAGCACGACGGGCTGATGTTGAACTGCTGGTGGGATGGAGGCTGAGAGCGTCTGTCGTGCAGCGGGGTGGATTTTACTTAAGCTGTGGAAATGAGGCTTTTCATCCACAATCAACTATTACGGAGGAAAGCAGAGAAAACTGACAAAATTCAACAGCTGTTCCTGAGAAATAGATTGGGGCTGAGTGATCCAGGAATGGAAGTAATTGTGTGTGGGGGTTCCTTTCCAGGGACAAGTTGTTCTCCTGGGTGTCTACTAAGCATTTTGCTTTTGCAGAGCCTGTTAATGAAGGCAGGAGGGCAAGGAGATGTGGAAATGATTCCTTTGGGTTCCTGTTTTAGCCCAACTCATCCAGAAACCAGGCAGCCACGCATGGGGAACACCCATGTTGTATCTCCTGCGTATCTCTGGACACGAGGTTTTGGGGGCATTTATTTCGAAAAAGAAATGATGCTGAAACCTGTGGTTTGTGTGATGGGGCTGGTGGTGCCGGTGAGCCAGGAGAGATGTTAGGAGGCCTCTCATCCCCCTTGGAGCTCTGGAAGACCCCAGACCTCTTGCTGTAGATCATGGATGTGGTCCCTGTTCAGCGTGTCGGTGGGCACAGATCCTCCCTGGTGGCGTTTAATTACCTGCAGGCAGCCTGCAGTCCCAGGCGAGAAAGTCATTACTGTTAGCGTTGTAATGACTCCCTGGGAAAAGTGCTGGTTAACCTGATTTCACAATTAAACTCCTGCTAATGAAGTGCAGGATCCCACGTGCCTCGTATGCCCTTCTAGACCAGCCACAGGCTGGTTCGTGCAGAAAGAAGTGGAAAATGTGCCTGGAAATCAGCTTCTCAGGGGGACTAGATGTTGAAACTGTCATCTTTGCAGACATAATAATAACAGAAAATGTCTTAAGAAGTGGGGAAGAAAGCTTAAAATCCACAGCACTTCCTTTTCAGCAGCACCTCAGGTTACCCGGAGGACTGAGGACTTCAAAACCGAGGTGGGAGTGTATCCAGGACGGATGCCGCTTTGATTTTTCCAAAATAAAGGGGTGATAAGTGAGACATTTCATCTCTTTATCCCCTGGTTCTCTCTGAAAGCTGTAGCTACGGGAAGTAAAAGCCAAGGGCAAAGCACGGTTCAGCTCAGCTTTAGGAGCTATAGCAAATTGGGGCTATTTTCTTCCTTCTGTGAAAGATCCTTGCCTTGGATCTATTGCCGGGGCAGCGTGAGCCCTCTCAGCAGCCGTCGTGCCTGCTGTTATTGCTGCAGTTATGGCTGTGCTCGGGCAGTGCAGTTGGAGAAGGTAGATTAGGGATGAACGGACAACGTTGATGGCTCTTTGGAGCCATCCCATTCCGAGCCCGTATTTAACCTGCCTCTCTGTCACAACATCCATGTGTTCCTCTGGTCACTGTTTCTCCAGGAAGCTCTGGAAAAGCATCTTGCTGTTTGTCCAGCTCTGGTCGTGGATGTGCTTGCTTGGGCTTGCATCTAAATCCTACTTTGGTCTCCAGTGTGACCAGATTGGCAAAGCTGTCCAACCCTCCTAGCAACATAGCTCATTTGATTGAAAGATACCTCTAGGTCAAAGGCTTATAAAAGTGTTTGACTGCATGGTCAATGTTCTATAAAACTTGAGATAGTTTTATATACAGAGAGAGACATTATAGAGTCTGCTGACTGAGAGATTAACTAGAGTATTATTAAATAAATAAATTAGATTGTTAAATAGATAGTTGTTGCTGTTTAGTACCATAAATGAGTTTTGTTTGTAATTTATTTAGCAAAGAATTCAGTTGAAGTAAATAATTTTCATATAGTTTCAAAGACGATTCGATTTTGGTGAGGAGGTTGATTTAGTAGAGAAGCCAGCAGACCTGTATGTGCTTTCCCAAATTGTTCCTGGTGGTTGGAATTCAAGGATGAGGAGCCAAATCCAGGCCTATATGAAGTAGAATTAGTAGAGTTGTAGTTTGGTCCTGCTGCATGTTTAGGCAGGGCATTTCCTCTTGTTATTGCTGAAGGAAACGGAGCTCGTGCTAGCGGATATCCTCTGCTTGCTTTTCACCCTCCCTGGTGAAAAAGCAAAGTGAGTGGCGAGATGTTCAGCTGAGGAATGAAAGAGAGAACATCCACTGATTTCTTGACAGGCTATTTATATTCTGCTTTCAAAAGGTATTAGATGAAAATGCCCCTTTCCTATCAATTACAGTGAAGTTGGACACCTTCTCCTCTGCCCTGTAGAGCAAGTGTGAGACTACTCGTGGCTTTAGGATGTCCAAGAGGCTGTACTGGGCAGCTGGTCAGTGATAGCAGTGAGAAGAGTCCATCTGAGGGGCAATATCTCAAAGTATTTGAGCCAGTCAGTGTGCTTGTGTCTGCATGTATGTGCCCTTGGTTGCTCAGGAGGAAGCCTGGGCTTGTGCATTGCCACAGGGAGTTTGCAAGGATCCCTTCTTCTGCAAGTCTTGATTTAATTAAAAACACCAACTAATCTCCTCCAGACATCGAGATGTTTGGGCTAACATGGACTCATAGGTTTATTTGATATCTTTATTTTATTGTTACCTGTTGGGGTGGATTTTGGAATGCACTGCGGTGCAGGAAACACCTGGGGGAAGGTTGTGCGTTCCCGACAGCTCTGCGGTGGGCAGGAGTGCCAGGGAGGCAGGCAGAAGAGCTTCATTTCCCCTTCCTCCACGCTGAGTTGAGGCTGGTGAGGACTGTTAACCTGTTTGTTTTGTTTAGCAGCCGCTTGTTGTTTCAGTCAGAAATAATTTTCCGGAAATCTGCGCTCAGATGGTGAGCGCAGATGCCTGGTTGGGACACGTGTGGACCAGCCAGGGCTGCGGAAGAGCTGGAATAAGAAACGCCTGCAGCTGCTGCAAGACCATAGGAGAGGAAATAGCTGATGTCATGAGCTGTACCATCCAGACTGACTTTATTCTTTACTTCTTGGTCTCAGTTGCTGGCCTCAAAGAAGTTCTCTCCAGCAGATACCACATTCCTCATAGGCTTTTCTCTTGCTTTTTTACACTTGAATATTGCGAACTCAAAGGAATCCCTTCATTTACAGGTGCAGCTGTGAACCACAGGACTGAAATGTCCAGAGTTGACCACATCTTTTGCAAGGCTGTGCCTAAAAAGCTCCTGGAGATTGCTGAGAAACCCCTCTATAAAAACAGCATTTGGCTCCCCAGCTCATGAGCCAAGAAAGTTTAGTTGGAAATTCTCTAGGCTTCAAGGTCTTGAGGATGATGAAGCACTGGACTTGCTTCAGCTTTGAATGTGATAGGGCACATGTAGGCACAGAGGAAAAAGAACTCTATGCTTGGATCTACCTGCAGGAAAACCAGAAAATAGATGTGTCCAGAGCTGCTGCTGTCTTGTCCTCCTCTTGCTTGCCTTGAGGTCCTTCAGGAGAGCAGATGTGAGAAGAGTTCCACTAGATCCACGTGGTGAAGCTATTTCCATCTGTCAGGCCAGTGTGGAGCAGGAGCTTCCACATTTAGACAGTGCTAAAACCTTAATACACTTTTTTACATCTCACAGTGATGTGGCCCTGTGTAAAGAGGAATTGGACCTTGCTCAAGTTGAGAGTTAGCAACAGAGAAAGGTTGACTCTCAATTCCCCTTTCTTGTCTTTTCAGGTTTTGTTGCCAGCTGCCAGTCTCCTGCAGCTGATGGATGTTAGAAAAAACTGTTGCGACTTTCTTCAGTCCCAGCTGCACCCCACGAACTGCCTCGGCATTCGGGCCTTTGCGGATGTGCACGCGTGCACCGAGCTCCTGCAGCAGGCGAACGCCTACGCAGGTGAGGAAGGGGGTGTCTATTTGGAGATTGCAACCTAGGTTGTGTTGGCTGATACGTTGAGCAAGATCTGCATGTCCTGGTGAAGCTCTTTTTCCTATCAGAAAGAACAGAATGGGTTACTTTATCAGGTTGCAGACTTGCAACTTTTTTGTGGTAGTGCAAATTGGGGAATTGAATTTGGTTGCAAGGAAAACCTTGGAGATGAAGGATTCTTTGGCTCCCAGTCTGCAAAATATTTCACCAGGGTGTTATTCCTAAGAAGCTCTTTGGCTGCCTGCTCACCAGCACAAGCCATGCTGCTGGGCTAGTGTCTTCCTCTTGTATGCTGGCCCATGACAGCAGGAAGATATGATTGCACTCTAGGAATAATTGGGCAAAATTATATCTCAATGGGAGCATCAACGGTCAGCTAAAACAAATTGTTATAAAATGTGCTGCTCTGATCAGTGTAGATAGCTGCTAGCTCCACAGACAAGTGTCCTTAATGGCTCTGCAGCGCTGGCTCCCTTGACACTGCATGTGCTCGCCGCAATAAGCGGGTTCAGGCAACTGCTTTCTGCATCTCTGTCCTAAGGAATCAGTGTAAAACTGCTCCATGTGGTGCCACGCTCTTCCTTGTGCTTTCTAGCCTTCTCCTGGCAAGGAGCCCATGATACTTTTTTTGGGAGAAGCCAATATTTTTTTTTCTACTCTATTTGTATAGCCAAAAATACACCTGCTGTCTCCTGGAGCACCTGCTCTGTCTTGCAGTGTTTTTCTTGCTCCTTTATTTTCTTTAACTGGACCGTAAGGAGGCTCTGTGGAATAAAGCTATGCCCACCAGGTCCTCCCCACTTCTGCAAATAAAAGTAAAGCCTTTTCAGCTGCTCTGGCTGTATTACCCCCTGGAGGAAAAGGTACCCTGGAAGGAATGGTTAATTGTGCAAAGGCTTGCTTGCAATATCTCATTAGCCTTGCTTCTAGGCCCTGTTTAATCTTTAACCCAACAAGCAGTGCATTCACTGTATATTTATTTGGTTGTTTGGCAATTAGAAGGTCTGCTTTGTTGTTTCTTTGGCCTTCGTGTGTCCCAGTTAGTACAGCAGCCCATGTAATGTTAATGAAATGCCATTAATAAAAATGCCATTAAAATTCTTTTCACTATGTTGTTTATGTAATGAGCATTAAGCGGAGACAGAAGTCCACGGGCTCGAGGGTCCATGCGTGTGAGCTCAGTTTCTTGGGAAATGCTTAGTTCAGCCTATGGATAACTTCAGGGGGTAGAGGGGCCTTCCTGATGCAAGAAGGCACAAGCTCTTACTCAAATCAGCAAATATTTTACTTGCTTCCAACAAATAAGAGGAGCTCAAATATCTTTCTACTGCCAAAACACTGGTCCGGAATGAATAGGAGATTGTGTTTAGAAGTCAGAGAACATACAGATTCCTGTGTCAGCAGCATTTCCTTTTACACTAGTATTTAAGGCCAGTTCATTAGCACTTGTGCATGCTTTCCAGCATAACACAGGTCATAAAACTTTCTCCAGATACTGCTATTTTTTAGTGCAGAGTCTTTGCTTGGTTTCGGTCCCCAGGAAGCTAAGTGGGGTCTGTAGCAGGGGAAGCACAAGTGTCCCTGGGCACTGATTTTGCTAGGGATTTGTTTAGATGAGATCTCTGAGGTGCTGTCTGCACGTTGTGCCTTCTTGAGCCCCTCCAGTGCTGCTTTTTTGGCCAGCAAAATGCCTTGCAGAGGCGAAAATAAGAGGCGGGTTTTGCTGCAAGGGAACTCTTTGGATACCTGAGTGTGAATTTTAGAGCTGCTTGAGGAAAAAGCAGCTTCAGATAAAGTACCTGAGACTCAAGTTGAAGGTAAATGGGGCTCTGTAGGTGAGATTAAATGGGTACATATTTTTAACAAATGCTTGTGAAATTGTCTGCACTTGGCTGGTGGCCAGTTTTTCCTCTAAATCGTTAATTATTTCCTAGTACCCTGTGATAGATGTAGTGCAGAATGATGGGACGATGCCTTTTGGATCCATGAACCAAAACCCCCCAAGTCTGCAGCTGCAACCAGCAGCACAAACTGCTGTATTTGATTCCTAAGTGACTCCCGAATTGCAGCAGGAAGGAGACGTTTGGAGACAAGGAGGGATGAGCAGAAATTTGTAGTCAGAAAGAAGCGAAGGGACTTGGGAATGTGGGAGGGAGATGCTGAGAGTCTCGAGGAGGGCAAAGATGAAGTTGCCTCTAATTCAACAGCACGTTGCCTTAAAACCAGCTCTAGGACTGGTTTATGTTCAATGATTTTTGGGTGCAATGTTTGCCTGGGTCACTTTGAGCTCTTACAGTAATGGTCTCTGAGTGCTCTAGTCCCTCCATTGACCTCAAGCCTGGATTTCATTATAATTTTCTGTTCCACCTTTCTATTTGTTGAACAGAGCAGCACTTTCCCGAGGTGATGCTGGGAGAAGAATTTCTTAGCCTTAGTCTGGACCAGGTTTGCAGTTTAATATCAAGTGACAAGCTCACAGTCTCCTCTGAAGAAAAGGTACTGTAAATTATGTAGCAACAGTAAATGTGAGAGCGCTGGAATGTTTTGGAATCTTATTCTGGAAACTGTTCTTGTGCCCTGCTATTTAGGGGCCATTTTCCAACAGACCTTGCATGGAAAGGAAAATAAAAATAATGAGAATCTTAAAAGCACATACAAATGACCTTCACTTGGTTGTTCTTTATATGAAGTAACGATTCTCAGATCCATATCTTTGCCCCAGACCCTGAGGGGCAGAACTGAATTCCATCCTGGAAGGCCAGGAAACTTCCATTGGCATAAAGCTCCTGTTACCTGCCTTAAAAATCATACAAAACTCAATTTCCCTTGGTTGGGAGGAGTTATCGCCTTGTCCTGCACCTTGGGACAGAACAACTAAAGCAGATCCACCACCTAAAAGGAGGGGAATGTTTTTCTAGTGTCATCGGTGCTTTAATGAAAGGGGATGAAAAGACCTTGCTTGATGTTGTATCGTGGTTTATAATGTTCTCTGAGCCTAAAAAATGAAAGAATGAGACCCGGGGCATGGCCCAGAGGTCATGGTGCTTGGTGAGCTGTAGGTCCCTTGCTTTGGCGTGGGTCGTCTTGCAGGACCCACCACAGGTCTGGGAGAAAGAAATAGATTCCTCTGGAGGCTCCTTGAGCTCCTTGGTTCTAAAAAAATCAGTATGAGGAGATGAACCCAGGAATGGACCCTCGGGGAGGCTGCAGGGTTATGTGGCTTTGGAGCTCAGGACCCCACTGAAGATGTGCCCAAGCGCATCCTCCTGCACAGCCCCGACGGGCTGCAGATGCCTGTGCAAAGCAACAAAACGGTGCAAATTCACGTCAGAATCACTTTGCGTGAGCCAAGCAGCTTGCAAGGGGAAGTGCAAGTTTAGTAACAGAGTTTTTCCAGGCCTGGGCAGCATTGTTAAAGAGCTTTTCTTGGCCTGGTGCCTGGGGAAATCAAAGTGTTCGCTCCCTCGTTGCAGCTTCACGCAATGCAAACCAGCACGGCTTTGGCGGCTTTCATGTTGAGTGTGTGGGAAGGCGAGCAGTTTTTCCTAACTTTTATACTTCCTTTTTGCGCTTATATAAGTTCGTACAGTTGTATGTATTTGCACGCAATGGATAGGAATTTTTTCCTAAAAAATATGACGGAGCAAGTAGGCAAATACTGAGACCATCTGAGGGCTAAATGATGACAAGCAGAGTTTGAGAGATGCTTTCTGGCTCCTGCACTTACTGCGGCTCCTATATAATGTAGCCAGTGACCCGGGGTAATTCCATCTCTCAGAGCAGCTGGAAATATCTGAGCCGAATCCTAGCAGGGCCAGAAGGAACAGGCCTGCCGAGGGAAGTATTGCTGATTTTATATATATATGTGATTTTATAATATATATATATTATCCTGCTCTGCAGCATTAGTGCCAAAAAGATTGATGAGAAGCATGTATTATTGGCTGAGCACTGCTTTTCCCCTCCTTCTGTGCTCATTTGCAATTAAAAATCTCAGAACTACCACATTTTTTCCCTAATTTTTCAAGCTTTTTACCCAAGGTGAAATAGCTTTTTCACCCCTCCACTCCCTGTCCTTGCATTTGCAAGGGGAAAAAAAACGAAGTGCAGGTTTTGCAGTAGTTAAATCCTCCTTGCTGCTTCCTGAATTCCAAACAGCTCAGCAGCAGGAGCCTTTGCTGGCTTTGGGAATGAGGCCCTCGCTTCACTGCTTGCTCCTTGTGGTTTTTTTTTTTTTTTTCCTTTTTTTCTTTTTTTAACTGTATAGTTCAGCCTGAAAGAGGAATCCCCATCCCATCCACCTCCGCCTTGCACGAGGAAGCACCGTCAGCCCCTGCTGCAAGCGCCTTGGCTGTCCCCGCTCGGGGACCGCGTGGTGGTGCCCCGGGCTCCATCAATTCTTACAAACCAGCCGAGCGTGGGGGGAACAAAACGGTCTCCTGGGGAGTGACAGGCAGGATGGGGAGGGGAATGGGAAGAAACAACTCGCTGCAGGTCGGCCTGACCATGCGGTGACCCCCAGGGGCATTCGGAGCCGCATTCGGAGCATTAGGCTGTGTCGTGGGGGATGCTGAGCCTTGCTGGGGCGTGCGAGGGGTTTGTAGCTTGAAATGCCTGAGCTTGGTGTTTTGCAAATGCGAGGAGAGGAAATGACATTTCCTGGCCGTTTCCCACTGCTAAAAGAGCAGCGGTGGGTGGTTGTCCTGGACCCCTGCTTAGTTTTGGAGGTGAAACAGCACATCTGGACGTGATGCTGCTTATTAATGTGCGTGGTGAGCTGAATGCCTCATGCGGGTCGCTGTGCCTGTTGCTATGTGGTTTTTATCTGTTTGATAGAAATCTTGCATTTTCCTCGGTAGAAATCACGAATCATGATGCCTCTGATTTCAAAGGGCCACTGTGCAAGCCTCAGCTCATCCTGGCATTAATTGTGCTTTACCTGTGTAGGTCTTTGAAGCTGTTATCTCGTGGATAAACTACGAGAAGGAGTCTCGCTTAGAGCACATGGCGAAGCTGATGGAGCATGTTCGCCTGCCCCTTTTGCCCAGAGATTACCTTGTACAGGTTAGTTGGAAAATAAGTAATCCATGCTTGCGCTTCAGCTGCACTTCCCCATTTTTGTGGGAAAATACCCAGGTGATGCTGTTCCAGGGTTGTGCAGTAATTTTGCTGCTGGACAGGTAAGCTGAGACTGGGGGAAACCTTTCCCTTGCGTTCATTTACAAGTATTCCGCAGTGGAGCCAGCTCTGCGGAGGTTCTTGTCAAGATGTTTTTTATCATCTATCTTAAAAAGCAGCTATAATTGTCATAAGATTGTTATACACAGGATGAGCCCATGATATCTTTTTGTTTCTCTCAGCTGCGCCTTTTGATTTAGGAAAACTTATTTCACTCCCAAAATCCATCCTGGTGAATGCTTCTCCTTGGAGATATTTGTGCTTAAGGCTTTAGAGACCTGCAAATATATTGCTATTCTTTAGTTATCCCAGAGGAAAGTGAGCTTGGGTGTTCGTCCATGCCTGTGTTAGGAAAGAGCTGGAATTACAGTGTCTGTCCTCTCTATTTTATATTGGTACTTTGGGAGGGCAATTCCAATTTTGAATGCTTTCCTCAAAACTCTGGACAGCATCATCAAGTCCTTCGGTTTAAGCAATCTTTCCTGTGTGCCTGTTCCCAGACAGTTGAGGAAGAAGCTTTAATCAAGAATAACAACACGTGCAAAGACTTCCTTATCGAGGCCATGAAGTATCACTTGCTTCCGCTGGATCAGAGGCAACTGATAAAGAATCCTAGGACCAAGCCAAGGACACCAGTCAGCCTGCCCAAGGTAAGCCCACTCCTGCTCTGAAAAGAGAGGGAAAAGGTGTCTTTGTATTATCTGACACAATATTTCTGGTTTCCTACGCATTGCTTTGCACCAGCTCCTGGTGCATTTGCATTTCAATGGGAGGCTGGTGTGCTGTATTTCCTATATATTGTGACCAGGCTTTATATTGTCCTTGCGTGAGCAGCATTGAGGGAATTGGCGGAGAATGTGCCTTAAAACTGGTGGTATCTGGAGATCAGTGAGTGCCATCGCCTTCTCCCTTGCTGTCTCGTCCGTGTAACGAGAGGGCAGGAAGCAGCCGTGTGCCGGGCGGGAACGGGAAGGCTGGAGCAGGTTTCAATAGACCAAGCAGCTGCTGAATAAATAAACCTTGTTATTCCCTGCGTTTATCCCGGAGGCATGTGATGCTCTGACCTCGACTTGATTAGCGAGTGGTGGGGAGGAAAAAAAGTGACAACAGCAAATAGTTCTCCGTGCATAACAGAGGTAGTTGGCACGTGTCTCAACACACTGTCGCTGAAGTTATTAATAAGCATTTCAGATGTCAAAACCACAGGGTATTACTTTTCTCAAGTATAAAGCGTAATCATAGGGAGGTTATTTTGCTGATGCTGCGAATGAGACCTGTGCTGTGGCGGAATATCGAGGTGTTTAGATATTAGACTTGTGAAATTTCCTGTGAAATGGAATTTTGCAGAGCGCTGTTTCATGGGCATGGTGTGCCTCCCACCTGCTGGCGCTTTCCAGAAATTGGTCGAACGGAGCTTTCGGGCTGGCTTGACCCTTATTAAAGGATTATATAAGTTAAGGATGAAAAAGAGCCGTGAGTCAGGTAGTTTAGAGGTGCTCAGCATCTGCTGTACCATGCAAGTTCAGAGCCAAGTTCTGCAGGTCTGTCCTCCCTTCTTTTGAACTGCAAAGAAAGGGAGATGCTGATGGTCTTGCAGTGATCCAGTTACTGAGAAACTTTCCTCCCGTGTGCTGGTGCTGCAGAGACAGGATTACGTTCTGCTCTGAAATCTCTTAATTCTTTAATCGTGTGACGCTCTGCAGCTTTCCCGGGGGGGCGGTTATGTAAACAGTGGTCAGGCTGTTGGTTTAGATGTAGTTTGCTTTCTAATGTCTTGTTTTCATCTTTGTGGATCAGACATTGCTATCAGTTCAGTCTTCCACTGTGTTCATACCTCTAAAGCAACCACGATGGAGTCGAACCGTGACCTTGACTGACAGTTTTATCCTCTGGGCTAAGCACAGCTGTCCCGCAGAGACTAAAGCGGGAGATTCCCAGCTACTCGTGGACTGTGTTTAAAGCCAATTACCTTTTGCCAGCTCCTTGGCCTTGTAAAGATCAGATGGTCGGAGATGGTGTTTGCTCTCCTGCTGATTTGTGGTGCTATGGGGAGGGGAACGGGCTCTTCATCTTGGTGGGTGTGATGGATAAAAGCAAATGCAGGGAGAATAAAGTGCAACTTGAGCTGCTTCTCAATAAAGACATTGCAAGTGATTTGGCTCTATCTGTGCACATGTGGCTCCTGGTGCCCAGCTGGAGCTAATGGGCTGAGCTGGGCCGTCACCTGGAAGGCTGCTGGATGCGACGAGGGGGACAATCAGTGCATGGGGAGGGAGAATCGGTCTCCTGGCAGGATGGGGAGCACCATGGTGCAGCGTAGTTCACACTGATGCGTTCTGCTGTTGATCAGCTCCCTTCAGCATTCCGTCTCTGCCGGGAATTACCGCATTTGCATCAGTAGATGTTTGAGCCAAAGATCTTAATGAAGCTGACAAATTGCTCCCTCCTGCCTCCAGCCTAGCACCCCTGGATTTCTAATAGTTCTGTCGACTTCCCTGAGTGCCACCGTCCCTGCGGGTGGCACTGCAGCTGTCAGGTCTTATTTACTAAAGCAGCATCGATTATTTTTAGCTCAGCCACAGAGATAATGACTGAACAGCAGGATGGCTGTGGGAAACGTGTTGGGATCTTCTGCGCTTAAAAGTATCTCTGTGGGTCCTGCTGCAAAGTAATTCTGTTTTTCGCAGGGAAAGGGGGCAGGTAGCCCACATCAGAAAAGATGAGGAAGGATTGACGGGGGCAGCGATATCTAGTGTGTTTTAAATGGCAATAACTGTGGGCAGGGTCTTTTTAAAACTTTTTTTTGTAATAGATTTGTCTGAAAAAAAGCCTTTCTGCAGAGGCTGTGGGTAGACCTTCACCATCCAAAGGTTATGATCTCTGGGGCTGTCGAGGGTGCTATCGGCCATGGCTCTTGGCTGGCAGATGCCACTGGATCCTTTGCAGCTGCTCCAGCTGGGATGGAGGTTTTCTAGCTCATGTCTTTCCTCTCCAGGTGATGATCGTAGTGGGCGGCCAGGCGCCCAAAGCCATCCGCAGCGTGGAGTGCTATGACTTTGAGGAGGAACGATGGGATCAGGTTGCTGAGCTTCCCTCCCGGAGATGCCGAGCAGGTAACGGGATCACTCATGTGACCTTCTTAAGTATCCAACTCTTCAGGCCTGGACAGAGGGTCCTTGGTTGTTCTTTCAACCTTTCTCTGTGTGCCTGGCCTCTTGGAGCTCACTCTTTTGCTGTTCCTTCTTTCTTTTCCCGGAGAAATATGCATCCTTCAGGTTCACATGGATGCCCTGCTCTCAAAAGCAGCTTGCTGCACGCCTGTTGCCTTCCATAGCCACCACCCCCAGTTCATTAGCTCTCTTGGGGCTGCTCTTCTGTCAGTGTCGTCCCCTCCGTCCCCATCCCCATGGCCCAGTAGCCCACAGGAATCCAGTTGTCCTGGCTACTTTCCTAGTGAAAATCAAAGGAGCCCAACCAGACCCTCTTGGTCCTGAGGGCTGATGGAGAGCAGATTTGCAAGACTGGGGTTGTTCCTCTGGAGACAGATGGGATTGTGCATCCCCATTTGTTGTCTTCTCTGTGACTCATTTATTCTAGTCTGAAGTCATTCTGTGTGTTACACTGCTGTCTGCTTGTGTGAAGTGCATTTTGCCTTCCATAGGGTATTGAGTGCTTTATTATTCTTGGCTCCGATGCTCTTAATCCAGAGAAAATGCTCAAGACTGCATTCTGCTCTCCCCTTCTGTCTTGCATGCACCGAGCAGCAGCCGATGCCGCCTGTTTTCCAAGAGACCCCTCCGTGTGCAGGTTAAGACTGTTGCAAAACAGTCTTAAAAATCTCTCTCTCCTTTCCTTAGGCGTGGTATTTATGGCCGGCAACGTCTACGCCGTCGGGGGCTTCAACGGCTCGCTGCGGGTGCGCACGGTGGACGTGTACGACGGGGTCAAGGACCAGTGGACGTCCATCGCCAGCATGCAGGAGCGCCGCAGCACGCTGGGCGCCGCCGTGCTCAACGACCTCCTGTACGCCGTGGGCGGCTTCGACGGCAGCACCGGTACGTGACCGAGGGAGAAAACTACAGAGAATATTCCCGAGGCAGCCGCCAAGATTGCGGATTGTGCCCTTAGTGAGATGCCAGCTCCCTGCAGCTATGGTTTTTGTAGCGAATGAGCCCAAGATTGGATTTATTGTTTGCTCTAACTAGCCCTGTGCACATTCTGGATGACTTAGTAAATGCATAGTGCACTCCCATTCACTTCTTTATTTTAGTTCTTTCACTCTTGTCCTACAGATGAATAGGCATATTTGGAGCTAAAAGGAGCAATTTCCTGGTTTTCCTTAGATTTCTTACATGGTAGCAGGAATTGAATGCAAACAAGGCATCTTGTGGGGAGTGTGGAGCCCTGAGCTCCCTATTTCAGCTGGTGATGGGTAGAAGGGGTCCAGATTAGTCTTTAAATGTTTATGTAGAGCCTTGGTTGTTCCCCCTTGCTGTCCTTTTTTATTGATAGTGCAGGGACAGGGGGACAGGGACAGGGATCCCCGGGATGAGGACTTTGTGGTACCCGCTGTCCCGCTGCCGAAGCAGTGGGGTTGNTGTCCCCAGCCATTGATAGTGCAGGGACAGGGACAGGGATCCCCGGGATGAGGACTTTGTGGTACCTGCTGTGGGGTTGGTGATCTGGGCCCTGATGGGAAGAGAATTCCTGTGGTGCAGGAATGTGGGGGGAATTATGGGCTTGGGAGGAGGTGGAAGGCAGATGAAAAGTGCAACACCAATCTTTTTCTCTTCTCTTTTTTTTTAATTAGAAAACCTGTGTATCCCCTTTTTAACTAGGTCTGGCATCAGTTGAGGCCTATAGCTATAAAACCAATGAGTGGTTTTTTGTGGCTCCCATGAACACAAGAAGAAGCAGTGTCGGAGTTGGAGTTGTGGAGGGTAAGAAAATCACCAGTTGTTCCCATCTAGCAAATGATCCTGATCCAAGCAGAAGCCTCGGCAGCTAAGTGTAATAGGAAGGAATGGCAGGGAAGTGTTCCTTAAACAACCTTTAGTTGGCAAAGATTTCTTTTATATGACTTGATGGCTGCAGCTTTTTCCATTCTTCTCTCTATCTTGATGAAAAAGTCTGTGTGTGGCTCTCAAAAGCCCATTCTGCACCTACCCGGCTCTCCTGAATGCCCATAAGGGTTTGCAGGTCTGGTTGCATTTGAGTTCTTCTTGGGCTCCTTGTGGTGCTGAAATCTGGGGTATCTCTGGTGAGTGCAAGAAGACAGTGGATGTGGCCATCAGCAGATGCTGAGAGGGTGTATTTATCTAGGAGCATGATCAATTTAAGCATTTTTTCCCCTTTTGCAAACTCATTCCTAAAGCAACTGGAAGAATTTTATTTGCCTCATTTTTAATGTAGCAGTTTTCTGTTAGTGCAGTAGCTAGAAGTTGAAGGCATAATCCTTGTTATAAACTCCTCTTTGAAGTGCCTTATTTTGACCCACATGAAGTACATGAAAGGTGTTTTTAGAGAGGAGCTCGGAATAAATATTGGCTGCTCTGCTGAATTTGCATGCTTGTTTAAAAGTATCTCCTTTATAATTGGCCCATGCACATCTTGTGAACTGCTGTTGATAGCCATGGGGGTGTACTAAAGTGAATCTATCACTTGAATGATTTAAAAAAAAATTAAATATGTACTTGTGAGATGCATTTCTATGAGCAGGTTTCCTATGGGAGGCATAAAAAATCTTTTTCAAGCTTTGCTTGAAAGAGCAAACGAATATTTCACCTGTTGGAGCGTGTGATTGGAGAAAAACTGCATATGTGATGGATATGAAGAGCTGATTGCATTGGTGTAGGGAACAAGCTGCAGGCTGTAGTTAATCCATAGCCTGCAGTTAATCCATAGTGCTCATCTGACTGCAGAAGGTCTGCAGGTACTGAAAATACTTGGTGATCGATGGGGGCCAGGGAGTTTTCCCTTGTCTTGCTTTGGTTGGCGCTCTTGCTTTGGTTCCTTAAGTTGTTCCAGGTGGATTGAAGCAGCAGCAGGAAGAAACGTTTGAAATATTCACAGAGATAAGAAAATGTGGATGAAATTGTCTATGCCTATACAGAAATGCAAACAAACAAGCAAAAGCAAACCCAAAATTTTATTCCTAAGCATGCACCAGGGCCTATAAAAAGCCGAGTGTATTACCATGGGTAACTTCATAATATTTATCTTTGGAAGAACTAACACTGTTTGCAGACAGCTTGAGCTGCTGGTGCAAGGGGAGGGCTGGCACACGAGGCTTTCGGGGCGCAATGGGGTGATGGTGACGAGATGCAGGGTGCTCACACAGTCCTTGGAATGCCAGGTAGTGTGGGCGCCGTGTCATGCTCCTTGAAACACAGCTCAAGATTCCTCAAAACTGGGCCTAAATTTGCAGGTATTGCCTTAACGTAGGCGGTTGTGGCCTATTTATTGCTTGTGTGATCTTGTAGCTAATGGACAAAGTGTCAAAGTTTTGCAGCTGACACTAATACTGTAGATCAGCAGAGCGTCCTCCAATTTTTATTTCTTGTCCCGGGCCAGTGAGTCATGGGGAAATCCTCTGAGGCTTTGGCTCCTCACTAAGCTCTTGTGCCATGATATTTCCTTGGCTTAATTGACAGCATAACTGCTTAAAAATGCCAAAGTTTGCGAATCTGCTTCAGATACACCAGGTGGGAGTCTGCAGATGCCCCAACAGGTCTCCTAGGGCCACCTATAGCCGGGATGTCTCCTCGTGTGGGACCTCCTGGTGTGATGGTATCGTAGGTCCCTTGTAAAGGTGACGGCATCTCTTGCAGGGAAACTCTACGCCGTGGGGGGCTACGACGGGGCGTCGCGGCAGTGCCTGAGCACCGTGGAGCAGTACAACCCGGCCACGAACGAGTGGAGCTACGTGGCCGACATGAGCACGCGGCGCAGCGGCGCAGGTACCGCCCCGGCGGGTCATCACGGGCGTCTCTAGCTCAAAACACGTCGCTAGGGGATGATTTGCAGATCACTTTAAGGTGGCAAAGTTCATCTCTTTGCCCCTCCTGAACCAGTATCTGCCTAAAAGCTCTCTGGTGCTCTATTAAACATCATAGGATGGAGAGCAGGTGAATAGTGGTCCTATTGCTTAACATGTGCTGAGGCTCCTCCCTGCACCTAACCGGCTGCTGTAAAAGTGCAGGGATCGCACACTGTTCCTTTTGAGTTAAGCTTTTCACACCTGCTTGATGCTTAAAGCTGTCCCAGTGCAGCAATGTGGGAAAAGCAAATGAGTATCTTGGTGTTGGTAACACATGAAAAAGAAGGAAAAAAGTCCATGTCTGCAGTGACACTAATTTTGGAGATATTTTCCTTCTTTCAACTCCTGCTCTGAGCACTGCTTTGCCAGCGCCATGGCATGAGCATCCTTAGCAATCTGCAAAGCAGCCCTGCAATCCTCCCTTCCCCAGGCTTCGTGTGAGCTCTCCAAGCTCACGCATGGCACGATCCCACCCAGCAGCCTGCGGGGAGATCCTGCGGCAGGAGACACCGTCCGGTGCTGCATCCCGCGGGATGAGCGCACACGGTGCAGGGAACAGCACTCGGAGCGTCGCTATCTGCATCCCGGTGCTGACATCTAGCGAGCGGCCCCGAGGGCTGCAAGGGCAGGATGTTGTCCCTCTGCTGCTGCGCTGCGAAAGGGGACAACTGGAGACATCCGACCCGGGTGTTGGAAACACCCAAGCAAAAGGTATCAGGAGCCCCTTTCCCTCTCCGCAGGCGTCGGCGTCCTCAGCGGGCTGCTCTACGCCACCGGCGGGCACGACGGTCCCCTCGTGCGGAAGAGCGTGGAGGTCTACGATCCGGGGACAAACACCTGGAAGCAAGTGGCCGACATGAACATGTGTAGGAGAAACGCAGGTAACCACCGCGCGCGCTTTTGTGCGGCTCAGGGGTTCTTGTCCATGGGGCTTTATTTTTTCTACTGTTACTATTATACAAGTCTTTATAGTGTAAGGAAGTGATGAAGAAGCAGATATTAATTTCTGTGCAATGGGTGTGAATGTGGCAGGCAAATGAGTCAGGAGGGAGAGGAGATGGAGGGGAGGCTGGCCTGGATCTAACTGTCTATGCTCCTCTTTGGAGGTGTGTGCGCCGTGAACGGGCTCCTCTACGTGGTTGGAGGGGACGATGGCTCCTGTAATCTGGCCTCTGTGGAGTACTACAACCCCATCACCGACAAGTGGACGTTGTTACCCACCAGCATGAGCACTGGGAGAAGTTACGCAGGTAAATATTTGGGTGCAAGTGCTGGTGACAGAGCGTATGGCAGTCATTCTCCCTAAAAAAATGCCCCACAACCATGATCGTGTCTGTCGTCACTTGCAGGTTGTGCCTCCTGATGCTTTGGTTTTACATTTTCTTGTGTTTAATGTAGCTTTCAGTAGGGGAACCTATGACAGAAATAGCGAAGACAGCTCTCTGCTAACCCATTGCTAGTTCTTGGCCTTGCAATATGTTTTTATCCCCATTGCAATCCAGGAGCTGCTCCCACCTTAATCTTGTGTCTGTTCTCGTGACAGGTGTGGCTGTGATTCACAAACCCTTGTGACACCCAGCCGAGGTGGTGCGAGGAGCAGAAGTCAAGCGGATCCAGCTGTGGCATTGGGAAGCTGACTCACCTACGCCTTGACCCATCTCATCGCTGTCAAACTCTGTGCGTGACGAGTGACACGTTACAAACGTCATCTGCTCGGCGGCGTCCTCTGTGCGGGACAAAGTGCAGATCCCTCTGGGGATGCGGTCCACGCTGGGCACGAGGTGTTGCCTGTTATCTGCAGTGCCATCAACCGTTCCTCTCCACGGGCAGGTGGGGTGAACGCTGTGCTTGGGCTGCAGGCACTGGATTCCCATGTGAAACAAAACTGCTGTGTTCGGATGTGTGAGTAAAAACGGACCCTTTGGGATTTCTTCACTACTGATGCTCCACATGCATTACTGGTTGAACTCGCTCATTGTGCCTGAAGGGTGAACGCTACTACTGACGGTGGAAACTTGCAAGTACCAAGAGCAGAAACGGGCCGGGGCAGGATGCTCGGACTGTGCGATGTCACCGTGGTCACACATTTGTCATTGCCACTGGACTACTCTACGTGTTCCCAGGACGCTCATCGTGCGGTGGGAGATGGATGTGGTGTCATCTCTGTCGTCAGTGCCATTCCCTGCCCGGGTCGGGGCTGCTGGGCAGTGCCTTCTCCAGGCTGGAATTTTGGCACCTCAACCACTTCGCATGCTGCGACCTCGGGGGACTCTGCTGCTCCGGGGGGCTGTTGCTCCTGTCAAACAGCTACTGCTTGAAGAGGAAATATTCCCTGTTCCTTCCCCGTGTGCTTTCCTTGCTGTGCTCAAACCCCCCGTTCTAGTTCTGTGCAGCATTTCAGTGCCATTTCATAAGAGAGCGTTCAGGTATCAGAAGAAATACGCGATGGTGCCATTAATGTGGACACGGTACAACGAGAACCCTAGGTCATCCAAG
>VWPW01027018.1:0-18048 GCA_013389825.1 Crypturellus undulatus | reverse complement strand
TGCTCAGGTAATGCCCTTACCCAAGGAAACGGGACTGCGTGTGAGTGCAGACGGAGCGCGCGGCTCCGGGCGCTGCCGGCCGCAGCAATTCCCGCTGTCCCGGGGGTTTAGGGCAGCTGCAGCGGCTGCCCGAGGCTCTGCTGAAGCCGGGCAGAGATTCTGCAGGGAGGAGGTGGGGCCCAGGGAAGAGGCTGAAGGAGGGAGCACACTGCGATAACCTGCTCTTTGCACATATATAAACATATATATGTGACACAGGACCGTGGAACTGCTCTCAGATCTTCTTCCTCTGATACGTTGTGCTGTTTTAACCTCTCAGATGTAACTAATTTAACTCGAATAGGTTCTGTGAACAGTGTGTGTCCCACGTCTTCCTCAGTGTTGTCAAGGCTCAACCTTCCCCTCAGCCAGGAAGCTGGAGCCCTGTTACTGGTGCCTACTATCCCCAAAACGGTACCGGAGCTGGGCCTAAATGTGCAAAACCTGAATGCCCACGTGTTCCTTCCCGCAGGGGCTTACTGTCTTTAAGGAATAAGGTTCTGATAATCATCTGGCTGAAAAAGTCAGAATCTGGTAGTGATAAGCATCTTTGAGCCAGAACTTGCTGAGACTCAGACCAGTTTGGTGATATTTTGGGTCTGTGATGGGAGTCCTCATGGAGATGCATTCAAAGTCACCTCCCAGTTTGACAGTGCTTTACGCATCTGCTTCAATCCACTTTTCCCACCTTGTTTCCTTCTTGCTCCTGTTTTTCTCCAAAGGCCACCACGACACAGAGCAGCGCGAGCGCATCCGTCCCACCTTGGGACACCGTGGTGCCACTGTGGGAAAGGAGGGTTGCGAGGAGCGGGCATTTCCTGCAAGAAAAGAGAGGGCTGCAGAGACCAGCTCCGTAGCAGCAGATTGGATTAGAGTAAATGACTTAGCAGGTCTTTTTATTACTAACGTGTATAAATCACACGAAGAGTCCCAAAATTTCAGCAATCTCCTCTATTGCAGCGTGTCACACATGCTGTAATACATCATTATGTTATCTGAAGAGCATACAGTAATACAGCGAGGAATTAGAGGCCGGACACATCTGGTATGTCTAGACTGGGAAAATAGGTTATGTTTGAAAATGTTAGCTCTTCCCTGGAGTCGCTCCTGACCAGTTAACATATTTTTGAAAGTATTAAATTGCATTTACACTAGGAGCAAAATCATGTTTAAATTGCTATTAACTAACACATTTTCAAGTGTGGCCTATTTTTCCTCGTTAGAAGTGGCTGCTACCCGCTCAGCTGTCACCAGCGTGAGAGGAGATGTATAAAATATGAAGAGGTAGGAGATGTTAGCGGATGTGTTTTTATTACCCGCAGTATTTGGCTTGGGTTTAGCTCAGTGTGGCTGCGTTCGTCGCTGTCATTTGCGCTGTCTCATGGCGGTAGGTAGAGATGACTTCTGTGACGCTGAGAAGCAACACACTGCATAAACCCTGTCTTTACTGGGATAAAGCGTTTGTTTTTTATCACATATTAAACTCAAACCTTGCTTTTACCACCTGATATATGTTAAAATTCACCTTGTCGGCAGAAAGAGGGCTGCTCCCACGTGCTCACACACACCAAGGTCGTCATCTGCGGTGGCAAGAGAGTAAAACCCAGGCGGCAGCAGCGCCCTGGCTGCGGCATGAGGCTGGCGTGGGCAAGGGGCAGAGCATCCCCATGACGCCTCGTCCCCCCTGGTGCTGCACTGTGCTCAGGAGCATCCGAGGGTTTAATTTCATTGCAGACACTGCAGATTGGTGACCTGGGGAGGGAATGAGTGAGAATGATGAGGAAGAGCCCGGTAGTTCCCTTTGACCTCGTAGGTGAAAGGAGCCAAAGCTCCTTCGCGCCCTTGGCAAGGACCGGCAGCCTGAAGAGCTGCATTGCTCACAAATGGCTCGGTGGCACGAATAACAGAGCCGACTTGTCAAGTAAAGGGACAAAGCTGTCACTGACCTGTCCACGGGCTTTGCAGCAGCGTGCTCAGCTGATGACATGTCTGAATACTGATTTCATGCAGAAAGACAGGATTTAGGGAAACAAACATGGGGATGCAGGCTGGAAACCACCTGAGCTCTCATGCATTTGGGACATTGCATTTAAATATCCCTTTTTTAGTTGCTTTCTTTCAAAATCAGGGTGCAAATTACTTGAGGATGTGCACATGAACATTAATCGATAGCTGATCCCATTCTGTTAAAACAGTATTTTTAGCTGCTGCTACTGGTAATAATTCTGTGAGCATTTTAATAGTTTGCGTGAAGTTTTGTGATCTTCTGAGAATGCAGTAGCTATAGAATAGCAATCAGGTAGCACAGGGAAGGCTCAGATGACTTTTCTTCTCAGAAAATAAGTGGCAAGAACCTGAGGAGGTAACAAGAAGTGAAACGAAAAAAAGGTTTTTTGGGTTAAGAACATGATACAGCAGCCACTTTCTAGAGCTTTAGTGCAGACTGTTTTTTGCCACCAGATGAAACATGAATGCTGAAGGCTTTGAGGAGGAAGGCAGAGAGCAACCAGGGAGCCAAAATCTTGTGATTATCTGGCTACTGCACCTGCCCATCCTGCCCTGAACTCGCTCTTGTGCTCGGGTCCGAACCCTTGGGAACACGGATCAGCTGCGCTGGGCTGAGCCACCTAGCTGAAAGCAGGAAAAGGAAGTTGGAAGTAACTGGGAGCTTGGAGGTATCTCTTGAAAGATGCTTAAGCTGTAAATGCCTAATGAGCCTGTGCATTTGACCTCATTTGCAAACTGGAGTTACTGTTATATATGTTGCTCTCTGTGTATATATATATATGTTGTAGTAAATGACCAGATGCTAGTAATTATCCTGAGACCAATATTTGGTCTATTTAGCATCCGTATCCGCAGCGGTGTGCCCCTCGGAAAGGCCCGTTTCCTCCTCAGGCCGTTTTGTTCACCCCAGGGAGTTTTCCTCCCATCTTTGCTACCGCACAAGACGGCTCGTTGCTTGTGCTCTCACACGGCCTTTTGTCAAAGATTTGCAAAGACAGGCTTAATAGGGCTGCGATAATCCCAGTCAGAGCCGTAATACAACGGGGCTTACAGAATATCACCTTGTTTTGAAAGTTTGCAAAATATTGTTGAAAAGGTGGCCACTTTTCCTTAAGGTGTTACGACTTTCCCTTTGCAGGGTGAGAAGGAGCTCAGGAGATCAAGGTGGGATGAAGGAGCAGGGCTCGGGGAGGAAGCAGCAGCAGCAGCAGCGAGGAGGTGAACGTCTCACCAGAGCTTTGTCTTTTGCTTCAAAACACATGGGAAGGGTCATCAAAACATGTGAGTCTGGGGACAGAAGACATTTTAGCACTCTAGAGCACTCTGTGTATGAGCTGCTTGTGCAGAGCCCGGGCCCTTGAAACATGAGAATTATGGAAATACTAATTTGGAGCGACCGAGAAGTCCTTCTTGGGGCCTGGTTGCCTTCAGCCCTCGCAGCAGCACCAGCAGCATCTTTCTGTATGTGGCAAGCCTAGACTTCTGGTGGGAGTCTAAGAGATGTAGCTTGCCAGAAAGAATTCCTCCTACGGATGTCTATAAATGATCCTCGCAGCGTTAGGTATCACAGTCGTGCAGGAAAGTTTTCTGATTAAACTTACTGGCACATCTCGGCGGTGTGGGCGTGTTGGAAACCTGCATGCACAATATCCCCCGAGGCGAGGCGAGGCGAGCGGAGCTGAGCCGGGCTGCTGCGAACCCTTCTGCACATGCTCCAACCTTGCTGTGAACGGAGTGCCCACGTTTCCCAGCGCTGCGGAGATTCTGGCCGCGCTGCAGGCAGGCCCGTGTCTGCCTGGGTGGTATCACTGCAGGTTTCCCAAATAGAAGCACGTGTGCCATAAATGAGATCATTTGCAGGGTGATGGCTGCTCGCTCGTGATGCCGTGTTCTAGGGGCGATGCGAAGCTTCGAGAGCTGCTCCTGCCCGCTGTGACGTGGGGCTGCCCCCTCGGCGGCTGCGTGCACATCTCTGCAGCGCCGTCCTTGCCTCCCTGCTCACCGGGGATTTTCCGTTGCTCGCGTGACTCGCGGTCGCTTCGGATTGCACATCACTAATGCGAAGAGCAGCCGCGCACACCTCTTCTTCATCCCTTACATCGCTCTGCAGCAAGGCCCTGTCAGCCACAGGTTGCAGAGCTCTGGTTTTGTTGTTTTATAGCCCCACAACCTGGGTGTCAGCCATGGCTTAGTTATTTTCTTGACATTTATTTTCAGAAAAGTATTTGTTATAGAGATATCTGTAATTTAAAGAACTCTCAGCACAATGATTTCCTGTTCTGTTTGAAAAACAGGGAATTGTTGGTCTTCATCCATTTAGGCAAACAATTTCACCCAAATTTCCATTTATAAACTCTAAGGATTCCTGGACCAAGGATTTCTGGATCAATGGGCTTCCACCCCTCTATGCAGTTGGGTCCTCCTGCACGCTGGGAGAAAAGCACAAGTGTTGGCATCTTCACTGGTAACCAGGACATGGAAATCTGGGGAGGACGTTTAAGGCAGGACCATCTGCGGGGCTAGGGCCGCATCCCCGTGCAAAGAAGATGAGCGGTTGCAGATAGGTCCAGACAGAGCAATAAATGTGGGAAATGCACTACGTTTCCAAAATCCGGAGCGTGAAGACATTTGTCACCTGAAACATCTATCTCATAGTTAGTGAAAGCTTTAAATGTTGTTGGAAATCGTGAGGAAATCAATAGACACTCTTAAGGACCTGCTGTTGTAGAATGGTTTGAGCTCCAGCAGCTATTGACTGGGCTATAGCACTAACAAATGAATGAAACCAGCTCTCCATGGGCTGTGAGTAGCAGCTCCTTGCTACTGACTGTCTGTGGGGAAAACCTCTGCTGGTCTCCAAACCACATGTCTGGGTTGGAGATTGGCAGACCCCGCACTGAAACCCTGGAAGCATCTGGCTATGGAGGGATCTTGCACCCAGGACATCCAGGAGGTCCTAGAGGAGGTTGGTCTCGTGCTTCAAGGGGCACCACAGGCCGAATGGCTGGTGCTCAGCGTGCGCCAAGCATGGGCAGCGCTCACCTAGGCACTGTGTATGGACAGTGTTTGTAGCGGCCAACAGTCTTCAAACTGGAGTGTGTAACAAAAGATCAGTCTATAGGACACGTGGCAGCAAGCACCATTCAGAGCAAACACCTGGGATAGTTTCCCGATGGTTAGGAGAGCTGCAGTCATTGAGTAGGCTGTCGAGTGAGGGCTGGGGTTCCTGGGGAATTTTCCTGAATAGTTTAGGCAAACAGCGCTGCGGAAGGAGAGCGGACGGCCCCAGCCGAGGACTGCACGGCCTCAACAGCCCCTTCCAGCCGTGTCCCTGAGGCCAGAGGATGACACACACAAACTTTGCTGGATGTCCAGATTTGCAGAGCAGAAAACTTGCATTTGCAGGAGAATGTCCGCTCTGCAAAATCCAATATTTATAGATTTCATCTGCCTCCGCTGAAATGCCAGTTTCCTGAATTCCAGCTACTTGATTTAGTTTATTTTGATTTGATTCCTTTTATACTTACCTCTCTCATGCACAGACCTTAATAGTCAAGCTTAGAGATTGTCAAAGAAAGAAAACAAATATTTGTTAAGATTAATATTAAAATGTTAAGCAAAATGCAAGTGAAGTCACCCCCAGTTCTTTTTTTAGGTCTTTTATTACTCGTTACTTGTTGTGACAGCACTGTTCCTTCCGCTTATCCAAGAATAGAAAAAAGTCTCCCAGGAACATAAACCGAAAAATGTGCTTCCTGAATCTTAATAGTAAGAGTCAACTTCGCAGGAGGCTCTGAAGGGGAACAACACCTTCAGCACATTCTCCTTGAGCTGTCTTTGCTGACCACGACTTGTGCTGTCTTATTTTCTTTATTCTGTTACCCTTTCCGCTGTATAAAATCGCTATGGGCTTATTTAAGGGGATTATTTAAGGCCAAACCGAAGCTTTGCCCAATGTGGAGGTGCACAAACCTCCCTGCCTGTGCCCTGTGGCACAAACCGTCCCAAACGTGGGGTTTCCAGCAGCGTCCTGGCCCTGGCCACGGGCTGAGCAGCACCTTGTTGAGAGCCCTGGCCAATTCGGCGGTTCAACCAGCTCTTGGTGCTGACACCCGAGCGGTGCCTCGAGGGGAGGAAGCGTTTGCAGGACCGATCCCCTGTCCCTGATGTGACCAGGAGAAGAGCTGCCTTTAGGGGACGTGTAGGAAAACAGCAAGGCATGAGCCTCACTGCTTGCCCTGTACCCGCTCCGTTGAGGGAGGTTCGGTCTCGGCCGAGGTGGCGAACGGGCCGCGTTGGCGTGTGGCAGTGACAAGGTGACTCGTGCGGGTTCCCCTGCTCCCACGGGGTGGCCGTGTTGGGCTCTCCTCAGCACTGGGGACTGGGTGATGATGCTCACATGGTAATACATCTTCTTAAGGAATATTGTATGTAAGTATATATAAATATTTCATACATGCAGTATTATATATAATACGTATGGCAGTACGAACAGATGAATCCTTCTTCCTTTTCATAGCATCGTTTCCATATTTATAATCCAATGTCCAGCTCAATATTATGTTCTGATGGATTAAATTTATTTTTTTTCTTTTCTTCAGTGCAGAGGAATGGTAAGAGCAGCCCAAGGCGGTGCTGCCCGCACCAAGAGCCGGCCTGGGGCAGCAGTGGGGACACCGTGGGGCGAGGAGGTGTCCAGTGGCGTCGGCTCCCGCTGCCCCACAGGAAGGGGCTGCTGCCTGCAACGAGCATCACCGTGCAGGTACCGGCACCCCCTGGAACCTGGCGCGCGGGTTGTTCTAGCCAGGGCGTTTGGCACATTGGCTGTGATCTTACCTGCTTCTTCTGAGGCTCCTGGCAAATAGGACTGCTCTGTTTGAGGGGCTCTGTCTGGGCTAACCACATCTGGCATGGCATCCGTGATATGGAATCGCTTCCGTACAACTCATAAAAGGGCTGTGAATCCAGCAAATTATTCAATATTGCAGTCGCTCAGGAGCAGATAAGGTTAGACTGGCTTGATCAGAAAATTGCTCTTATTTTTATTCGAGAGCCTTCAAGCCTTAGCTGTGCTCATCCAAACCACGAACGAGGCGGTTGCTGGATAGGGCCCTTCCCTTCCTTCCGCTCGCAGCCAGCGCGCTCTGCCAGCACCTGCCTGCTGTGCCGTTAGTGAAACGGATTGCCTCTTAATTAACAGCACGGGGAAGTATTAAGCGGTGTGACCTACTTCACCACCAGGAAGGAGAGAGCAGCGCGGGGCCACGGCGCTGCAGGAAGGGACAGCCCTGGGACCCGGCGCTGCAGCAGGGTCCCGGCTCCGCAAGGTCCTGACCGCAGCCGGATGCACAAGGGAACCCATCAGGAATGTGAGGGCGGCCACGGCGGCACCATGCGGAGGGGCATGGAGAAGGCACCACACTGCAACATAGCTGGGCACGGGCAATGATGTAAAAGCTCCAGATGGGAAAGAAAAAATGCAACCTGCCCTATTGGTCTCACGGCTCATACACTGTCCCCCTTGAGAGCAGCTTTGGACTCGATGCAGGAGGATCAAGTGTTAGCAACCTTATTCATAGCTCCTGTTAGTAACCTGTCAGACATTACTGACCTTATTCGTAGCTCCTCATGAAAACGTCAGCACAACTGGTTGTATTTTGTCCCCAGATTTCCAGTGTATTTGAGAAACAGCAGCTCCATCGCATGAAATTTGACTTATTCTTGACCATCTCTCAACTATTGTATTGATTAAATGAGAAAAAAAGCATAAATGTAGCCACAAATGATCTGACACGGAACAGGTTAGAATATTTTAAGTTTTTTTCCCACAACTGTATTTCGACTGAACTAGCAAAGATGTCATCTTCATGGTCAATAAACTGAGCTATTAAGTACTTTATACTTACAACCATAACTGAACTTTATAGGAAAGCACCAGCTACGGAATGCCAACATTTGTAAATTAATTAACCCTGAGTGCAGAGCCATTTGCAATTGGAAACAAAATATAGCAGCGGCTATAAAACCAGTTTTATGCTTCTGTGAGTATTTGTGAACCAAAGAGCAGAAAAGTCATTAATACTTATTTTCTGCTAGCTTTTAGAGCTTAAAATTGTCTCATTAAGCACTGGAGGAGAGATGGGTTCACAGTAAGAGACTTCAGCTATCGAAGCTTCCAAATAATTGTAGGAGCAAGGTGGGTATTAATGCTTTCTAAGGACTTTGTGTGCATTACTTAGCTTCAAAGACATCTTTTCCCCTGAACTCCCCTGTTACAACTTGTCTTTTCTCATTTTTTTCTTTTTTAGAATTTTAGGTTTTGTTTAAACGCTTTATATTTTAATAATTGATTTTATACCTTTGGATCACTCTCTTCTCCTTGTGGTTACCAGTGTACCAATACCTACATTGCGTGGCCTGGCTGGTGCACGTACTGAGAGCTATCAAGTACCTCCCATACTGACGTGTATTTTGTGTTGGCGCAAACTAAATTTAAATCCCTTGAGTTAATGTAACCTTTCTTCCTGTGCTGAGTACAATTTGAAGCTCTATGGAAAAAGCCAAGAGCATCCCGGGTGTGCGGAAGGCAACCTGGAGCCTCCACAACGATCTGGTTGTAGCACTGCGGCTGAGGAGCCTCCTTTGTGCTTAACAAATGCCACCAAAAATCGCTCCAGCAGATCGCGCCAGGCAGCGGCGTCCCACAGCTTCTATGGTTCTTCTCATAAACCTGACCCAGGACGAATCCCACAGGGATGTGATCTTCTTCGTGGAGCAAAGGCAGCTTTCTAGGGACTCATCCCTCCCCTCCCAGTCACGCTCGCTCAATCAGTGAGTACTCGATGTAATTGGATCCCAGTGCATAGTTGACGCTTGGAGTGACAGTACAACACAAATAAACATCTTCACCGCAGCTGCAAGACGAGGATGTGCTCACCTCCTGCGAAAGGGGACGTGGAGGAGCCACTGCGGCAGCAGGTGATATCTGCTGCGACAGAAACAGCAAATGGACCTCTCTTTTTGCACCTATTGACCTTTTTATGTGTATTTATGTATATATACACATATATTTTAAAGATGTATTAAGAGGTCAACTTCTGTTGGTTGTCACCCTGCCTTGTGCTGGCCATAGGTGAGGTGAGAGATGACCAGCACCGCTCACTGGTAAATGCCAAGTAAGTCCAGTCACAGTTACCACCTCTGCCAAAACCCAGTGATGACGACAAATGCATCACAGAGACCAACTCTTTGGAGCTCAGGGAATAACTTACTGATCAAGGGTAGTATGAAAGTAAAAGGTACAAGTTAGAAAAGAAGACCACAATGCATTAATTAGAAGTTCATCAAAATCCAGTGTTTCAGAAATGCTGTTTTCTCTTACTAATTTTGACACGAGCTTCTTGAAGGTTATCTTGAAAGGGAAAAGCGATTTTCATGAGAGCAGGTTCTGTGCACCATCATTTCTTTAATGCATGTTATTGCAATTACCATTTACCTAATGAACTCTTCAAATTTAATTAGCATAAGACGTGCCAATTCTGACAAGAACAAAAACAACCTGCTGCAGTAGAAGTTTTGTGAAATTCCCCATACTCTGCAGATGGCCTGGGCTGGGAAGCTCTTCCCGCAGGATCTCCACAGCGGAAGCCACAGCACGTGTTGGCCGTAGCTTTCCCTTGGGCACCGCTGCAGTGGGCAGTGCCGTGGCCCATGGGCATGTTCAACATCCGTGCAATCCGTGCCCAGAAATAGAAGACACAGACAATCCTAATAGGATCCTAACAGGAATTGCAGTGCCACATGTTGTTTGGAGGTGGCATTTTGCAGACATGGGTTGTGCGCTGCGCACCGGCGGCGCTTCCCGGGCGCCAGGGCAGCGGATCCTGGAGCAGACGGCACTGACCTGTGTGCCGGTGGTGCTGGGCGCTGCTCTCCAATCTCTGCAGGACATGACTTGTGCAAGGAGCTGGCACGGGCACGATTACAGAGACACAGTTTGTAACTTGCCTTTGTTGAGAATATATTAAAAAAAAACAGTATTTCATTTATATTTATATGCCTGCATTGTGCTTCCAAACACCGTGGAGTCGCAGTCTGCTTTGAAACCTAAACCCATCCTGTCTCCGGATGTCACCGTGAAACATGCACTGGTCTGGACCACACTGCGCCGCAAGGACCTGCTTGCGCCCACCTTAAAGTGGGCAGGAACCACTTGCAGAAAGGAGCTGTGATCTGCTGCTGAGCTGCGGCTCCTCCTTACCTACGGGTCCTCCTTACCTACGGGTCCTCCTTACCTACGGCTCCTCCTTACCTATGGCTCCTCACCACCTACGGGTCCTCCTTACCTAGAGCTCCTCCTTACCTACAGCTCCTCCTCACCCTGCTCTTTTCTGTCCGGTTAGTGAGCAAAGGCCCCCGAGCAAGAACTCCCTTCCAGTTCGCAGCCGCAGCCTGCAGTCCTCTTTCTTACGGGCTTTGGGTCCTCATTAAACATCCTGTGTGAGTGGCAGTTTCCTTCCTGGGCTCTGCTGGAGCTCTAAGTGAAACTCAGCCCCTCTTAACTCCATGTGTGTCCTGACCACAGGAGCTTCCTTCTTCCCTTCAGCCATCTGTATGGAGGCACCGATTGAAATTTTGATCCTGTCCCGCCCCAAAACTGGCATGAAATCCGCTCGTGAAACTGTGTGGCGGCAGTTCTGGCCAAAATACAGATGGAGAAATTAAATGTGACTACCACAAACATCCTTTACATCTGGCACATGAGAGCTGACAAGGATTTCCAGCTGGATTTTAAATAAAAGATTTACTAACAGAGCGCAGGCTGCTAATGAGGGATCGAGCAGAGCCAGGCCCGGGGCCACGCGTATGTGACCCCCTCACAGCAGCCTTTTCCTCCGATTTTTCCTGCCAGATTCTATTGGAAGCCTCCGTGGGCATTGAGGAGATGGAAATCCAGCTGCTGTTGGGCTCCAAAAATATTACAAAGTTTGAGGGAAGTTTTGCGAGAGCAACCCTCAGCCGCAGGCAGTCTGCGGACGGGGAGGCTTTCTGGGACGCTGCTTCAATTAGAAAAACTGTTCTGCAGCCAAAGCCTTATTCACTGCACCCTTGTTCTGAATAATCCTTCTAAATGAATTTGACTTTGTTAATTTTGTTGATAAAAGGTAACACGGGAGAGCATATGCTACTGCAAAACAAGGTGCATCTCAGCGGGCTGCCCGTCGATGCTGCAAAGCAGCACACGCTTCTGCAGGTTTCACCGGCATTTCAGTATCAGTAGCTTTCCATCACATAAATTCTTCTTGATATTTGCTTAAACAGTCATAGATATGACATCCTTCTGCTAAAAAATTCATTAATTTAATAGAAAGCGTTTGATTTTGACATCCCGCAGACCATTTTTCAAGACCTGCGGCAGACTGCAGGGGATTGCACGGGCAGGAGAGGCACCAGGCCAGACCAGAAGGGCTTCTGTTTGCAGGAGCTCAATCCGACCCATCGCTCTGCAGGAGTGTTTGTGCTTCCCAGGTCACAGAGGAGGTCTCTGTCCTCTCTCCTCCCTCCAGGCTGAGGACCGGGGATAGTTAAATTTATAATAAGCAATCCAGGACAATTCCTGCCTCCACCAACGTGTGTGACAAGGCAGCCACGATTGGTGTAACTGGTGCTCCAAACCCAGCGTGGAGCAGGGGAGCCCCGGAGCTGGGTTAACACCTTGCTCTGGGCACGGGGAGGTGCGTTGCCTCCTTATCCTGCTCGTTTTGCTGTCCAGACAGGGAGCAAAAGCCCCCGAGCAAGAACTCACCTTCAGGTTTGCAGCCGTAACCCACAATCCTCTTACAGGTTTTGTTTTCTGATTAAATGGCCTGCGTGAGTGGCAGTTTCCTTTCTCTTTGCCAAGAAAGCGGCATGGACCGTGCCACATCTGTTCTGAAGAATCAAAGACTAAATAAATATATTTAAGTATTTTTGCGGCAGGAGCTGTGACCGCCACTTTGGTAAATTGCCTGCTGCGGCGGAGCAAGGCTGCTCGGCGCTCGCTGATGGATTGGGTAATTGTTGGCATACAGCAATATGCTGAACTTTTCCCACTCCTAATATGCAATTAAATGCTTTGTGAGGCTCTCCGAGCCACCGTTGTGCGGAATGCATTATTAAAATGGGAGCTGGCTTTGCTTTCGCTGCTCTTTAGTGAGAGCACTCACTGCGTCTCCGTTCGGGAATACCAGGGGCTCCTGCATGGCAGCTGACAGCACTGATGTCCCCCGTGTTTCGGGCACCCGTGGAACCCGTCCTCCTTGGCGCTCGGGGGAACCTGGTGTCCCCGTGAAGCTTTGGGCTTTGGGCTTCCTGGCTCTTGCTGCGGCCCTCGGCTCCTGGCATGCTGCAGAGCTGCGGATGCGGATGCGGATGCAGCTCCGTTCGGGCACGTGGGCGCCCGGCGCTCCGCTCGGCAAGGGCAGCACCCGCAGCTGCGGCCCATGCGGCTCTTCCCGCTTGTGCTCTGCAGGACTTGCCTGCAGATTTCATCCATCTCTAGGTGAACGGTGTGATCAATAGTTCATTACGTATTTTCCCGTGTATTCAGCACTACCTGCTGGCAGGTCTCTGGTGATGAAGCCCCTGCAGATGCCGAGAGGGCTGCAGGGAGCGCGGCTGCGCGCACGGGCTCCCTTTGGCCCCAGGGATCGCTTCCCCTGTTTTCCATGGAGCATTGCGCACGTTCATTTGCTGCCACCCCGCGCTGGGGTGGAAAGGAGGATGCAGGGATCAAGCGCCCAGGAGCCGGCACGGACGCTCCGTGGAGCAGTTTGCCTGTCGCAGGTCGCTCACCTGGGACCAGCGTGTGGGGTCTGGCCCAGGGGCACCAACACGGTGCCCAACGAGCTGCTGAGATGTCAGGCACCTGCCCTAATTGAGAGGATCTTCATTACTATCTGTTGGGAATTAATTCTGTCTTGTCTTTCTGTGTGTAATTAAAATAGAAAAAAGAAATCAGAGTAAGTTCTAGGAACCTGGAACAAGTGGAAATCAGTATTGGAGGCTGCTGCCTGCAGGCTGAGCCTGCTGAGCGCTGTCACCGGGAGCGCTCGCTGCCACCGGGGCTGCAGGACCCTGTCCCCGGGCCCTGTCCGCAGCCTGGAGCTGCAGAGGAGGGACACCTGGAAACCAGGGATGGAGAAAGCACGGCCGGAGCTAAGTATTAAAAACGAGATTGTCTCTGCTCTGGGTAAAATTCAATTCCCGGCTGAAGTGATTAACAACATTGCTAATAATTTCCTTGTGGTGTATTGCCATGCATTAGCGGGCTGCATCACTTAAGAGCTGCATTTCCAGAATAAATGAGTGTCCAATGCCCAATTCTACCGCCCTTTGTAAGGGCTCTGCGTCCACCCGTACCCGCCGGAATGGCCTTTCGTAAGTGTTTTGCGGTGGGCGCCGCAGCCCGGGCGCCCTCCCTGCTCTGCCGGACTCAGCATTCTGCTCCTTCCCCGGACGCTGCTCCGGCTCCTGGCCGTGTCCGTGGCAGCTGCTGTGCAGGTAGCAGCGGGCAAAGCCGCGTCCTGCTTGTTCCTGCCAACCCGAGGGAGCCTCTGCGGAGCTCTGCGTGGTGCTGTGTTAATATTGTAGTTGTTAAAATAGGTCTTTCCTAAGCAACAAACTGCTCCCGGGCAGGCTTCGTTTCCTACCCATTAACTGCAGGACCATTCCTGTTTGTGTGACGGGCTCAGGTCGTGTGTAGGTGATTAAATGCCCATCCAGCCCTTGTTCCAGACAAGTGTAGAGCTGAACTCGTTGATGGCACAGGGCATCAAACACAACCTTTCCTTTCCCTTGTTTTTTGGGGGTTTGTTTTGTTGTAGCGCTGTATTCTCTGTTTCTCACAGCTATCCAGCAGCAAAGCAGTACAAGCATTGACCTTGTTTCTTACAAGGAAATGAGCTCGATGTCCACGGCTCCAAAGGACCGGACATGTGCCTGTTGCTTCCCAAAGCTCTTGCATCCCATGAGTTCTTGGCCTGCCTGGTTATCCTCGCATCCTAACTGGATGACAAGGAATTCCTTCCCATTCGCCTCTCCTCCCCACATCGCAGAATTTGTTTTTCAAGATCAAATAAAACCAAACTCAGGTAAGAGCTTAATGCATCCCAGAACCTGTTTAATATGATTAATATGATTAATACGATTCTTTCTGCTCTCAGCTCTCGGGTGAGCGTTCTCTTTGCTGAGCCGCGGCGGTGTGCGACGTGGAGCCTGTAGCAGGTAAACTGCCCCGACACCGGGATCCTGCGCGCGGGGCTTGTGCTCGCGAGGAGAGGATGATCTGTGCTGTTTGCATGTGATCCGTGTATCCATGTACTCCTCTAACGTAGCTGAAATTTGCCTGTTGCCATTCTGTCCCAAATACTCACAGGCCCCAGAAGGGACCTGAGAGGTTTGAATCAAATGTGCAGACAGTGAATTATTCAACTGGATGCAGCAAAGCAAGTCAAAGCAGAGGGGCGCAGAGTCCCCGGTGCGGTTTAGGAGCTGCTGGCGATGTGCTGTGTCAGGGCCCAACCGTCTGGCCCTGCAGGCAGGAGGGCAGCACCTGGGCCCGAGTGCGACCGGGACCTCCCGGCCTNCTGGCGATGTGCTGTGTCAGGGCCCAACTGTCTGGCCGTGCAGGCAGGAGGGCAGCACCTGGGCAGCGTTCAGAGCCCTGAGTGCGACCGGGACCTCCCGGCCGCGTTCCTGGCACCGGCGCTCGGTGCGGCCGGCCCCGCTTGGCCCCGTGGCAGGGTGCTCAATGCCGAGGTGGAGGTCGGTGGCTTTTGGGGTAGATGTCACTCCAGGTCCCCCGGGAGCAGCAGCCGCAGCCACGTCCCCGCGGCAGGAGAGCCCCGACCCTCCCGCAGTGCCTCTCTGCGGCGCCTACGTTTCTGTGGTGACGGCGTGTTGCCACGGTTCCCGCTTTGACTCTCCGAAGTTATTAATACCAATGAGGTTTCTTGCATCTAACTTTCCACTGCGGGATAGCAGCTCCAGAGCTGGCCAGGTGTTTTGCTTGCCCCAGGTTCGGTCGTGTCTCAGCGGCAGGTGCAGTTCCAGGGGGATCCCAGCGGGCACTCGGGAGCTCCCGGGCTCCGTCCGTGTCCGCGGGCGTCTGGAGCAGGAGCCCCGCTCTCCCTCTCGGTTCTGCTCCCTGCGACGCAGCCGCCAGCCCCAGGACTTGTAACCCGGGGGCTCTTCCCTGCCTTCTCACCTGCCTCTGGAAACCGCCCTGAGCTGCGTATTCCCTGCCAGACCTTCGGACGCTGCTATCCCCATCCCTTGTTCAACCTGCTGTTGCAGAACAGCATTAGAATAAGCCCATTCATCCTAATAACCCTTTATTGTGTTAGCTGAGCACGGCTAGCAAAGCTCAGGGATTTTTGCTCTGTGTCCTGAAATGGGTAGCTCTATTTCTTCTGTAATTGGTTTAGAACTGGCGATGGACAGCTTTGTTTTCCCGTCTGGGAGCAGTAAGCTGTTTCCTTAAGAACTCACAGACTTCTCCATTCAGGTGCTTCTCCGAGCACTTATTGGGCAGCTCCTGGTCCCCTGGAGATGCTCCTCTTGGGGCAGCGCTCGGCATTCCTGATGCTGAGTGGCTCTGGGGCCGCAGCCTGGCCAGCCGCTCCCAGGCTCCTGCCTGGAACCCTTGGGAAACTCTGGGAATGGCAGCTCTGGCTCCTGCCCTCTGGCCAGGGACTGGGTTTTAGAGGTTACGCTGCTGTTCCCACCTGGGATCTTGGCCAGGCAGGGTGCAAGCAGATCTCACAATGAGATATTTATTGTATTTGCTTTAACTTAGGGCATCTTGTGATGTCTCAACATCATTTTTATGAATAAGTCATGGCTTATATTGTAGCCTCCTATATTCCCACTGATGTGAAAGTGAAACTTCCTTTGGTGTCCATGTGATGAAGTTGGTAGGTCTTAGTGCAGATTACGAAAAGATTCTTTTATTCTGTTTTGGAGCTTACTAGGAATGAAAACCAGCCATGATGAAAGGTTTCAGCAGCATTACAGGGTGCTAGCTGGAAGGCTACCTGGATACAACGTGCAGCCATACAGCAAAAGCCCTGAAGAGCTACCCGGCGAACTGCAGAAACCATCTGTTTTGCACTGGCAATATGGGAACTGGCTTCCAGTTTCCATGCTAAGATCTAGAAATTAGCAGTGCACATGTTCAGGGTAACACGGTCCTCCCTGATGCTGCTGCCCAAAAGGAGTCAGATGAGTCCGTGTAAGCCCATGGGAAGCCGTTTGCATCCCCGCGCGTTGTGCCCGGATCATCAGGACTGCATCGCTTCTTCCTGCCTCCTCCTTTGCGCCTTTACAGAAGCTGTAGGCAGAGCTGGGAATCCACTGTCTCAGTGGAACAAGCAAGGCAGTCTCAAGGTATGTGTGTTACAAGCATGTGTAAATATTATACAACAAATACAGCATAGGTAAGTATTGCCCTTGCGGACTCGCTGAGTTGGCACAGCACTTCCACCAGAAACGACCTCCCGCCTTTGGAATTACACAGATATTCAGAATGAGGAGGGAGGCAGAAATATGTCCATATAAATGTCATACGAAACCTGCTTAATGGAATTAGCAGGAACTGGGCGGTGAAACTCGGCTGAAGTCATCTGAGTTGCTCTCTCCTAATTGGTGAAGTTGTCGTCAAATACTTAATTTCCTCTATGGAGGGATGGAGATATGCTATATATTCTGTAAGCTAAAAATAGGTAGCCTACGTCCTGGCTCTCCATCATTCATAGAACTCAGAAAAGGAATTTTACGCAGCCCGAAGAGGTCATAAATCCCATGTGAGCAAATTGAATAAGCATTAATTAAGCGCTGCAGAAGAGGCGCTCCTCGCTAGCGGCACGGGCTGCCGAGCCCATGCGGGCGGCGCAGCCGCACGGATCCCCGGCCGCCGCGGCCCGACTCCTCTTCCAGTTTCCATGGGAACCGCCAGCAAGTTAAGAGCAGCGCTCTTAAGCCGCTCCGCGATTTCTGCTTCGCCTCTCTGAAGGAAAAATGCCATTGGAAACTATTTCTGCAACCGCTGTTGTAACCAAAGGCTCTTTTTTCCCTCCAGTGCTCTCCTGCACTTGGGCGAGCCCTCCAGGGAGGTGGAAGGACTTGTAGACAGCGACCTGCTCCTCAGCACGGGGCTTTTACCAGCCACATGAGATCCCGCGTGAACCGAGGAATCCGCGTTGGCCAGCAGCGCTGTCCCGTGCGTCTGGGGGAAGCTGTGCAGGGAGCCCCAAGCTCCTTCCCGCCTTTCTGCTTCACTTGATGAGTTGGTGGGGTCAGGGTGGCTGTGGGGACCTTCCCGTGGCATCCAGCAAACATCCCGACACATTTCAGTCTCACTGTCTAAGGAAACGCGGTTCCAGCTTCCCTTTCTCCCCCAGCTACGCAGCCACGTTTATCTGTAAAGAACAAGCAAGCAAGGGGAGGCTCTAAGTGGAGTCTTAAGGCACAGCTGAGCCTTGAACTCAGCCGAGTCTAACAGCTCCTCTGCCAGGATGGCAGCTGTGGGCAGCGCGCGGCCCCGCTCCTCGTCCGCGCCGGGACCGTGCGGGGCCGGGGCAGCTGGGCGGTAACACAGGGAAGAGCCCACGAAGAGCCTCTCCGCAAGCACCGCTGACAGCAGCGCGGAGAAATTAAGGGCAAAAATGGAGGCGTAATTAAAAATTAGGAGCTGGAGTTCAGAAAAGAAGATTAAGGTATTAGACGAAGGCAAAAGCTGCAGTGTCTGCACGGCGGCGCTGGGTTTGCCGTCATGGGGCCACCGGGCTGCCGGACTCCTCTGCTCATGATGTATGTGATTGCCATGTGCAGTGCAAAACTCAGCCTGGTGTTATCAGCTCACCCTAATTACATTTGCAGAAAATGAGACAGAATAAATACATAGGTTTTTTTTTTTTTTTTTTGCAAGCATCAATATTCCAATGGAGTTAAATTAGCATTCTT
>VWPW01027010.1:343-50229 GCA_013389825.1 Crypturellus undulatus | reverse complement strand
ACTGGCAGAAAGAATGTAAATGCCCCAGTCAGCTTTCAAGGCAGCCTATAGCATAAGAGCTATAGCAATGAGTAGGCTTGGCTTCAGAACCTGAACTAATGTGGCATTAATATAGGAGCTACCTCAACAGTTATTAAAAAAAAATACAGAACTATAGAGGGCTTCTTGTTTTATTTATATATTTCCTGGATTGTTTACCCTCTGAGTTTATGGCACTATTCCAAACCAATTTGTCCTTTTGCTTTACAAATAAAACTGTAATTTCCTTAAAGAATAACCCAAAGCTTTATTTTCCTACTGTTTTAAAGACTGTTTGTTTTCAGCTGGAGTTCATTTCCACACAAATAGATCCCATTCACAAAATCAAGGCTATCCATGAACCCAAAAATCACTGACTTCAGTGACAGTGAGAGCTCTCAAAAGCTTAGTGGAGACTGCAGTTTTATGGTAATTTACTGCAAATGTGCCCTTTGGAATACCACTGTAAATTGTATCTGTAAATTTAAGTATTTGAATGCAGGGACACATTTTCTGAGCACCAGCTGGGCATGGAAGTTGATAAACAATATTCTCTTCAATCTATACTGTGGTCCTTAAGTTTTAGAAGAAAAACAGAAGGGCTTCAGTCAAATAAAAGAAAGAGGCTACAGAATAAGCTTTCAAAAAAAAAAAAAAGACGGAAACTCTGAAATTTCTGCTGCAGTGCTGTTCTGCTACCTCTGCACTTGCACACCTGAGGTCACAGAAAACCACTCGTCTTCCTAATAAACCCACATAACAGACACGTGCCGTTCATACCATCTTCAACCCAATGAGCAGTCCCGCTCCTGTGAACCCAAATCACCTTGCCCCAGTGAACAGGAAATGCCAAGTAAGAAAATGAGAGGCAAACAGGTACAAACTGAAACACAGGATGTTCATTCTGAATGAGAAAGTACTTCTTTAGCAGAGATAGAGCACTGGGACAGGTTGCCCAAACTTCTTGTGTCTACTTCCTTCCCTGCAGAAATTCAAAAGCTGTTAAGACACAGTCCTGGGCAACCTGCTCTAGGTGACCCTGCTTGAGCAGAGGACTAGGTATCTCCAGAGTTGCCTTCCAACCTGAACCACTCTGTGATGAAAATATTATCATCGGATTTAAAGGTGTGCAAGAATTAGACTTTTTTATGTGTTTAGCAATGAACAAAAACAACCACAGAGACCTGAACCTGGGGCTTTATTTTGTGCAAAGTGATGGGAAAGCCATCATCCTCAGGACAGCAGGGAGCACATTTAACCTAAGCAATTCTCAAAGGTGCATAGTGAGGCCTGATGCTTCAGCCCCTTCTGCTGTCCTCACTTTCCTGCTCTCTAATAAATGCTTAGGCCAAAGGCAAAAATACCATGGCTGGCACCTTCTCTAGGACACTCACTAGTGCACAAGAAGCCAGAAGAACAAAGGTCAGAAAGCCATATGATGGGAACAGCTTAGAGTGACATCTCCTTGCCCACAGGTTCTGCATATTCCTCAATAACCTGTTTTTAAACCCACATTTTGGAAGCAAGGAGAAAGGAAGAGCAGGCATATCACAGGCTCACGTTAAACATGTAAAGAGGGACAAAAATATATGCCAGGATGGGAAAGTTGGGAACAAACAGTGGAGAACTGGTTTTAAAAAGCTTTAGAGCAGCGTTGCAGAGAGCTATATTGGGGTCTAGCCAGAAACCTCTTCATCATGAAGAGGTTTTTCCTACACTGCAGGGTGATTCAGTTTGAGGAAATCTTTGTTTTGCGTAGAAACAAACTACACACTTCTGCCAAAAAGTAAGAGTTCTAAGACTAAAAATACAGTTAGTACAGAAAAGCAATGACTTCAATCACTTCTTCCCTTTCTTTGATTTTGTCATGCTGGGCCACCTTCTTTCTAATTTCATTTCTACAGAAAGCAGAAAAAAAAGAATTCCTGTTATACCTTACTGCCACCGGGCAACATAGATACCATTCAGCAACAGGTTAACTGACATGGCAGTGTCTTTGCTGCCGCAGTGATCTTTCTTTAACACCATTATAAAGAGATTTAGATAAGACTGAGGCACTGCTGATGCTTCCCTTTGGAGCATCTTTGTGTCTATGGAGCTTCTTGTTCTCTCAGGCAGAAAGCCCTACACAAGTACCTTTTGATTCCCAACACCTGGCAATGACATGCTTGGAAGCTGTCAAGATAACTAGCAGCAATTTAGTATGCAAATACTAGATCAACTGAGCAGATACAAACTCCCATATCACATAATTTATGCATTTGGAAGTATTCACATCAGGATAAATGTTGTTTCAAGCGAGCAGATTTTCATTTGAGCAGTTCTGAAGTAGATGGTGGAATAAAAGAGGAGTTGCATCACTCACAAACACTAGCAAATCCAAAGGGTTTTTTTTTTTTTTTTTTTGCCTGGCATGAAATGAAAATCATTAACAAGCAATAATTCAAATTGTTTGCCTTCTAAGAATATTGATACAATCTTACACAGGTTAGCAAGACTTTGAGGAATAACTGTTGATTATTCAACACCCTTATACTACCCCAGAAGTCTGGGAATTAGTGCTGAGATTAAATTAATAAGGTCCTTACTGTGTTTCCAAATGCTGTAGGCAAGAGATAGCCATAATGTTCAAATAGAGCCTTTGCACCTTCATTTGTAAAGAGAGGAATTCAGTGCCCCAACTACCGCATAGAGGATCAGTAGCCAAGGAGCAGCTCAACTGTTGACTCAATGTGCACTTGCTGGTTCAGATCATTAGAATCATAGAATCATCATGCCTAAGGGACCTCTAGAGGTCATCTAGTCCAACCCCCCTGCACACGCAGGGCCACCTACAGCATGTGGCACAGGACTGCATCCAAGCGGGTCTTGAAGATCTCCAGAGAAGGAGACTCCACAACCTCTCTGGGCAGCCTGTTCCAGTGCTCTGTCACCCTTGCTGTCAAGAAATGTTTCCTTAAGTTCCTGTGGAACTTTTGGTGTTTCAGTTTGTGGGCATTTCCTCTAGTTCTGTCGGTGGTCACCAGGCAAGACCATGCACTTGGTCTTGTTGAATTTCATGAGGTTTCTCTCCGCCCAGTTGTCAAGTCTGTCCAGGTCCCTCTGGATGGCAGCGCAGCCCTCTGGGGTGTCAGCTACTCCTCCCAGCTTCGTATCATCTGCAAACTTGCTGAGGGAGCACTCTGTGCCTTCATCCAGGTCGTTGATGAATAAATTGAACAGGACTGGACCGAGGACTGACCCCTGGGGGACTCCGCTCAACACAGGCCTCCAACTAGACTCTGCACCGCTGATCACCACCCTCTGAGTTCTGCCATCTAGCCAGTTGCCAATCCACCGCACCACCACTCATCCAGCCCACACCTCCGGAGCTTGTCCAGGAGGATGTTGTGAGGGATGGTATCAAAAGCCTTGGTGAAGTCAAGGTAGATGACATCCACCGCTCTCCCCTCATCTATCCAGCCGGTCATCCCATCATAGAAGGCTATCAGGTTAGTCAAGCATGATTTCCCCTTTGTGAATCCATGCTGACTAGTCTTGAGCACCTTCTTGTCCTCCATGTGCCTGGAGACAACGGCCAGTAGGAGCCGTTCCATCACTTTTCCAGGTACGGAGGTGAGGCTGATCGGCCTGTAGTTGCCCAGATCCTCCTTCTTGCCTTTTTTGAAGACTGGTGTGACATTGGCCTTCTTCCAGTCCTCCGACACCTCCCCCGTTCTCCAGGATCTTTCAAAAATGATTAGAAGATTTGCAGAATGGCTGGGATATCCAGTTTAGCAAATGTTTTGCACTGAACTATATCCAAGCATATTAGATGCCCTTGTTTTGTCATGGTAATGTATGTGCACACTTAGCTGCTGAGTAGTGCATAGAATCACACCTCTTTGAGCACTAGTTTTAGAAGGGTTGTATAAAGCACCGGTTGACTCAAAAGCCTGTTAGAGGCCAAAGCTTTCTAAATTTGGTGCCATTTATCTAGGGAGAACTAAGTAATTTTTGAAAGTGTTATCTCACTAGATTATACAAGATACTTGCTACCTTCACAGTAAATTTCTGGACTTATGGAAAGTCCTTAATGCCATTCAAATAGAGCTTTTTTCATAATAGTTAATAAGGTATTGTAAAAAGCCTTGAGGGGTGGAAAAACATGTTTAGAGTGCAAGAACACTCAAGAAGTTTTCACACTTGATTTGCTTTTTCCCCCTCAATTAATTTATCGTACTCTTGAAAAAGCCGTCATGAATTCAAGTCAGTTCTATTTCTCTTCTCTGTTATTTTGTGGTGTCATAGCAATGCAGAAAGCTTGACACACAAGGGGAGAAAACAGGTCCTTGTTCCCAGGAGCTTTGTAACCTAAAGATGATATAGCCTACTAAAGCATGACAGCAAATTCATGTGGGTAGGAAATGGAAGTAAAAAAGGTTACTCAAAATAAACAGACATGCTTATTTTCTCTGCAGTTCAAGAGCTTTCTGTTAAAGCAAGCACTTATGTAAAGGTTGCAGGACAAAAAAAGTAGTTCTCTTTTTCGATTATTTTACTCCTTAATAAACTGAAGCATAGTGCAATGCCAGGCAGAGGATCACTCAAGTGATAATGTGTATAGGTTATAGCAGATGGACATCCATAGTGCAGCAACAGGCTGTACATCTGCAAGTACCTTTGAAGGTTTCAGCTTGGGGTTGCAGGACTGGCAGATACTAGAAGGAAGAGCGGGTCAAGCAGACTGAGGCTGCACTGTTTGTGCCATAAAAAGCAAGCAAAAAGCAAACCCCTAGCGGTTTCACTAGCCCATAGGCAAGGCTGCCCTACAGCCACTTCCAAATTGTGCCGTGTGGAACTTAATGGGTACATCAACATCACTTTAGATATTGATCACTTTAGAAGTGAATCTCATCATCTCTACTCAGTCCAATTCAGTTTGCATTATATAGAACCCGAATACAGATTTTCAGATGAAATTCAAAAGTCAAATACCAGGCGTGTGCCTTACACCCACCAACAGGCATTTCTACCTCTTGACGCTGAATCCAGTCCAAAGTGAAAAGTTGGTGTCTGGTGCAGACTTCACATCCTCAGCAGCAGCTGTTTTCCCATATAGATCCATTCCTCTCACATCAAACTGCTTGTTAATGTAGACACAGCCTGGGGCTGTCTCTGTTCCTGCTTCATCCTAATATTGAGCACATATGGCTGGGCCAGAAAACCCAACCCTCAGACAGAAGCAAATTGCAATTTCACTTAGGAAGACTTGTTTTTAGATTTAAAGCTATTTGGAGGGCAGAATGACTTCTCCACAAGCAGGTTACAGTGTTTTACAGTTTTTAAACACGCTTCCAAAAGTCTAAGCAGTTTCCTACTTCTATGTTCCTTATCAGCTATAAAGTTTAAGCCTTATCAGCAAGGATGCACAAGTTAAAATTCACTTTCTTGCATCTCCATGGGCAGCACACAGTCCAGATAGTATCCTGTACACTGTAGCTAATTAAAATCAGGCTGCATAAAACTTCAAGATTCTAAGAAACTGACAAAATCTTCTAGACTTTTACTTATTCTCCTACACAAAAGTGTGCTGTAGCTATTATAAGTACATAGCAGCTACTTTCTTATATGAAAAGACATAAAAATTCTTTTATCTTGATTTTAACAAATATCCTAGGTAAACAAAGCTGAAACCATAACTGCAAATATTGGCTGTTTCATAATCAACTCATTCTTACTGTGCTAGATTAACTATATAGCATTAATAACCTGTCTTCACAGCATCGGTGAATTTACTGTACTCCTGACTAGAGAGTAACAACACAGATCCAATATGCCCCCATAGGCATAGGTGGAGTAGGGGCATAGGTGGAAACAGAAATGTTATGACCAATTACACAGCATCTTGCACAGACTGAAACTTAGAAAGCTCTTAGCAAACAAATAAACAGCATGGATTTGACATAATGTCTACATACTCTGCACACTTACTGCTAATTTGCCACAAACAATTTCTGTCCTTGTCTTTAATGACTTCTTGAAGACAGCCGGTTGACTGTCAATGAAAAATATTCTCCAAGTTTGAAGTATGATCTTAGCTTCCACTAAAACCTAAAGGGAGCTAAAAATCCACCCCTCTAAAAGCTTCTCCTGGCCACTTGAAGAGAAAATGTTATCTATAGCTTCACAGCTAAAGTGTTGACACTGACTCACTCGATGCTTTAGAGCAGCTGCCCCACACAAGTACAGAAGACGCCTCAGGTCACATTTATCACTGGTGCAATCCACAGCAATGCTAGCAGGTGCCTTCGGGCCATTATCTCCAAAGGCAAGCGAGGCAAATACGTCCAGTGCCGCAATTAACAGTGCAAATCTATTCCCTCACCCCTACGTCTGCAGCACTGCATAAGATCACCACTGAGCCCAATCCCAACATGATAGCAACTGACTTTTATGGACTTGAGATTTCTCCCCCTATAGAAGACTGAGCAAAGTAGCACATACAAACCACGCAGGTTGAAATTTAATATCATTTCATTCAGTGATAGGCATTTCATAAGAATTTCACTTCAAACAAAATTAAACTCAATTTTATAACTGTAGGTTGGAACTGGTATAAATCAGCAAAGCTCTGCAGAGTTTGGTATAACTCCATCAATTTCTATCAGATGAGCATATGACCTGTCAAGTCCACAATCAAATCACACTGTTTTTATTAAATGATCTCAGCATCTGTTACTTTTTTGTCTTTAACAATAATAAATCATGTAGAAAGTATGTACATGAGAAGAGACAGAATATAAAATATTAAGCTTTCATATAATGTTAATGTTAATTGCAGCAACTGCAGATGGAAGAGTAGTGAAATATTCAAAGCAGTTTGTTTGAAGATAAGTCCTGCAAAGATCAAATCAAACAATTACCTGCAAATAGTCAGATGAGATACGTCCCGAGTTACCCATTACCGTTCTCCAAATCTATTTTTGTCAAGCTTTTTATGCAGCAGAATAATAGGAAATGAAATGGAAATGTTTAACATCACTTGAAAACAAAGGCTCATGGTCTTTGAACCCCAGATAAATTAGAGTTGTTCAGGAAAAAAGTCATAACAGATAGTGTTTTATATAAATATATACTCACACAGAACATGGGATTTGGTTTGGTTGATTCTTCTCCTAAACCCTCCAAATTTATTGGAGGTATTCAAGGTGTTGATTATTGCATAACAAAAGCCACGGGAAAACTATTATTTAAATTATTTTAATTAACATCCCTTAGGGTATGATTCAGTGCTTACTGAAGTCAGTAGGAGTCTTCCCATTCATGAGTTTTAGTTCAGCCTTTCATCTACAGCTATAAAGAAAGGGAGTTAAATAGAGTAATGTAGGGGCTTATAGTGCTCTTCAAAGGGAGAAATCCCACAATCAGTTCCCTTGGCTTATTCATACACCCCTACAGAGAAGTGCAATAAAGAATTGTATCCAAATGACAAGCAGATGAAAATAAAGACAACCAGTGTTAAACTGCGTTATTAGCAACTCTCGGTGACTCAGCAGTTACTCCCACACAATTACGTTATTCTCAGATAAATGCACTGTGTTGTATAGGGCTGCATTAAGTCAGATCTCTTATTTCTACTGTTCCCATACCAAAATTAATCAAGCCTACATTAGCAGTTTTCATGACTAAAGGATGTAGCTCAAGCCATCAGCTTGTATTGGATCTCCAGAATAGCCATATAACTTGGGTTTCACTGATTTTCCATCCAACTCTTAGCTAGCATTCTAACAAATTAACAAGGGAGTATACCCCAAATACAAATTAGCCTCATAAGAAAAGGATAATATATTTTTTTAAAAAAATATGGGAAGATTTTACCTAGATTTCAGACTTTCTTAGTCTGCAAAGGATGAACCCCTCCAGATAAGACATTTACCCACATATGAGCAACATAGGAACAGAAACAACGCTTTTTCTCCATATGTATAGATACTCTAATTAGCACTGCATTCACGCTGTTTCAAGATCATATTTTCCTGGCATCTTAGAAGTGCACTTGCTCTACTCACAAGACAGTAAAGGAGTGTTCCTGCTTGGCAGCATGTCCTAGAGACACAGAGCAAAACAAAACAAAACAAAAAAAAAAAAAAAAAAAACACACCACTGCAAACAAAAAAGCTGAAAACGAGAAAAAAAAACACCGGCCACGCGCTACCGGCAGCCAGCCACATTTCTATTGNAAAAAAAAAAAAAAAAAAAACACTGCTCTCTGAAAACGAGAAAAAAAACCCACCAGCCACGCGCTACCGGCTGCCAGCCACATTTCAACACTGGGCGGTTGTTTGCAAGGAAACTCAGCCACTTAGAAGTCAAACACATTTAGAGTAAATAGCTTACAAAAGTCAGTGTAATATTTGAGCAATAACTCCTACCTTTCAAAAAAAAAGTGTTTGCTATAATGTGAAAATAAATCCACTTTCTAAAATTCACATTTTAAACATTCCTGGATGAAATGTCCCTCCTTAATTGTTAAGTAGCTTCAGATACATAATCCAGCAAAATATGTCAATGGAGATGGCAACAAAACTAAATAAATTATTCTTTTAGAACTGACACCTGCAGTCTCTTCAGACAGTTTGAATCTGATGAGAATTAATGTAGCAGATGGAGGGAAAATAGTGGCAAATACTTGTTTTCTGACTCAACTTGTTAAAGGATTTCTTTACAGATAGGTTTTTTTGGAGGGTGCTTAGTGAAAAACAAGCAGGTTTTTGCAGCACCACACCTAAACTTATACATAGACAGAATAGCACATAGATGGGCTTTCTGTCCTGGTTATCATAGTTTATTATTCATATTGCTGCTTTAAGAAACACACAAGTCTTAATAGCTAAAATTCAAGTATTCAGGTATCCTGCTAAAACATTTCCATGCTCCAACTTTAAGTCTCTCCTTTTTCCAAAGGGGAATCTGCCAGGACAGAAATGATCTCTGTTGCACATCACAGTCTTAGCCACAGCTTTCCTTCAAGGCAGTTCTACACGATGAAGTCTTCTGACAGACCATTAGCATGTTACCACTGAGTGCTTCCATATTCTGAAAAGACACTGCAACTTGCTAAAGAGCTATTCAAGATGAAAAAACAGGGCCTGCTCCAAAAATATCTACAGAAAACATGCATAAACCATGTTGTAACAGGAAAGTATGGAAGCATATCAAATGCCTAAAAGCTTCTGTTGAACAACTGAAACTGCAAAATTTTGTGACAGTTTAGAAATTAAACACTTTCACATCTGAAAAAAAAAGTTTATTTTTCCTTCAGTTTTATTAGGTCACTATAGCTGAACAAATACCAGATAATGAGGCTAGTACCTACTACAGCTCCCTCTAATCCCTGCTAGGACCTACTACAGGTCCATTTGATCACCACTCCATCCATTCCCCTTCCTCCAAGCCCATCTACATGAGGTTCAACAAGGCCAAGTGCCAGGGTCTGCACCGGGTCACGACAACCTCATGCATTGCTGCAGGTTTAGGGCAGGGTGGCTGGAGAGGATCTGGTAGGGTTGGTTGACAGACAGCTGAAGAGGAGGCAGCAGTGTGCCCGGGTAGCTAAGGAGGCCAACAGCACCCTGGCTTGGGTCAGGAGCAGTGCAGCCAGCAGGACTAGGGAAGTGATCACCCCTCTACTCAGCACTGGTGAGGCTGCACCTCAAATACTCCAGTCAGTTTTGGGCCCCTCACTGCAAGACACACGCAGAGACACTGGAGCTTGTTCAAAAAGCAACAAAGCTGGTGAAGGGGCTGGAGCACAGACCTTATGAGGAGCAGCTGAGGGGGCTGGAGTTATTTAGTCTGGAGAAGAGGAGACTTAGGGAAGACCCCATCACTCTACAGCTACCTGAAAGGAGGTTGTAGGGAGGCAGAGGCTGATGTCTTCTCCAGAATAAGTACAGATATGACAAGAGGAAATGGCCTCAAGCAGAACCAAGGGAGGTTCAGGTTAGATATTAGGAAAAAAATCTACCCAGAAGGAGTGGTGAAGCATTGCAATACAGTGCCACCCCTGTCACCATCCCTGGCAGTATTTAAAAAATGTGGCACTTGGGAACAGTGAGGGTGACAGAGCACTGGCACAGGCTGCCCAGAGAGGTTGTGGAGTCTCCTTCCCTGGAGATCTTCAAGACCCGCTTGGATGCAGTCCTGTGCCACGTGCTCTGGGTGGCCCTGCGTGTGCAGGGGTGTTGGACTAGATGACCTCTAGAGGTCCCGATGGGTTTATGGTTGAACTTGATCTTAAAGACCTTTTCCAACCATAATGTTTCTGTGATTAAGAGCCTCAGCTATATGGGCAGTTAAAAGCCAATTGTTAGGAATAAATCTTTCATTACTCTTTACAAAACATTTATTCCTACTTCACAGCATTTAATAGCTTTATGACTCTATAATAATAAAATAAAACAAAAATTCAAGAACAGAACAGTCAACACACTACTGATTAGGCTGTTTTTAAAAGAAAAAAAGTGGAAAAAAGATGAACAAGTGAGGTAGCTAATCTACAGTTTTGAACTACATGAAACTCTCCTTCAGTTCAAGTGAAGATTGGCATAAGGACAACATAATGCAACTGTCAATATGGCTTCATGGCATGAGGGATTCATGGCCTGAAGCTGTGAAGAAAAGTCAGAAAATGGTACTAAGATACACTGCCTCTGAATTGTCTTAATACTCAACTATACATAATACATGTAACCCTTGTCTCAGGGTCCCAGTAAGACTCCCATAAAGTTATCATCCCTTGACCATAGGGTTGTTTAGTTGTGTTTAGCAGTCAACAAGCTGTTGATGGCACATAATGCTGGATTTATCTCAAAAAATAACTAGTAATGTCAGTGGAGATTCACCCAGCAAGAGCCCATCAGTAGCAGTTAAGTAAAACAACAAGAATGGTGAAACACAGAACTTAAAATTATGATTTGCAGGTTGGAAAAAGCCAAAGAGGCTCAGATCTGCTTTTTTGAGGAAAAAACTTAGAGTTTTATTTTGGCTCATCATAATACTGGCCTAGCAAAGGCTTTATGCAGAGTTCTTTTCCATCTCCGAATTCACCACAACACACTGTCATGGAGGAAGATGAGAAAATATTACCACAAATCTTTCTAATATATCTGCAAATTGGTTTTTTGTGCTTTTATCCCCTCACAGAATAGCATAAACATGAAATTTTATGCGAACACTATAAAAACACTCTGTACCTTCAAGAATAGCTAAGTGATATTTACGATACGTGTACACAAACCTGCCTAGAATGATAGAGTCCTTAAAATTATTCTTTTGTTTGTGATGGCCTTTGATAAAGGAAACAGTTCAATATTGCTTTATAAAATGCTTCAGTAAGAGATGTCAGGGCCAGAATATGAAACACTGTACTCCTCTAATGAAAATAATCAAGTGACTTCAACAATCCCATTTTGTTCATAATACATCAAGACAGACTAGTAAAGCACAGCAAAGCGCTGTCCTCTTTGACACTTGAAACACCTCCCGGAAAGGTCATTCAGAAAATCACCAATAGTAAAATCATGTGTCAATATTCAAGAGTAAGAAGCATAGCAAAGATTTGAAACTCCTTCAAGTAACTTGAGTCCTCTGCTTGTTTCAATAAAGAGAGAAATGAAAGAATATAGATCAGCCCTAGGATCCAAAAACTTCTATTTTACATCTAAAATATGTTCCATCAAGGCAAGTAGAAATTAGCAATAAGCAATTCAGCAAAGAACCATGGGGTACTAATAGCCTTGCTTCAATGCTGTGCATGTTTTGCTAAGAGGTTAGGTTAATGAAAAATATACATGGCTTACTACATCTGAACGTGTTCTGGGCTGAATATTGGAAGCAGAAAGGGTTCAGTAGGAAAAGGCTCCTAAATGCCAACTCATTTCCAGTCAATATTGGTCAATCAGCATGTCCGCTAGTCATGTTTTGTAGTGGTTTTCATTCCAATCTGGGTCAAGGTAAACACTTAAACCCTTTTACAGTCCGCTCATGGCCAGTATAAAGCTACTCTTCCACTGTGAAATAAACTACAGACCTGTCTGGAGTCATCATGACTTACTAGCATGTGGCAATCCTACCACATCTCCTCATCTCTATCCTGCTGCCAGAGCCTGCCCTTCTCAAATACTTGCATCATTTTCAACACAATCTGACAGTTTTTCATTTTATGCCAGCTTTAAAATTATATTGCTTCATTTTGAATTAGAATCTGGCTGTAATGGTCAGCTGCACTTTGAGCATTTGTGAGAGATTATTAACAAATCAAGTCACAGAGGGGATTGTTCTTAAGTGAAAATACAGCCTTTGCATAACCTAAACCCATCTGGCAGACAGGTATCTACAGAATACACTTACACCAGCTGTAACAAAACATAATGAAATGCAATTAGGAATTTATCTTTCTCAGACAATTACAAGTGCAGTCTTCAGAGGAGCCATTGTAACCACACGGATGTGCTTTATCTTAGATTTTCACTTAAACTAATGGTTTCTAAATTACTTGAGTGGAAAATTAAGAATGCAATGCTGCACTTAAGGAAGCATTTGCATTTCATTGCATTTGCTGTTAAGTTTCCATTAAACCATATTTATATAGAGTTTCTTAATTCATAAAATATGATAATAAAATGAAACAATCTGATTGGGCAGATGACACTCTCTGGGAAAAAAAGGCAGATACTTCTGGATCTCTCTATCTTCCTCAGAAGGTACCCTGTATCAAAGCAATGTCACATTTGCCTTTCAACAGCCTTCCTCTGTTTGGGAAAAATACAGGGGTTTTAACAAAAGGAAGTTATGAACTACTTGGAAAATGAAACTATATTTAAATCAATTGTCTTTCCCACATCAGGTTCAAGATCTCCCCTCTGAGGTTTATGACAACTAGGAATTCCAGAATGCTCAATACATAAAATGTATTAGTGGGTTCTTCTCAAAAACTTTATAATGAAGATAAAATATTTTAAATGGTAATATAGTGTATTTATAGAAGAAAATATTCAACATTTGTTCAAGAAATATATTTTTACCAGTTTCAGATAGCGTTTCTGTGAACGTCTCTCAAGTGAACTTGTGGGATCTGTCCTACCTACAGATAAGAGCTGCACTGTGAGCCACAGCTTTATCTAAACCACCACTTTGGGACACCCTTATGCAAATATTCCCGTCCATGTTGAGGACTGATGAACCTTCCTTTAACAGCTTGGGCAGCATTATTTCTTAAAATATTTGTCCTGTTGTAGGTGTACCTTATTTTACAACAGGTCAACCTCTGCCAGCTTATTCACAGCAGAACTGATAACAGTCTCATTAAGGTTGCAGATAGTCCTCATTAAGAAAAGCAATATTGGCAAACCAAATATTGCAGTTACAGCTCTGTTTCGCAAAGGACACAGGTTGTACATCTGTGATCCTTTTTGCTTCGTGGATGAGGAATAATCTGACATTTTGATGACACTCTGAAAAATGTTACTGCATTTGACCATATTCAGCTTTATTCTCAAGTGCCAAGTTGACATTTGTAAGGCTCTCCCTCAGCTAGGATTTTCAAGAACGGAAAGAATGGCCAGGGCCGTATTGGTCACTATGGGCACATAAAACATTTAGTCCTTGAAGGGTCATTGCTGAGTTTGGATCTATTTAGAGAAGTGCTCAATAATACAAATGAGCAGTTCAGTCAGATCAGGGCTAAGATCTGCTCTATCTGCCCATGTTAGGATCAGGTAGGTGTACAGATACATTATAGTTAGACCTTGAGAGTGAATTCCATTCCTACCCTGAGCAGACCTATAGCACAGTCAAAAGGCTTTAATCTGACTCCTTGCAGTAGGGAATTTTTGGTAGCACTTGCTTTTGCTGAGCAGATTTTAAATAACCTTTTTTTATAGCATTTCATTCCTCACATATGGTATATGGTGCAGCAGTGATTACAAGGTGACATCTAGCCCATAAGCAGCAGCTCTGACTCTTTCATTTGATGAAGTCCAGGAAGTTTGTTTCATAAATAACTTTAGAAAATGAGGACATTAAAATCATTGGTGTTTACATGAAAAGTAATTGAATATCAATCAAGACACACTGGCAACCTCTTGACAGCTCCGGTTCTGCTATAATTCATGGAATTAATCAAGTCTTGACATTGTGATATGTTATTACAAAGGCTGGAGAAGGAGCAGGAAATTACAAAGTTTAGAATAAGAGAGCTTTTTTCCCCCCACCACCACTTCATCTGATGTGAAGATTTCCAATGGAGGAGAACAAGGCCATGAAAAGAAATGTCATAGCTCAGACCATCTAACGTATTGTCTCATAAGACAGGACNTAAAAAAAAAAAAAAAAAAAAAAAAAAAAAGAAAGAAAAAAAAAAAGGGTAGGAAAACTTGCAGGAATCATTTCTCAACTAGGTCATAGCAGTAAAGTTACAGTACCCTATGTAGCCTTCTATTAAGGGAAAGATCCAACTGATCATATTAATTCCTCTATATCTCTAAGGAGAAACTAGCTAGATGTGAGCACTGTCACCAGTTGTACTGTAGATGACTATTTTCTCCTTTCATCAGGCAGTCAAGAAACCTAAGACAAGTAATACTAGCTTTGAAGTGTTAAAAGTCACTCTCTTTGCATTGGTTGGACAGTTGGCAGCTACCATGACTCTTTCCAGATGCTTCAACAGCCACAGATCATGTTTCTTTTTCAAAAACTCGCTCCAGTACATCCAAGATGAAAAGCTTACATTAAACTTCGGTTTTCTTGCCAGTACATGGTGGTTCAGACCACAAAATACAGGTGAATACATACATATATACACAAAATATTCAGAATATTATTTTTGCACAGTAAGACAAAAATACTCAGTTTTGTGCATCAGTTATGTGGGAGCTGCCTAACAAATGTAACCTCTGCATCTTCCCCCTTCCCAAGTGACTTCCCAGTGCCATAAGATGATACAATGTAGCTGATATAAAAATATTTTCTGCACAGTTAGCCTCCTGCTCTAGACACTAGATCACGCAGTCCTGAATAACTGCAGACAAAGAGGTATTTGGAAGCAGGGCAACACATTCAATCACGCAAATGTGTGTTTAGTGCACACTAGAATCTGTCCTTATTATAAATGGGTAACTTAGGAGAACAAAAGGAGCCTGTATAACCTAGCTAATAACCATTTCACTATTACTGCAGCATTATTTCATGCAGCAAACCTGTTTCCAGAGATGTTAAGGGCTAAAATGGGAAGGGAAATACTCAAAATTTTTAAAAAGTCTAAGATTAATATTGGCCAAAAAAACCCAAAATATGCAAAAACACACACCTTCAGGGGGCTTGCTAGCACTTCTTCTCCTTTCCCCTTCTTTTGTAACTTAGGCAACAGCAGGTAAACACAAAACNTTTTAAAAAGTCTAAGATTAATATTGGCAAAAAAACCAAAATACGCAAAAACACACCTTCAGGGGGTTTGCTAGCACTTCTTTCTCTTTTCTCTTCTTTTGTAACTTAAGCAACAGCAGGTAAACATAAAACCATATGTTTTTTAAAAAAAAAAAAACACAGTTCACAAAGCAGAAAGAAAATAGTGTCTTGGGATCCTTCTTCTCCAAATGACCTTCTCAAGAAATGCTGTACAGAACAAAGTGAAAAGCAGTTCTCAGAAGCTGTAGTCTGATGCTATACCTGCTGTACTCAGATATTTTNAAAAAAAAAAAAAAAAAAAGCACAGATAGTTCACAAAGCAAGAGGAAAATAGTGTCTTGGGATCCTTCTTCTCCAAATGACCTTCTCAAGAAATGCTGTACAGAGCAAAGTGAAATGCAGTTCTCAGAAGCTGTAGTCTGATGCTATACCTTCTGTACTCAGATACTTTGCATCTAGAAAACAGGAAAAAGCCAAGCAGGTTTCAATTTCTCTGGAAAAGAGAAGATTAAGACTTAATTATCTGGCAAAGTGCCATAGTTGATCATGAAAACCATAAAGCAGGACATTTTAAACCTCTCGCTACATTTCCGTGCTACATTACAGAATATACATATTTATCTCAAATGTTTTGGAGAAAGATGGTATTAAAAAAAAAAAAAAAAACCTTTATGAAGAGAGGTTGAATTTGCCATTGACTTCACTGGAAAATGAAGGCTGCTTTTCATCCTCATAACAAATCCATCCGCTGACAAACGTGTTGCGAAGTACCATGTTGTTCTGTTCACTTCCCTTCATCACACCCATCAGTACTAACTGCAGGAGACTTGCCAGTTCTCTTTCCCTAGCCAGGTAGAAACACCACGTCTGCTTTTTAATACGCTCTTTTATTAGCGAAACAAATCTTATACTTGGGAGAAAGAAGAAAAGCCTAGAGCAGGTCTTCAACTGCAAATAGTTTGTTCCACAACCCTGGGCTGGTAGAAACACCACGTCTGCTTTTTAAATATGCTCTTTTATTAGCAAAGTAAATCTTATACTTGGAAGAGAAAGAAGAAAAGCCTAGAGCAGGTCTTCAACTGCAAATAGTTTGTAAAACAACCCTGGGCTGGTAGAAACATACATTGTTGAAAAACTGTATTTGCAAATTGGAGACTATTCCTAAGACAATGCAAAGGCAAGTACTGAGAGCAGATCTGCCGCCTTCTGTCTTACTTAGCATGATGGGGTCTACATCTCTAGTGGAAGAACTTTGTGACCAGTGAACAGAAAAATATCTAACACTGCTCTCAAACAATATATGAATAAGGTCTTCATAGACGAGTGAACATCAGTCCAAGTCACCTGCCTTCAGGTAGAAGGAACTTAGCAGTCCTGAAGAAATAAAGACCCAGCATCTGTCCATACAGAGCAAGTATTTCTTCCTTAATCCTGCAGCTCAGCCCTTGGACAGGAAAGGCAAGGAGCTGCTCCCTCATTTTCACCTATTACTATTGTGGGCAAACCAGTAACTTGTACACAATAAAACTACATATTCTTCTTGTTTCATCAGGTTATGGGATGCCTCATCCAGCATTTCCTGATGCATTTTTTTTAAACACTTTTTAACGTGGGTTGTTGTGGAGTCAGCACAGCAAGTGCTGTGCTTTGAGGGGGGAGTCTCTCTAGTGCGCTTGGCTACTACCTGTTCCACATTACACTCAGGTTAAGCAGCTAGACAGCAATTCCTTTGTTAGAACCTTAACTTAAAAATACATACTGCATACTTTTGATAACCCTAGGGCAAAACAGTAGCAGCCACTGCTCTTAATAGTACTGCAATTCACCTCAGTTTCCTGATTGACTTAAAGTTCATCTTAACACAACACACGCTAATTTATTTTTGAAATTGTTGATTTTATTTCATGTTCCAGTTAAACCTAGTGATACTCCATCTGGATTTCATGGATAGATCTTTGCTGCATCAGCTTTAAAAACAAACAGCAGAGGGAATGTCTGATGTGCAACAGGGCTAGGGCAAAACCTGTAAATGTAAGAGGTAGAGTACAGCACATGGGAGGTATTTTCAAGAACAAACTTTTCATCTCTCATGTACATGCAAACACAGACAGGGCAATGATGTTTAATACCAAGGCACTGACTTTAGCAATATGACCATCAGCAATTTCTAAAAGTAGGAAATGGCTTTTTTTGCAGTAACAAAAAGCCAGCTCTCTTGGGCAATAAGAAATAAAATGTTTTCGTTTGTCTAAAATATGAGCTGTGAAAATAAATAGCTGAGCTATACAGCAAATGTCATTCAAATAAAAGACTGCGCTTTCTTCTCAATGGAATATTAAATGTAACACTGACACTGTCTGATATTTCTTCCCAGTTTGCATTACCCTACAGACCCCACTTAGTTATATACATTTCATTTTATTATTCTTAGTATGTAATAATAATCTATTCTTGGCTAGTAATTAATTACTGTTACATTTTCACAGCTCCAGTCTCCTCAAGGGAAAGACTGATACATATTTAAGAAGTAGATTAATGTGTACTTATGTAGATGGACCCTCTGGAATAATTTACATTTTTCTAGGATTTTTTTTTTCTTCAAATACATCTGTTTGTTATTCTTCTACTAAAAAAAAAAAAAAAAAAAAGTCCAATGTCCCTGCAGTTAGGAACAATGGTACTCAGAAATAATGTGTCATCATTTTGAGGCCCAGGGAAAAAAAAAAATCCTTCCTTTATTAATGGCAATATTTAACAAAACGGGAATGAATCAGATCTATTATTTTAATCTAGTTTGCACAAGGTAAAATGATTTGTTAGTTTGCCTGCTTTAAGTATTGCCACTCCACACCATCTTCAGGCTGGAAGAGCTTGAAGATAAGTGGCCTTTCTCCACTCTTTCATGTCTGTAATCCTGAAGATATAATTACTTCAGACTTCTGGCCTGATTCAAAGCACACTGAAATTAGTATAAGCCTTTGGCTTCAGATTAGACCGCTGAAAAAGTCTGTCTCTCCGAGCAGTATCTGCCTAAGGAGTGTAAGTAATACAGTTTAAGGGCATATAATTCCTATTCATGTCGTTAAGTGCAGAATTTCTATGAAGATCAACATCATCTGATTGTATGGCTAATCATCACATTCCCACTTCACAGGAAAGGAAAATAAATATTTCTTCTAGGAATGAACACATTCAAATGTGACAGCTGAAGTGATAGAAGTTAATGGAGAAAGCAGCATTTCAACTCAGAGGAATGATAAATAACTGTTGAGGTCAGAGGGGCAAAAAGACTAATAGCTAGAGACCGGATAGGCAGTATATTTCACCTATATGGGAGCTAGCTGGCTGTTTTTCCTTTGCCCTTATTTAGTTTAGCTTGTTTCCTAAGCATGAGACTTGATACTTTTCTTAAACCACTGAACCCAGAAAGGTGTGATGTGTCATTTGTTTCATTTCACTACTAATTCACATGTTAAATTGTCTATGGGGTAATAGCTATTGATAGATTTAGCAGATATTTGGTATTCTGAGAAGCTATATAATTTACAAGACATTAAATTTCAGTGGTGCTTGTCCTGGCTGGTTTTCAGACCCTCATCCTCAAGGTAACACAGACCCAAACATGTATGGGCTGTTGTGCACCAGCTGATGATCTATCCTTTTTGCATTACTGTCCAAAAAAATAAACACACCAACAAGAGCTTCTTTAGTGTATGTGGTGGTACCAGCCAAAACGCACCATTTTTACCCTGTTGACAAAGTGCTAAGTTTACATAGAAGTTTACACAATTCAGTTATTGGAATCAAATGTATTAAGTAAGTGCTGATAAACATTATTAGCAAGTCAGTCTTTATAGAGGCAAAGAATGTGGAAGCAATGATTTCATGTTTTATTCCATCTCCATAAACTCTCGAAGTGTCCATGCAGAACAACTTCTTTTGAAAAATGCCTTTGTTAAATAGCACCTGGTGGTGCCAGCTTTTCTATAAGGCTTCAGTGATTCTCTTTCACATTTGTTCAATATAATAGTAAAATATTCTAACTTCTAAAACTATAAACTGAGACTCAAGGCTAAAGCTACAGTTTTCCTTTCTCATGTATTGTTGCAAGTAAGAAAACAGGTACCAGGCACATTCTGGCCCCTGTACCACAGAGGCTGGTTAGAATTTTCATTTAAATGGTTCTTTAAATGAGGGGGGGGAAGGCAGACAAACAAAAATAAAACCCACATACCCTCACTTGCTTCCCAAGACTTCTTCTTCCCAATGGATTTGTTGCTTTAGGGTTTTGCTAGCAGCAGGGTTGTGTTTAGTTGAAAACCTCACATTACCTGATGCTCAGTGAAACAAAGGATTTTTTTTTTTTTCTCTCTCCCTACTTTCAAACATTTCACAGATAGTATTTCATTGTAGAAAGCAGTTATTACTCTGGAATCAGAGGGAAACAGTTTGTCAAAAAAAAGCTATTTCCATTCTTACCTCCTCCTTTGACAACAACAAAATCTCATTTACAGGCTAAACTTACTCATGGCCACTTTATAGCTATTTACTCCCATATTCACCTTTAGGTGAAATAGCTTTTCTCTGCTTTAACAGCCTCCCATATTTGCCAAATGCAGCTGCATCTTGTGCAGCCTTCCTTTTGCCCAAGACCCTTAGTTCTCTCCTGTTAAGAGCACTAATGTCCAGCAGCTCTGAACTTCATCTCCCATTTTCCTACAGGGTAAAGAACATCATGCAATCCTTCCTGCCTCTGGAATAAAAATTATGATGTACATTAGTCAGTCTAAAAAAGCTTTTAAGATACCTTTGGCTGTGCAATGGAAGTTGACTGGAAAACAGCAACAAAACACAGTCATGCTGTCTCTTTAATGAAGCCCAAATATTGCTTTGGAGTTTGTGTCATATGTAGGATAATCATTGGATCAATGGGAGTAAGATATCTCAGTAGAGCAGTTGAAGCTAGGAAAGTTTACCTGGTTGTCTTTCTGTACTTAATTAAAAACAAAAAAGAACAAATGGGTTTTTTCAGATAGTAGAAGATACTATATTGAAAAATCCAGTATGTGGACACTGCCAAAAATCCAGAAGGAAATCAGATACTAGAAAGGTATGAAATTTAAGCAAGTGTTTGGAAACAAAAAGCATATTTTTCCAAGGGAAATACCTCTAACTGCTCCAGCCTGAGGGTTCAAAGCACCCTCCTCAAAATGGGAATTTATCTGTTTTTTAAACAACAACAACAAAATCCAGCAATCAGATGTCACCCAAAAAAATGGGGGGAAAACATAGCCTTTCAGAAGGCTTCAACATCACAATTTCCAGATTCTCCTCTCCCAAGTTAGATGTAGTTCTCACTCCCACTCCCCAGAAGTCATCCTGCTGCTTCGTGTCTCGGACTGAACATGGTCCACAAGGTAGAGATGACTTCCAGCTTCTGTCCTACTCGGATGATACTGGATTATGGAGAATGTGCTGATGGTCACCCAGGCTTCAGAGTGCCACCACAGCCTCTTGGCCTGCTAATCTGGTGGATATCATACAGCATCATAAATTAAATTGTATATCCAGCAATGCTAACAGAACATTTTGCTGGTGTCTCTCATTTCTTTAGTAAAGAGAAAAAGTGTATTTTGTTAATACCCTAGTCCAGGTGCCTTCATTTTGGAACCTGGTCTGTTAACAGCAGATTCTTAATATTAATCACATGCTTAGTGAATACATGAGTTACAAGAATTAATCTCTTAGTGGGACCTCCTGATATTGTGAAACCATTATTGTTCCTTAGAAATAAATATTAATTTAAATATAAATGTTTTAAAGCATGTACATCCTTTCCATTTCACTGAAAAAGTTTAAAGCTAGAAATAAACTCACTGTACTTCAATAATTTATATAAGGTTTCTGGATTCAAGAAATATTATAAAGTCTATTCAACTGTTCTGTTCTGGCATTTAAACAGAATATAGAGAAAAATTTTTGTCCCTATAGAAAGAGGCAGCTTCCTTAAGCTTATTGCTTCCCACTTAGCTCCAACCCTGACCCTTGCAATGAAGATACAGATAAAGAGTTATTTCTTCATTACTTTTGCATTTTGTAACCTTATTTGCAAAGGCAAATTTGCTTCTTATCCTCAGATTTGTAGGTTGTAGTCAGCTATTAATTCAAAACAGAGCAGATCAGCTTCATTACATCTTTAGGTCTCTGCTCTTTTGGCTTGACAGCACAGTGGCACACTGCAACACAAGCTGATAACATCTAGATATTAATAAGTTGCTATTAAGGAATGATGGCCATTTGCAAAGTATGAGTAATCCATGACATGCTATAAAGCATAATAAAACATAATATTGTTTCATTATCTTCTTTTTCATTATCACAGTTTCATTATCCACCCCTCTTCAAAGCAGCCAGAACTCTGGCACCTCATCCCAAGCAAGAAACAGCTGGGTAGCCTGGTAGCCAGCATAAGTCAAATCTAAAAATACACATAACCACATGAAAAAGTATATGCTTCTATTTATTATGATAAAGTGACTGTGTTTGAAAAGCCCCTGCACTAGTTTTCAATTAAGCTCATCACTCTGCTTTTGGTCTGCCCACCTCTTCCTTAGAAACATGAAAGAAAATTATTAAGATGGAGCATCTTGTTTGCACATGTACCTTGAGCCAACAGGTCACCTTGTTAAGCAGCTGCCAGTCTGAGGCCAGGAGAGCTCCGCACAGCGAGTGCAGCCCTTCAGCCTCGTTAGCACAGGGGCTGCACGCCCTGGTCACCTCCGTGCAGTTCGAGCAGCTTCCTGATCAACTATAAACCAAAGACAATTCTGAAGGAAGGTTGCAGCCACCTCAGACCTCCTGGTCATCACCACACTGTCGTTTCAACTACCTCTACCTCCATGCCAAGAGCAGAGTTTGAACTCTGTTCATATCGTTTTGAGCAGGTTAGCCCTGACATTGTAAACTCATATAGGATTATTGTACACAAGCCCTGTCTGAAAGCAGCCCTAACATCTGCAGGAAATATTAAAAATTTGTTCCATACAAGCGTTTGTCAAGGAGTGGAGATTTTGATGTAAAAAATGAAGAAAACTTATTTTGGCCCACTAATACAAGTCTAACTTTTTAATTAATAGTAGTTAATTGTAGTTAATCTGGTGATGCGGGGCTAAAGTCACTGAGCTGTTGGGGAATTATTGGATACCTGGTAAAAGTGCTGCTAATACAGAGAGGAAAAAAATATTGTACTACTGTAGTGAGTAGCTGGTGAAATATTACTTTTTTAAATACAAAACTACTTTAAGCTATGAAGAATATTCCTATTCTATGCCTCACCTCGTACTGAAAAATAAATAGCAGATTTATTAACCCATCAATTGTTGATGTGATTCTTAATAACATACAAAAGTTTAGGATAAAGCTGGAAAGGAAGGAACAATGAATATTACAACTCCCTAAAAGCAAACATTAGTTTTGTTTTTTTTTTTCCTGAAGCCAAGAGCTGCAGGAGCTAGAACTAAATTGCAACAAGAAAATAAATGATAGATGTCATACCTTGAATATTCCCAGTAGGTTATTTGGTGACATGAATGGTTGCTATAGCACCAATGAATTCACTCCTAAAGACCCAATGTAGCTACTTTTCTAAGGAAAAATAAATATATAGGCAGATAAATGTAATATCAGTAACATCACTGGAGATAGAACATCCAATAGCCATGGATCTCACCATGAGAACTTTGCTTCTAGGTGTGAAATGACAGTAACAACAGGCTCTGGTTCACCTTCCAGAAATCATTAGTATCTTATTCTTTGACTATAATAGCAAAAAATCTGATCCATCAAAAGTGCTCCCTGCTGTGGTAGCAATATGGTTAGTGGTGTCAGTACACTGGCAGCAAGAAGCTGCACTAGCGAGACAGACAGCGGCTGGAGCTGAGCTCTGCGGTTTAGCCCAGGTGCTTCCAGAGACTTTTTTCTTCCAAGGCATTGGTCCCTATTTGTAACAAATAATCATACTGCAAGCTCATTAAACTTGGAAATGGGTTATGCTCTTGGGGTCAGGAAAATCCATAATAAGCAAGAAGGTGAGTGTGGGAGAATAATGTCCACAGGCTCCCAAATGAGTCTGGTTAGTCTAAAGACAGAAATATATGTATATAACTTACAATAAAAAATATATACATATATAATCTTTGAGAAGTTAATAGGCATCATCATATTTAGTACACCTCTCCTTAAGAAAGCCTCCCTTGTAATACTGGAATTTCCATGAATCTTTGGAGCAAAGTCCCCCTAAAAGAAGTCCCTCTTCAGGGAAAGAATATAAGGGCCCTGGGCTGATAAGCTAACGGAAAAAAATATAAGGACCCTGGTGGTTTGAGGCTGACAAAAATAACCTTGAGGGAATCATCCCTCCACTTGGTGTGGCAAGGCCTGCTACAACAGTAAATTGTGTTACTGATCCATCTACTCCATGACTATCTCCAAGGACTGGCAGAAGATAAGGAAAAGCTCCTTCTCTTATTAGGTTTCTTTCAAATATGAGGAATTAGCCTAATATATTAATATTTAATTAAACTAAAAAACAGAAACTTAATGAAGTGACTATACAACATCACTATCTTTACAGACCTAATTGACTCACCAAATGAGTCATTTTCTTTTGACAGCAAGAAAATTAAATGAAACAGGGCAAACAGTCTTACCTTTGTGGTGACACACTGTAATCACCTGCCCTTCCATACTGCACATCCACACTAAGGGGGGGGAATATAGGCTGTACTTGAGTTATAGCAAATGATGGCTCACAAATGGCTTGAGAACCACCTTATTAGCCAAATTTTACAGCTCAGGTTCACAGCTGACCACTTCTTCACCGAGGCTGAGAAGTCACAAAGCCCTGTCTGCAGCTGGCTGAGGTGGAAGTGCCCACAGCAAACAGAACAGGAGGAAGCTACCAAAATGGCCAAGTCAACTGTAAGTTCAAGTCTCCTAATAATTAATAATATATAATAAATAATCTGCTTTAAAATCAGATTAAGTTCTCCGGAGTTCACAAGAACTTTATCTAAATAATATTCCTGTAAACATGAGGAAGCCCCATTCAGTCTTCCATTGCAGTGTGGGGCCTCAGCTCGATATCTGCCAGAGGGACATTAACTGCTGCTCTTTCCTGCCCTTAACATTGACATAACATGAAACAGATGAGCTCAAACTAAACTAATAGAGCAGGAGTTGCTACTAAGCAGTAAGAGCCCTGAAAGATTACAGATTGTTTCAACTTTTTGACCTTCCCAACACCAGAATAGTAGTAAAAATGCACAAAACTACAGTTTTTGGTTTCCTGTTGCATCCTTTCCTGCAGTTGCAAACTTGCATTTCCTTTTAGTGCAACTCCACAATCTCTAGTAGCTTCTAGTTACCTCCAGGTTAGTAGCTTACCTACCTGTAACTTATCAGGTGCAACTTCTACCCAAGTTAAAATCCAGCATCACTGACATTTCCATCTCAGCCATGCTGAACAGAGCCAGACTGGGAGTTCTAGCACCATTCTACTATGTGGTACTTGATGCAAAGAGATATGGAATATCCTAAGAAATAATGATGTTAGAAATTCCAGCAAGCAGTTTTAGGCTCGCATGGAAATATTGTCTCCTTTCATTTCAAAGGAGTGCAAGGGTCAATGAATGAGCCAACAAAACTCCATACAGGTACTTTTCATATTACGTTTTGTTTGTTTACTTTAACACAGCTCTGCCAAGTACACACATACAGGAATTTGAGGCAGCCTCCTTTAAGCGTTTATGCCAATAAAACTCAATTGTGGAAAAATTAACACAGACACTGCACGCAGCAACTGCCCGTTATCTCGACAATAACAGAACTCGATCCCGCTCTCATTTACTCACGTCAGGTCAATCTGGTGCCTCCCTGCTGAGGGTGAGAACACATCTCGGGCTATGATCATTACTCTCACACTTCTATAAATGTCAGAGTCAAACCAGCTTTATTTAAATGAGAAACATATGTCCACTCTGCAGGTTCCTTTTCTACTTAAAAATACTCTTCATGAGTGAGACTTTTTCCCCTTTCCCCCTGCTTTTCTGAAGCCACCTACATTCTTTATCCTGTTAATTGCTGTGATTATAAAACTTGCCAGCCATGCATTGCATAATGGATAATACAGGAGTTGTCATGGTAAATTAGTTTTGCTTCGCAAACACTTACTTATATATTTTCCTAATACTTTCCATAGGACAAAGGAAATGTAGAAGTATTATTTAGGTCTATTCTGTTTAATCTCATGCTAAGATTCCTAACTACTATTATTTAAACAGTGCTTAAGCTGATATATAATGTCTCACATAATTAAGTAGCTGTATTAATAAAGAGTACACAGCATTTTATTCTGCTGGATAACATACCTTTTCATAAGCACACTCACCAGTGCAAAGTCTTCATGCAAAGACATTTTTGACCATATAATGACATTTACTGTCATACCTTAAATGTGTATATGAAAAATGGAGTGCACATTTGTCACCTCAATTGATCCAGATTCAATAAATCTTTTAACTGACTTCACTGAAGTCAGATTTTTCTTCCTCTAAAACCAGTTCTTTCAATCTGCCCTTATTATTGTTTTCCATATAACCCCTACACAAATTCTAAAATTCATAGCTTCTCCTCTTTTTCCAAGATTCTCACGGTGATTTTCTATAATAGTGTTCAATTTTCCTACACCCCAGGAATGTAGAAGGATTATGAAACTGATGCTGTTTGTTATCTCTCAAGTAGTCCTTGTCATATGCGTGGAGAGGCTCACTGTGTGCTTGCTCCGTATTATTAACAACACATAACTACAGTCATTAAAAACCATTGTGTTTCCTCTTTTGTGGGTTGTTAACTTTTATACTACTTAACTGCTATGTCTATTTGGTGTTACAGAATGACAAAGTACTTTTGAAACACAGTAATGTTTTTTTTTTTTAAAAAAAACTAAAGACTTGGCTACCATTTTTGCTCAGTCTCTTTAATCTCAGAGAATCAAATGACTTTTCTAGAGAATTCACGGAACAAAGGTAATTTTCAAATCTCAAATCGTAGGAGGGAGTGGGAAGATAGTTACAAAAAGATTTCATACATGAAATAAGAAAAACAGTCTTTGTGCTTGTTGATTTTAAGCATGTTCGGGGGTAATTTGAAGCTGCAATTCAGTTGCTGAAGCGTCATTAAGAAAGCACGTGGTGTCTCCTTTCTGACAGACTGTTATAGCTATATCAAATATTTCCCATTTTTACTTGTACCTTCTATTTCTGTAACCATTTCCTAAGAGCAATTTTGTGTGAATCGCAACATTTATCATCACTATCAATACTGCATACCCCAAAGAATCCTAAAGAGGAAAAACACTTCTGATAAATGAACATTATTCAACCATCTGCAAATATTAGTTCCTCTTGACTCCCCAGTTTTCACAGTAGGGAATTTTTTGCTGCTTCAGTGTAAACCCTGGGAGCTGCTCTGGGTGCAGTTTGGCCATGGGGGTACCAAACCCTGTTGTGAGCAGCAAGCGTAGGTGCAGCAAGTGGAGCACAAAGACTGGGCTCCCTATGGGCTGCAAAGCCCCTACAACAGCCTCGACTACACGAGCGTGACAGGAATTTAAAATAAACTGCAGGCTGAAGCATTATGAATCTGTTTCACCAGGTAGCTCAAACTCACACATATAGAGGGAAGAGTTGGGGAGCAGGGGGGAGCTCTCACTTTCTCACCTGCAATGGGTAGAAAGAGATAGAGATTAAAGGAAAAGTCTTCATTCCTTAAAAATAAAGCTAAAATATATTTGGGATTTACTTTTCTTGAAGGTTGTAGGTTGGCTCTTTTTGTAGTTAAATTGGGAGCCATTGTACAGTTTCCACCTGATCATTTTAAGATAACTATTGGTTCATACATCTACATATGGAAAAACTGGTTTATTACACAATTTCTGTATTTTAAATTTAGTTTGAAAACTAATGTAATAGACATGAATTCTCATCGAGACCCATTATGTGGGCAATCAAGTATCCCAAAAGGGCAAAGTATTCCAAACAACATTCACTATTCAACTTTGAAAAAATCTACACTGTTATGTTTGCTCTGCATTATTCACTGTAATACTGTCCTGTGTAATTCAGTGTATAATAATGAAACTTTTCAACAACGTAGAAATTTCAACAATTCAAAAATATTTTATTACTTCTGAATGTACTTAAACTGTCTGCAATAACATAAAATGTCTGTAGGAGATAGTTAAACTTGGTAGAGTTTTTTTTTTTTATTCATTTTTTTTCATTTCTCTTCTAATGAAGAGATTGAAGCAGCAAAAGTCATTCCCAAGTCATCAACAAGGGAAGTTTATAGCACATACACCAAAAAAAGTGCACATCTAAAGCTGGTGGCATCTTTGTGATAGGTGTGTAATAATCATCATGAATCAAATACTATGAAGACATTTATCTTTAAGTAGTAGTTAAAGCACTAAAGCAGCTCTCCAGATCCGTCACCACCACCTTTTAAATGCCCTGTCTTTCAGATCATTACTCAGTCATTACAAAAAAGCTTTTCTATCAACAATATCCATTGGAAGAAGGAAACATTAAGGAGAAATTTTAGTGCTGTCGGTGCCCTTAATCTGGAGAAGCGTTTATTCTCATTGAAATTTTGGTGAGGACAAGCTTTGACTCTCAAAGTCCTATTTTTTGGAGCAGAGAGCAACACAATCAAGTGATTGCCTGGACAACAATGGTTTTTTGTTTTCTGTGGAGACCATAGGGAACTCCCCCTCCTTCAAGAGGTTCTGCCAAGGGAATGGCTCTAGCTTTCCCCTTACTGTTGTCACCCTAGGCACATTCCCTCCAGGAATGCCAGGCCTGCCAAATCACAGCCCTCCCCAGGCCACGGCTTCCAGCTCTCCTGGCCCTGCTCCAAGGAGGTCCCAGGCCTGCCCAAGCCACCGCAGCTGCTCAAGGCTCCTCAGACCTCTCCAGGACCCTCACAACCAGGTCTGGTGTCCAGGGCAGCAGCTCCCTACCAGAGCACACGGCTGCCCAGGGTCCTCCGGACAGGNGCCCTGCTCCAAGGAGGTCCCAGGCCTGCCCAAGCCACCGCAGCTGCTCAAGGCTCCTCAGACCTCCCCAGGACCCTCACAACCAGGTCTGGTATGGAGGTACCAGAGCACGCGGCTGCCCAGGGTCCCCCGGACAGGGAGACCATCACAAATCAGCTCAGCAAAGCAGGCTCCAGCTGCACCCGCAACGTAAAGGAAAGGTCTCTATTTTATATCTCCATAAAATAAGCACTGCTGAGTTTAAAGCTTGTATTAACCTGGGTATACAGGGTCCATTGAGATGGCAGATGGGTTTGGGTAAAATCCGTGGAAGAGCACTTTAAATGTACAGCAACGATAAATTCTGAGGGCAAATCCAAATAGCTAAGAGGACATTTGCCTCACTCCTGTTTATATCAGCCAGCTTCAGCTGAGTCCTTTCATATTATTCAATAATCATTTTTAAAGAGGTTAGAAATCAGGGGCAGACCAAGATGACTTCAGTAAAGGTATAATAATTTATACTGATCAAGGTCTTTGAGTCTGTGGAGTTTGGTTGGTTTGTTTGCTATTGGGCTATTTAGAGTTGGGGGAAGAACTGATGAAAGGTGAATGGCGTAAAAGGTGACCTGTATTTGAGAAAATACAATTTCAGCTTTGGGGAAAAAATATTGAAAAAGAAAACATAGAAAAGCCCTTTGAACCACAGCAGAAAGCAACAAAAACAAAATCTCATAACAAGTAAATTAATAAATAAGTCAGATTGTTGCACTGCCACAACAAGCCGCAGAGTTTATTGTTTTGTTTCCAGACTGAGGTCTACAGAAAATAAATATGTGGGGCTCAGGGCATTTACAGATAATGAACATCCAGAGCGAGGAAATGTACCCCAAGGTATTTTGGGAATCATCTCACTGACAGAACAGAAATCAGATAAAAAAAGGCAAGAAAATATGATCTGTAGAGACAGAGAGATAGAGCCTCAAACCGAGTGGAAAGTAATGGCATCTTTCCACCAATGGCACAAATAACTACATTTGAAGTTTACTGAGGAGTGAATTTCAGCCGATTCAGCCCTGACCTTTCTCTGAATTTTGTCTTTATAGAGCAGCTAATCAAGGAGCAAACTCGCAGGTCTGTTACCCCATGCAAAGGCAGCACCGGCACCTTCCCTTGCCTGCGGCCGGTGCCCAGCTCAGCCCGGCTAGAGCCTTCAAGCAAACTTTGAAGCATGCTGACCCTTCTGACAGATTTTTTTTAAAGCTTTTTAAGGCATATTTGTTATAAGAATAAGCAGCAGCTTTTTTAAAAACAAACAAACAAAAAAACCCGAAATCTATTCTGCAACCAGCATTTTCAGTAATCCAGAAGAGAGGGAGAACCAATCAATCCCGAGCAGCCTCAAGGCAGATTTGTGGGCCCTGGAACAGCCGCCCATACCTGCACACAAACCCTCATGCCACAGACATCCGAGTGCATCAAGAGCCCTGGTTGCCCATTAATCATCTCCAAGTCCAACCCTGTTTCTGACTGCTTTACTCCTCTCAGTGCAATTCATAATGGTCAGTTCAACACTCAGTCTCAACAGTAAAATAATAAAAACTCACTTGGTCTCAAAATAATTTCCTATGTTCTCTCTCTCTATTTTTTATTATTTTTTTAAAAGTGAGTAGCCCATTTTTGGAAGTGAGTCTAATGTATATCCTTCTAGAAAAAGGAAATGCATCATGCCTGCAATCACAATCCAACCTCTCTCAGACTCCAGTAATAAATATGCTTGAACATTGTTATCTAGAATAAATCCAGAAGTGAAAAGGAAAATCCTTATGAATTTACTTGAAGTGCAATGAGCTTAAAGTTGTTCTGCAAGCAGAAAAGTGGCTACATGAATTTCTTTACAATGAATTTTTTTTTCTCAGCTTTTTTTACAGCAGCTATAGCCATCCAGGAAGTATAGTGTTGGGCACAGCTGCCTTTACTGCCCATTATAAGCAGGAGTTTGGATCTTCAAATATCATAAATTGACATCTCTCTATTTGATCGAGCACATGCAGCCTTTCTGCTGCACATCTGCACCACATAAATACTGTGTTTTCCAACACTAACTTTGGTTTCTATCTATCAACTTACAATTATTTAATCAAGAAATACTCTTGAAATGCATTATCACAGTTTAAAAATTAATACCAATGATGAAAGAGAGGAAAAGCAACAGATGGGCAGCATTCCTAGCACAATTCGAGACAACAAGCTGTCACAAACGCATCATCGTCCCCATAGATTTCTTTTCAGGATCAGCAATAACATGTTGAACCTGTCTTCATCTGGGGAGGATTTCATAGCATAAGCAGTGGACATCTAGTAATTGCCATGAAATCCGTGAAGACGGACAGCCCTGCTCAGCCCCAGCCAAGGACACCGCAGCGATGGGCGCCCAGGTCCCCATCACTGCCTGTCCCCCCGGCACCTACACAGCCCAGCGCAGGGCCTGGCCAGGGCTGGGAGCGCTACCCAAGGCTGGAAACACAACAACTTCTCTGTTCCTGGACTATCCTCACACACTTGTCAGCTGCTTCTCTGAGCATTTTCCAATCCATCCTCTCCCAGCCTATACACTGGCCTGTATAGATATCAAAATCAAAAGGAACCAAAACTTACAAAACAAATTTGAATATTTAATCCTAGCCAGTTTTGTAGGAACTTGGACTTCCATTCTTTTAATGAATAGCAATATTGGACACTTCAAATCATTATTCTTTTATTACCTGAATATATTATCCTCCTTGAATTAGTCTGGTTTGATACTTCTCACATCCTATGAGAGCTCAGGTTCATGCAAATGACTGGGGAGCCCATGGTTTGATGTAGGGAGAAGAAAAGCTTTTTCTTGGTTGTCACCTCCCTGATGCAAGGGGTGGTCTGCACACACCTCTGTCCCCATTGCCCCATCTTGGGGACCAGCAGAAGCCACCGCGCTCAAGCCGGTGGCAGAGCTGCCTGGCCCAGAAGGCTCCAGCAACTTTCCAATCTCCCCCAGCCTGAGCCAGGCTGTCTCCCAAGCAGCACACTGCAAAACAGTTGCTTTCTAGTCTTTAGGTTCTCTACCACCACCCTGAAAATGTTGTGTTATTAAAAGAATCTACATATTTAGGTATCATTTTCTGTTCTGCTCCTCCACAACAGTTTCCACCCTTCCCATGTTAAAAGTCTTTTCTTAAGAATTCAAAAGATAAAATACACAGTAGCACCTTTCTTTTTCTACTATGCGTGATAATCTCCAGAATCTGTTCCAGGACAGAGCAGTGGCAGCATGCCAGAAAATTAAATAACTTACATTTAATCCTCTGCTTTGCTGAAGATGTCTAGTAGAAAGCATTTAGTTAAATTCAGAAGACACTCGGGCATCCAGCTCCTGCTGAGTCCAGGAAATATTTACATTTCTAGGTTGAAGTTTAATTGATCCAACCATGCAGTTTCAAAAGCACAGATTACAGCCTCCCTCACTCAAAAGGGGTTGCCTGGGTAAGGCAATCCCGGCTGTGAGCCCTGCAAACACAAAAGCACTGATTACCTGGACCCTCCAACCCAGGGAGAGGGGAGCAGCGGGAGCCAGGCCAAGGACCACACACTGGGGTGGCAGCGACAGATCCAGCAGCCGCCAGATGAGCACAGGCAGGTCCAAAAACAAAGTCACTGGTGAGACAGTGCAGCAGAACCTGCTGCACAACAACGCAGAACTGCTTTGTTCCTGCCTGGAACAAAAGCTGCTGTGAGCCCCAGGCCAGCCCTAAATACAGGTGGGTGCGTGGGTGGGACTCCCAGGTGAGGCTGTTTGGGGGTAGCGAAGGCCTCTCTGCACTAAGGTCCTCGGCAGCACAGGGGAGTGCTCATTGCTGTTCATAGTCACTGCCTGTCAATGCTAAGAGCTCCCATAAATGCTGGATGTTTCTCCTCAGACACCTGAGATACTTTTGCTACTTGGCAAACCTCCATAAGTCTTAGTAACACTCCTCACTAATGCTACCTGTTTTTAAAGGTTGGAGAAAACCAGGAGACACCTTCTGAGAGCAACTGAGGTGATCAGCCGTTTCCATCCGAATGTCACAGAGAAAAGTTAGGATGGATTTGTTAGAACCAAATCACAAGATCTCAGGATACTCCACAAAAAGTAAAGCTTATTCGAGCCATTTACCAGTTCTAGTCACACCATTGCCATACACAGACTAATCGGTTACCACTGACTCACGTGAAACTAAAGCCTGCAAGGTCAAGGGAGGAAATAGCAAAATCTTTGTAGCATGTTCACAGGAATGACACAACCATGTTAATGAATGAGGCTCTTACTTGGCTCTATTCCTGCCGTAGTCCTTTGGGTTACTGAATAACAGCAGAGTCAGCACCTTCTTTCTTGCTCTGAGATGACACAGTAAATTTAACCATCTGCTACGACGTTTTGTTAGGGCTTAGAGGAAAGGAAATGTCAACAGGAAGAATCTGGGCACTTAAATTATGCATTTTATGAAATAGACAAATAAAGACAGGTATATGTTAGCACAGCAGAACGATCTTTTTTTTTCCGAATAATGTTAAATATATTGTGCAACAAACTTTGATAAGTTTTGCAATAATATCTAGATATCATCATAATGAACTTCATAATGGAAAAGAAGTAGAGCATGGCTAGTGAAAACAGTGCCAGTAAAATTACTAATGAGACCACCTAGCTGAAATGCAAAGAGTCAGAAGCATTCTCCATGATTCATGATACGTGTTTTCTTGAGAAGAAATATGTAATTATACACTACTGCTGATAATATCAGAGGATATGTTAACATTAAACTTCATTGTGTTGTACAGAATTTAACTTTCTAAACCTTGAATAAATATTGAAATTCTTCTTACGCCATAAAGGTTTCTCCTAGCAGCTCAGAGTTTGGGACTTTTCTCACAGTAGTAATAAAATAAAATAAAACAAAGCAAAACCTTGCATCTAACAGTTTATTGCATAAAGGTTTTTTTTATTCTCTAGCAAGTAAGGAGAGACAGCAGTTGACAGGACACCTGAGCATTTGCTCTTTCTGAAGGTGTCCCAGATGAAGGAGGTCCTCTCAAATTCTCCAAGTTTTCACTGGGTTGCTGTGAGATAGACCTAAAACAATTGACTCATCTGAAAATGAAAAATCATGAGTGAAGATCATGAAAAGCTCTTCTATTTTGTTTTTCTTCCACCCATCTTGGAAGAATATCAGTTACATTACTACTATTACGTGCAATTCTACTCACAGTAGAAGCAAAAGAAGCTGGGAAAATGCCAGAAAATCTTTTTTCAACATGAAAGCAAAAATGCTTTCACACCAACCCTCTCATTATTTGAGCTTACACTCCCCTCTGAAGGGCTGCCAGGCAAGAGCCCAGAGTCTTCCTCCTATAAACTGAGGGATGCCTCAGTGCTGACTTTGGCATGAACTGCTTCTGGACCAAAGCATGACAAAGTAAAGGGAAACACGGGCAGCTCTGCACAGAGTCACTCAAATGACAGAGGTGCTGGTTCTGCGAGCACCACATGTGTAGGGCAATGCGCGGTGGCCCTCAGGTCTGCCCCAAAATGTGTGCCTGCCGCCCCCATAGCCTGGTGTTCAGCTCAGGCCACGGGGATGGCAGCGCATCCACGGCTCAGCCCGTCCTGGTGGCACCAGTGGCCCGTGCCCCTGTAGTGCAGCCATTGACGTGGGGACAGATGGCAGCCCTCCCCTTTTCTTTCCCCTGTTTAGTCAATAAGAGTAAGAGAAGCACTGTTATTTTAAATGGGCACTTTAATAGCTATTTTAAACATGCATCAAACCTAATGGGAACATAGATTTGAAATTATTCATTCTGCAGCCAATATACATAAATATTGTGGCAAACATAATTTGAGACGTGTCAGTATCCAGGACTGACATACTGCATCATTTACTTCCCATGTGAAGCATGTTACTCATATACATAATGCATATACTCTGCTGTGGAAGACGCATATGCATTTGTCATGCTCCAGTCATTTACCTGTAATCATCTCTCCTGCCAGCCTCAGCCCCACCACTGGCATGAACAGCGCTTTGTGTCTTTCTTCCATTTTATATTTTTATACTGAGTTTCACAGTTTTAAACAGTTGTCTCACATTAGCTAGAAATCATCTGCTTTTATTTTTCTGTTCCAACATAGCTTTTTTTATTTTTTCATTTCCTGTTTACAGTCACAGCCCTAATATCTATTTAAACACAGATACTTCCTGCTACCAAGAATAATTGAAGTAGCTGACGATTTTAGGTACTCAGCAGTTTACTGATTCGAGAGCGCAGTATCTCAGCGTACCTTCTGCTTGGATCTCACGGTTTCACTGCAGAGCAGAGGGAGCTACACGTACTTGATCTAGCAAGCACGTTTTATTAAATCATTGGTGTTCTGCAGATTTCCATGGGGTGGAGATGACTTACGTTGCTTATCATTTCCTTTGGCTAAATTGCTTCATTCGATGTTTGTCCATGCCCCAAAATAAAAGACATGGTGTGTTTGTAGCGGAGACCAGTAGGATCTTAATTCAAATATGTTAAAATTTCCTGTGTGATATAGAGAAACTCTTGTTACACTTTTTAATTAAAGACTTGGTTAGCTCAGTATTAAGTGTCAATATTAGCTAGGAAATGTGCACTGTTAGTAGGATATAAAGGAACTTCTTTCATACTAAAAATGTCATATTTTTGAGGGGGTTGTTTGTGGCTTTTTTCCTCAAGGACATCGTATCAAAATATAGACATGAGGGATAACTTCACAGCAGGAAAGGTTTATGTATGCCCTAAAGCAGGGGTGGTGGATGCTTTGCACGCACCATCGAGGCTGTGCAGCTGTACAGGTGAGAGCAGGACCTGGGCCCATGGACAAGGCTGGGAAAGAGGCTCAGTGCCCTCTGCTTCCCGGGGAGAGGAGTCCTAGGGAACGTTTCCTCTTGGAAAGATTGCTCTGCAGACAGGGAAACAAGGCGGCTCGTTGCACAGCGCAGTGAGGGAAACGGACCCTTTCCTGCATGTTTCCGATTCTACCATCCCAGGAGCGGGGTCTCAACCTTTCAAAAGGGGCAGGGGGTGATTTCTGTGCATGCTCACTGCCCGTCCCTGTGAACTGTGCCACCCTGATCGTGGCCACGCAGCAGCAGCTATCGCTGCTGGGGATGGATCCCCAACGGGTGAGGTGCTGGCAGACCCCGCATCATGCAGTGATTCAGTCCTCCCTTACATGTCAGTAAAGACGTTTTCAAATTCTGATATAAAATACAGATTAAGAATGGGCTCCTTCTGCTCCCAGCTCCCGTGGCAGGATGCAGTTTAGCCGAGAGCAGAGCCAGGCCAGTTGCAAACTCTTCCTGCTCTGCAGGAGAGGCACACAATGGAGCAGGAACGCACACAATAGCAACAGGATGGCAACAAGCCCTGCCTCATTCGAGACATCGGCAGAAGTAGTTTTTTTTTTTCCTTTAACTTTATAGAAAATGACTTAACCCAGGCAAAAATAAGCAACCACGTTTCTGCTGTTTTTATAAGATGAGCCTCTTGGCTTTTTATATTTTATTTCCTTGATGGTCTCAGCTGACTCGGTTCAGTCTTTGTACCTGAGCCAAAAGCAGTAACATTCTTCCCTAACTACACAGTTAGACATATGCAGGCAGGATTAAATAGACTAGATGTCCTCACTAAAATGCAGGCCTATCTGTCTTCTTAAGAACTGGCATAGGCACTTATGTGTGGTCTTTCACTAATTGTATGACCTGCCAGCACCTATTGCACATCCAAAAGCTTTGGGCACACAACAAGTGCAAAGTTTTTCAGGTTCACCACTATTATCTACTTGAAAAGTTTTTGTACAGGACATTCTTTTTTCTGAATTTTAGATTTGCTCTTTGAAAACACTAGGTGTTTCCACATGCTAAGGAATAAAGCAAAAACAGAAAATAAGTGATGCCTGGAAAAAAAGGAAAGATAAAACGTAAGAAGTTCTATTTTGAAAAAAAGATCCAACAGCAACGATCTCATGAGAAAGAGTTTGCGAGAAGCCAGGTATTTGGTAGTTCTTGTTTACAGATGGCTAAAAGTCAATTCTGTTGGTGAATAGAAACAACATGGGATATGACAGTGACTCACCATACTGGGTAAACTCTAGTTTCTCAACATGGGACACGTTTACTAAGGGTTGTTGGTCTGGGTTTTTTCAGGGTGTAGAGATGACTCCAAGACCCTTGCAGCTGCCCAAGGCCTCGTGCCTGTTCCATGGCAGCCCATGGCCATGGCCCTGCAATAGCTCCAACAGCCACCTGGCCAGCTCTGCCCCTGTCCGGACAGTAAATTTGGAACTGCTCAAGGTGGAGCTAGAGGAACTAATTTATTTCAGTGCATGCGGGTGCCTGACTTCTGTGTTCAATAACTATGCCTAATACACCATTTGATTCCTGTGGTATTGCCCAAAGTGCCCAGCACAGGCACCTTCGGTCTCTAGTATCATTAGGAAGAAGACAAGCAGTACCTGGAGGACAGTGCAGAACACCTCAGATCACACTCAACACGAGAGTCCCTCTCCCTTCATCAACCGAACAGGAGTCGCAGAGAGACTAGGCAAAGCACTGAAGTTAGGTGCTTAAAGTTAGCCTGTGAATGCCTAACATGGGTTATAACTTGAAAATGTACCCCCATAATCATGAATTTCCAAAACTTTTTCCTTGAGCTATGGGGCTGTGAGGAGAAAGGAAGGGGGAGGAAGCAGGAGCAACTGCAGCTGAGCAGAAGTGGGTGGGCAATGAATACCTGGAGCGAGTGAAAACGTGAACTAGGGAAAATATATGTGCATCAGGGTCACACGTGGTTCTGCAGGACAGCAAAGAGACCTTAGCAGACTGTGTGGGGAAAAAAGATTAAACTCATGAACCAAAGACACCATTCAGAGGGTGGTTAAGCAAGCCTGTCAGATACGAGGACAGTTCACTCCCATTAACATGGTTTGCTTTGGTAGCTTGTGCTGCGGGGATATTTTTTTATGACTAATGAGAAAAAACCGTTATTCTTAATAAATTCTTTAAACCAATTCCCCACCGGCTTGCTACATGCCAGGTAGATATAGTGGGCTTAATATAACCTCAGTGGGACTCGGGCAAAGCAAACAGAATTACGCTGTTGCTGAATTTGGCCCTGTATTGCCTGGAGAGCAATGACGAGCTTCACACGGCGTAGCAGGTATTTCTTGCTTCTTCTCTGCACTATTTCATCCCAGGGAAGAAGCGTGCCGCAAACCATGTTAATTACCCCGAGGTGGCGGTGGGAGAGCAGTCAATCCTCCTCCCAGATGTGCCTGTTAGTGACACCGGGTTTGCAGTGCGGGAACCAAGCAGGTGAATCGGTCCCGCGGGGGGTCAATTACTGACTGTTCCACATGTCGCTCTGCTTAGACCTCCTGCACCGCTACCTCGTCTCTTAGTGAAGCCTGAGGAACAGGGAGGCTGCAGAGAAATTTTTCCCTCCTGATAACAACTGTCTGAGCATCACAAGAGGCTGCTTATTGCTCCTGCACTGCCAGTCCCTTGGCATGTGGCTTTTTAACCTTTCTGCAACACACAGATTCCCCGAGCAATTTCTAGGGAGTGAGCAACTGCAAACCAAGCAGCTCGCCCTCCTTGTGCCCTTGGCGAGCCCCAGGGAGGCAGCCGAGGACCCCCGAGCCCTGTAAACACTGCTTGAAAGCACCTGCCAGTGCTGATGATTCTCAGCATCAGCAGGTTCTGCGCTTCCCCACAGCTCTGTGCAGCCCAAGGCATTTAGATCTGTGTCACCTACAGCACTGGGGACCGCCAAACTGGTCTCCTGATGTGACCATGCTGCCAGTGCAGCAAGGGACTAGTTAGCCCATGTGTAGCCCAGCATTAGTGGAGTTAGTCTCCAGGCCCCGTGCTTGCTTATTCATCCTCTATATACCACGCAGCTTCATCCACGGGAGAGACATGTCAAGGTGCTCATCACCCTGTTGCCTGCTCCCCTTTTCACGAGCACCACTCTGGAGAGCAAAGAGCCAGGTCAAGGTGCTGCTGGTCACTAGTTGGGACGGCTGCACAGGAGCTGCAGGGCTGGTGCCCCCTGCGACGCAGCAACCTCCCCGGGAGCCCTTTGGATTTCGGAGCTGGGGTGGGACAGCTTTCACCTTGCAACGTGCTGTATTTTAAGATGATGTCACTCCAGGGCTCAACTCTTTTCAGGCTTTTGGAGGGCAAATCCAGCTTGCAAAGCCCGCCTGAAGGCAGCGTATGGGATTTGTTCAGTGCCAGTTCTATTTGTTTAAAATAATAAACCAAAATGTAAAAAACAGATGTCTACATAATTTGTTCAGGAAAGAAAATATGGCATGTTCCAGCCTCCCCTGAATCAGATGGTGACGATTAAAGAATCTCATCAGGAATGGCACAAATACTAATACAGCCAGAGATGTTTTATATACAGCACTGCTCCGGCTGACAGCTCAGAATTTCCTTAGGGTGCTTCCCTGATGGAACGAATTCTATCTTCGATCCATACTGCGAGGGGAGGAAATGGATATTTCTTTAAGTTATCAGTGTGCTGCTTTGGCCTTTTATGCTTGATAGAAGCAAAAGAATACAGAGAACTCGATGTTCTCATTTCTGTGGGTTTCAGTGCCCATGTTAATGTCGTAGAGCTAATTCCTTGTAACTCATACCCCTCCACCGTGATCTGCATTTCAATGCCCTGCATTATTGCAGAGCCAGGGAATTCTGCATGATCTGGAATGCATCCGACGTAGGTGATGTTTATTTATGATGGACTTAGTCATGAGCAAAGTCATGAGTGAGCAAGTGGGGAGAAGCCTCTGGCAGCAGCTCCGGTCGCCAGGAGGTTGCCCTGCATTTCCAGTGCTCAGATCCTCTGCATAACGGATGCGTGTTGGGGTAAGGGGATAAAACACACCCGCTAAATCACGGCTTTTCAAAACATGGTGTCGCAACAAGTCATATCCCATTAGAGCAACTGGATGATAAATGTTTGCTGCAGGCTGGTGAAAGAAGCCAGTAAGGAAATAAAGCTTTCACGCTATGTGTAAATTGTAAAGGATGACTTCTTGTGTTGCCTGGCTTCTGCCAAAGAAAAATCCTTTCCTAGCCAAGTAAAACACAGAAAGAAACAAATAATGCAAAAATAGAGACAGGAGCTAGGATTCCCACCAGAGAATGTCTAAGTTATTTTCAAATGCAATTGTGTTTTGGTTTGTTTGGCCTTTTTCTTTTTTTTAATGTCATGCAGCCTACGGACTAAACATTTTCTTTAATCAAAGCCTAGTTCATCTAAATTAAGGGCACCAGTTCCAAACCCTACAGAAATAAGAAACTGTCAATTAAGGAAGGAAACTCAGAGATCACATTATCAACGGCTCCTATAGCCTGATGGCAGCAAGGCACTTGTGCCATTTTGTGTTGCTCGAGAAGTGCCAGGAAGAACAAAGACGACACTAGAGTCCTATTCAGGTGGAATTCCCAAGACACCAGGAAACTATCTGAGTTTTGTTGACGCACAGCACCTACTGTCAGCATGTTATAAAAGGGACTTTGGGGGACCATGATATTTTGTGCATTTCCTGTGACGACTGTATCTGGTGAAACTGCTCTGTTGTGAGAGCACAGTCCCTTTTTCTTCTTAAACATCAAATTAAAAGACATACTATGGGAATTCCACATTTCCGTCATGTCTTCCCTATGTCCTGCTTTCCAAGAAATTATACTGTGCAGGAAAGAACAGCAGCTGCACTTCTGCAGGCCTGCAGCCACCAGCAAAGATAATGAAAGGACGTTGGGCTCAAAAGAAAAAGGGTTATTTAGTTAAAGCACAAGGAAAACACTCTGTTGTGGGCAGCCAGATGGGCTCTAACACTGTCTCTATTTGTTCTTTAAATTGGAGGATTAAAATTCCTTAAATTAAACCCGCTTAAGTGGAGTTGAGCAAGGTTAAACAAAATGTTTTCACAAGCAACAAAACTAGTGGAGTCTCACTCCTAGGGACCCTTGTCCTGGGGGCGAACAGGCAGGCGGAGGCTCCACTTGCACCTTTCCAGGATCTTGTGCGTTTCCAGTAAGAGCTGAATTCATATTCCAGCCTTTCCCTCTGCTGAAAACCTCTGTTTTTCCCAAAGATTGTAGGAACTTAATGACCTCTGAGACCACAACCACAGTACAAACTCAAATGCAGATTTTGGCCGGCCCACATGTCTCAGCAGTGAGCTGCAACTGCTCTGACAAATCTACTTAGGTGTCTATGGCAGCGTTGAGATCTCTGAACATCTTCCCTAAGTGGGCAGTCAGCTGCATGTGTCCTTAGTCTTTACCACATAAACTAATATGAGGGTTTGTTGGAGGCTTGTAATAATGGCTTTAAAATGGACTCAGCAAATGGTGGCTTGAGAGCAGCCCTTTAGCCTGTACTTCAGAAACACTTTGTAATTAAATATAGTGAAACAGACAGCTAGAAAAATAGACCATATTAATACTAATAAAACCCCTAATAGACAACAGGCTGTGAGGCCGTTAAAATTCTGGTCACGGCTGGGAGAACAGACTGCAAACTTGGGAGACAACTACAGAGAAAAAAGCAACTAGCAGCAATTTTGAAGAGAATCTGATGCGATTGTAAGGACTTCAGCCGCTGCTGCCTTGGTTGCTGTTAATGGACCCTGTTGTGACCCTCTGCACAGCAGCAGTATAACATAATGAAAGTCAAAGCAGGTAAATGAGCAATCAATTCTTTCTTCTTCTCAACACATCAGTAACAGCAAAATGAAGTGAAGATCTGGGATGCTCCCCTGAGCTAGGCCTGCACCACTTAGATTGCACCCTAATCTAGCATAGTTCTAATGCAAGCAGCCTCAGTGGGTTAGGTTCTTTAAATTTAGTTTAATTTCATAAACAAAATAATTATCAAACTCATGCTTTGAAAAGCATGAGTTTGAAAACCATGAGCATGGGCTGTTAAGGCTGTGGCTTATGACAGTGACAAAAGCATTTGATTCTATGCTTCTGCAGCAGTACCTCATAAATACCTTTTCTCATTTTCTGATGGGGGCACTGACTCATTGCTTCGCAATCTGAAGATTCTTTTAATAATATATGTCTGTGTGCTGTAGAAAGTGCTTGGAGAAAGGGGAAAATGGAAGGAATGATGGAAAGTCTAGTATTTCAGGCAGAAACAGACATCTTGATACATCTGTGTATTTTTTACATCACTGTATGCTTCAGACACTCCTATAGGTGTTCACGGTGTAACCAGCTGATTGACCATTGAAGGAGAGCAAAAAAGGGCATTTCAGCTGGACCATGCGGTTGCCGATAAGAGAGATGGAAACTCTTTTCATTCTTGAGTATGTGGTTTTTCAAAATTGACAGCATAAAAGGGGAAAACAAGTGATATTACACTATTTCAGCTGAAAATCTCTCACTGAGTTTCATCAGAGTAAGAAAAAACATTCCTACCTTATTTCACTCAAAGATGCCTGATAATTCTTTAAGGAAAGCGGTGCGAGCTCGGCTCCTGCTCCTGTGTTTGCAGATGTGCAGCATCACGCACTGGCCAGCTGCCGCTTCAGAGACCCAACTGTTCTCTGAGGAGGTTCCCACTTTGCTGGAGTGGTGGGGACTTGATTTTGATGGGAAATTATAAAATGAAAGAATTCTTAGTGCTCTTGGACTTAGTGCTCTTCAGAATATTCAGAGATACCCCCTTTCATCTATTTTTCACAGCAAAAAAGATTGTCTAATAAGGTCCATAGGAGGGATAGCAAGAGGTGCTGTCTCTCACTTCTGCTGAAGCTGTAGCAGGTTTGGGGGCCCCTGGGGGCTCTTTTCCCCCTCACCTACATCAGGGCAATGATTTTCCTAAGGACAAAAAGCTACTCACAACTTAGCAAATGCCAGATTTGCCCTCGTGACACCCAAGCCAGCGCCTTCTGGGCTCTCGGCTGCTCGGATCCAGCCTTTGCTCTGTGCACCAGGATAACAGTGTTCCCTATCACTGGCCTGTAAGTCTGCAAAAAATTCCTGAGCTCAGCCTCCTCCGATGCCAGTACACCTAGCTACGGAGATATGCATTTAAATGTAATGCTGTGTGGGTCATCTAGTGTTATCCCACCTCTTTTTACCCTAATCTGAGTCTGGCACTTAGACAATTATGGTACTCCCGGCTCCTCCAGCTCCAGCTGATGATTCCTTTTTTGAAGACATCAGGAGAGATGATATAAAAGAAATGTTCCCTCACATGAGGAGCCCAAACAAGCAAAGTTCAAATATGCTGCAATGTCAAAAAGTAGGTTCTGCTTCATGCAGCAGCAAGGGAGCTCAAACCTGCCCATGCAGGAAGGCCAGTGCAATTACCTGTTTGAGGAACTCAGCTGCTTTGACTCTAGCTTTTCACAAAGGAAAAATAAAAGCATGTAAATTGGATAAGAAACTACTAGGCCTGGAATGGCACAGGCTGTTTATGTCCCATCAGGATATTTTTACCAAAGCACTGTGAAAACACACCTTGGTGTGTTGTATTAGAGCCAATATGCGTTGGGGTTTTTGAACAGCAACTGCTCACTGGCCTCTTCACAAGCCATAAAACTAGTGAAAAGGGAAATGCAAGAAAATTATAAAGTGATAGTTCAGGTCTTACTGCTCTTAAAACAGTCATTCTGCTGAATGATTCCTTCCTAATGAGATTCATCAAAAAATGCTTTAGATCACGGTATCCTCTACGGTGGAAGGGAAAAAAAGAGATGCTGCAGTTTACAATGCTGGAAAAGTGCAGCGTGCAGGAAGCTTCATGGAGAACAGCAACAAGGTTTAAACTTCTCACGTGCTGTCCAGACATTTCAGATCCTGGCTTCCTCTCCCTGTAGCGTCTGCAGGATTGTATGGTGTTTCCCTGCCCACAGATGAAGCAGACAGATTTCCTAACCCACATGCGTTTTTTCAGTGAAATAGTGCCCAATCCAACTTGGGGCAAGCCAAAATTTGATTTAACCTGCAGCTGCTTCTAATAACTCCAGGCAGTCAAAAAGCAGAGGCTGCAGATAGGTGGTAGGTACTGACAGATGCATCCAAAGGATCCATATGGTATCGTTGCTGGAGAGCTACTGCAGTAGCAGCTCCTGAAAAAGCTTGCTCATGTTTTACCATTATAAAACAACTTATCTCCAGCTTAATATATTGCTTAAGTAGAGGATTTTTATGCTTAATTGCATCCAGCTTACCTAGATGTATTTTGCATGAGTTCTCTCACACTTTCTGACCACTTTATGTCTTCTTTCTCATTTGCAATAGCCCTGGATAAGATATTACTCCTAGAAAGGCAAGAAAAATAACAATTCACCACTGAAAATCAATAGAAATAGAAGATGATGTAAATATAGTTTTCTCTTGTAAGCAAAGAATATATTTTGAGCCCTGAATCTGCAAAATCTTTCCACACTTTGTAAAGCACGTAAAACTACATCCTCGGTATCTGGTTTGGTACCTGAGTTTGTGTTCTCAGCTCACAGGATAGGAAAGGTTCAATCAAACATGTCAGAAGCAGGAGGACCACTCAAACCTGTCACGGATAATGACACATCAGTCTTTTTTTTTTCTGATAAAGAAAAAAAAATCTAGTACTATTCTTCTGAATACCTTATTCATGACCAAACAAATTAACTGGTACAGAAATATAATCAAAAATACATAAAAATTTGTTAGTAGCCAACTAGTGGGTTCAGACAAGATTAAGAATAGCATTGTGAACCCTCCTCTCCTAGGATTTTCTTTCTTTATTCCTATAGTGTTTGGATTTCTTGCCTCATTTTATGCGCCACAGACCTTATGTTCTCAGTGACATTACCAGTGACAGCGGTAATGATGCCATTGTCACTCGATGCTGACTCCTCTAATCCCAAGAGTGCTAATAAATGGTTGTCTGATCCAGCCCAGTATATCAATGGAAAAGATTCCTGCTGTCTTCAGTAGTTCAGTTGTTCACTTTCCTGGTTTAAGGCTGAATTAAGAAGTGACTATCGCAAACAACACAAACATCACCTGGGCTTGCTCAAATGTCAAGTTTTATTTTTGGCTATGTAGCTCACAGAGTGAGCCTGGAGGAACTCTTGACACTAAAGGCAACCTTTCCTCATATAATTCAGCTATATGATTTTATTTAAATAATCCCCACTAAAACAACATGGATAAAGTAAACATGCAAAAGAGAAAAATAGTCCTCTGCCAACTCCTCATCTTAATGAGCTCTTAAGTCTTGTACTCTTATAGATAAGAAGTTGTTCTAGCCAAATTCCCCCTATCTGATATCAAAAAACCTTTTTCATCATTAAAATAGTATAAGCCTACTAAGACTAACTTGTTAGTTTTATGAACAATCCTGTGCTCCTTTGGCAAAATGAAAGTGAAACTTAAAAAAATCCAAAACCTGAGCAAAATTCAAATCCCAAAATCCCAACATTGAATGACATTAAGATTTAAGAGGTTAAGATTTTCAGCATCAAAATCTGTGCATGAGCTTTATATCTGCTTTTCCTGTGTGTCACTTGTGAATCAACCATCCTGCCACAGCTCTCTCTGCGCTAACAGAAGCCTTGTAGCGAATCAGATTTGGGAACTAAATCCAATTAAATGAAGTTAACCAAAAAATCTCTAAATATTCCCACTGCAAAACTCACACAGATCAGTTAGTGCGAGATCAAGCACCAGATTTGACAGCTTTGGCACTCCTAGATGAATGGGTAAGTGGTGGTTTTCAATGGCACAAATAACAGTTCTTCAGCGAGTCCCATCTCTGGCCTCAAAAACATTGTTTGAAAAAGAACATCTGCCCAGAGGGTCTTTTCAAGTCAGCAGCTCTGAGGATCAGACCTAAGTCAAGAGACGTATTTTATTTTTCTTACTATGAGTTGGTTGGATGGGTGGAAACGTAAGACAAGACTGAAGAGAAAATCCATTCCCACGTGCCGGTGGGCCATGCCACTCCAACCTGTGCGCCTGCTCACACCGTACGTGAAGAAACACTTCAACAGAGAGCTCTGAGCAAGGTAAGAAGTAAAAGAAAGTAATCAAGGAGCTTCAAATCTTTCAAGATAATTAAACTCTAATTAAGCGTTCTGCTCTCACTTTGGGCAATAGATCATGCAATTCGAGCAATTTTCCACAACGCTTTGACAGGCGCATGTGGCAAAGGAAAAGCAACTTTGGATTGATTTTGTTTCACTCTGTAAACAAGTCAATTCAATAATACACAGGATAAATGCTACAAATAACAGACAAAGGTAAGTGGAATTTTTATTTTATATATTGCTGTTGCACATGGACCCTGGCCTTGATAGAGCCTTATCAGCCAGCTGCAAAGGGTCAGTAAAGGTCTGCCACAGCAGCATTTTTTTCTTCTAAATATTTGTGGAGCAGGAAACTAAATAAATAAATAAACCACGTTTGAGACTTACCATGGGTTACAGGACAGAGGATGATTCAAACGCTTATTTTCCCCCAGGAGAATCACATACAAGATCCAGTATGTGGTAAACAGGGAGAAGGCACCATCCAGGCCCAGCACCCCGGCCACTCCTGCTCCCACAGGAACGGCTGGACACGGCTGAGTCCCCTCCATGGATGGGCTAAGCTGCAGGCGCTTTACTGGAGACTGGACATAGCCACTGGCAAATTTTTTTTTTAGTTTTTGTAGTGGTGGCACGAGGGTATTAGTCGTGAGGGGCGTTGTGGAGAGTGAGATACCAGAAGCACTGCAGCTCGGTTCTGCCTGGGCCGGGTCTACCCGGGCGCTCAGGTCTGCTCTCTGCCGCGGCTGCAGGCAAGGGGGACGTTAGGGCAGAGCTGCTCTTCCCCTGCGCCTGTTCATCCAGCCCAAGGGGCAGGTCCTTCCGCAGAGGCTCTGCTGAGGCACAGCTGCCTCGTAGATGCTCTAGCTCCTCCTCGATGCTTCTGTCTAGTCTCAACATCCAAACATATGGAAATCCATTGGGCCTACTCCTGAAAGCTTTAAAAAGCAAATTAATGCCTGCCTTGGTCTTCACTTTGTTTCAAATACATGAGGAAAAGGACATTAACCAATGGCATCTTGGGGCCCCAGGTCTCTCCAGCTCTAATAGATCCCCACAGCTCCTAACGTTTCGTCTGGGCAGAAGAGCTGCCTTGCTGCATTACAGAACATCTGTGTGTTTCAGTTATGCTAAACGAGGTAACCTTTCATTTTACTAAATGTGCCAAAAATAGAGATCGTGCATCATTAATACAGTAAGGCTGAGTCTTTACGTGCTTATGAAGCGATAAATATCTAAACCATTGTTTACTTCACTTTTATGGACAAAGGATTCCAAAAGGTTGTTCCATCTTCAAATTTTCTACACCATTTGGTCTGTATATATTTTATCACATTATGTAAAAATAAGCACCTTTTATTCAAAGAAGAGATACTGTATATTATATTAACTTGTAAAATTCTCAAGTCCTGTCTTTATTTGTAAATGGTTCATCCAAATCTCAAAATAAAGACAGCATCTTATTAGATACTATGATTTCCATTTGGGGAATAAAAATGACTAGCATGTTTTCACACAATGCACCAATGGGTGAAGTACGGTTTGTTTGTTTTTTTAGTTCATATTACATTATAAAAGCACAGGACAGGAGGTAAATGAAAGTCAATCTATGAGAAACAAAATGCAGGCAGTTGGCCAGAGTTTAAATGTAGCTAGGGTGCAATTCTAAATCTCACACAAAAAAAAGAGCTTCTTAATGAGCACAGGTAGTTAGTCTCTGTTTTATGCCTCATCTAAAATGTAATCTGTCCAAGAGGACCAAAGGTCCTTTCCACACCATTTTATGTGGTCCTTACTGTATTGTTTCTGGAAATGGCACTACTGCTACTGAACATTTATGCTCAGGACACTTATCCTGCCGGAGGACGTGCTATTACCATAGAGGGGGGGAATGCCACACTGGCACCCAGGCCACACGGGGACGAGAGCCTGAGCTGCAGAGCTAAACCATTTGCAGGAGAAAGGGTGCAGGTGCCCATCAGACCCTGATGCCGTTGAGCTGGGTATGATAATCTTTTACTCACGTTGTTACCTCTGCCTGAAACATGGGAGCAGCAAAACCCTGCTGCGTTTAGCGTTTTCAGTGTTGGTGCCGGATGGATTTGTTCGGACTTGCACTGCTTCTCAGGCCACAGCGTGGCTTTCTGGAGCCACCAAAATGAGCAGCGCTCACTCGCACGCTTCGAGTTCTCAGACTGGTGCAAGCGCAGCAGAAACAGGCAAATCCGGCTGTTCTGCAACCACATCTAGGTGGTGTGTAACCCCTTGGAAAGCAGAGCTCCTGCCTGGCTGAAAAACAGCTTCCTCAAGCCAGCAGCGAACTGCAGGTCTTGGTAACCCCCTTAATTCTGTTCATATCACACAAAAAGGATATTTGTCCTTTTTTTTTTTTTTTTCCTTCTTCTTAACAAAATGAACCTCCATTTTTTTTTTTCCAGGAATAATAAGATTTAGTCATAGAGATCCCTTTTGGAATAACCCAAATGTTTCCCTTGGATTCTACTGCTATGCAAGCAGCCTATGCAATAAACTATATGGGCTTGATATGGAAGATATGGTGGAAGGTGCCACAGGGAAGATAAAAAAGAGAAAGTGTGAGATATTTTTACTTTATTAGCTATAAACCTCTGTTTAGTGGAAGATCAGAGAGCCAAGCAGACAGTGATAAAGTAAATAAAGTGAATCCCCTTCCCTTTTCCCATGGAAACAGTGGCACCCAGTGGCTGCAGCACAGACCACACTTACACTTAAAATACTGAGGTCCAGGGTTATCCGTAACCCTTGGGAAGAGCAGATTTACTGAAACAAATAAAGAGCAAATAAATCCAAACACAATCCAAGCTATTTTTTTTGGTATTTCCTTCTTTATATTCTCACATTCATGTGTCTGGCAAAGCCTCCAATAGCACAAGCCTTGATTAAGGACAGAAATTAATTTCACAAGAGAGACTAAAAGGTGGGGTTTTTTTTAGAGCTTAAAAGAAGATGAGCACCTCAACACCCTTTATTTCCTCAACTTCCAGATCTATTCTGAATATTAAAAAAAAAAAATCTAGGAAAATATATATAAAACCACTATCCTGAGTATCTCATCACTTAATTCCTTTTTTTTTGGACTTGACAAGAAATAGAAGTAAAAATATAAGCTAAGTACTAAAGAGAAAGCCAGTACAAACTATTACCTGTCAAGTTCATTTGCTGGCATTTGTAAATCCACTGCAAAAGGGCAGTGCAATCAATACAGCTGATACCAAAATTCTAATTAGAGCCTTCTGGTGGAAAACAGCTTTTATTTAAACACTACCTGGCTAGCAGTAGGGATAGAATATTCCCTAAAAATAATAACAAAAAAAAAATACTTCATTAGTGTTCACAGAAATAGAAGATCAGTGTGCCCTTGTGAAAGTTAATGAATACCCAGAAATATCACATCCTGACCCCGATGTCAGTGCCTGAGGCAGCAGAATTGTTACTCCTTTCCAGCATTGCTCAGCAATTGACTCTGATACCAACTTCTTGCATTAATTTCTTTTGTGTGATTATTAAAATTAACAGCATTATGGCTGCAAGCCACACGCTTCAAGAGGTGTTCATCTGTTTTAGTACTAATTAATGATGCTCTTCTGTTAGGTGTGCAAAGAGAAAGCAAACTTAAATCTTAGCACTTTTAATACTAAACATGAACAACTCCCCAAACATGTAAGATAAAACTGATTCACTTGAAACACTGAAACAACCCACTTAGAAACTCCTAACCTTCAAGAAACCAGGAGTTGATCAGCCAAAAAAATAAGATCGTCTTTGTACTTCAAACTTGCTTTTTCTTTGATGAANATTAATGATGCTCTTCTGTTAGGTGTGCAAAGAGAAAGCAAACTTAAATCTTAGCACTTTTAATACTAAACATGAACAACTCCCCAAACATGTAAGATAAAACTGATTCACTTGAAACACTGAAACAACCCACTTAGAAACTCGTAACCTTCAAGAAAGCAGGAGTTCAAGGTTGATCAGCCAAAAAAATAAGGTCTTCTTTGTACTTCAAACTTGCTTTTCTTTTGATGAAATTTTTTTTTTTTGTTAAGCTCAAGTGATGAAGCAATTTACACTTTCCAACATCCAAGTTCAATGTCCTACCTTTCATTTTGCCCAAATCATGACAAAGTTCCTTATATTTGAGTT
>VWPW01027007.1:0-10314 GCA_013389825.1 Crypturellus undulatus | reverse complement strand
ACATCCTTAACTAACCTGGGATCTTTTTCCATAACCTTTTTATACTCCCCCCTCTTTATTACTATTTTTTANGAACCAGCACCAGCCGGGGCCCAGCAGCACCGAGAGTGGCAGGGCAGAGTCTGTCCCACGGGGCGAGCCTTGGCCCCACAGTCCATCCAGGACTCCCCATTACATCCTTAACTAACCTGGGATCTTTTCCATAACCTTTTTATACTCCTCTCTCTTTATTATTATTTTTTATTTATTTTTTTCCAGGACAGGAGTTTTGGGGCTGGAGGAAGGAGATCTGGAGCCCTTCCCTTGTCTGAGCAGCAAAGGACTCAGACGGGCCCCTTCTGGCCTTACCGGAGACTAATTACTGCCCCTCGCACTCATTACAAATGGGAGGGAGAACCCATTTGTAATGGGAGGAAGGTCCCATTACAAATGGAACCACTTGGGGGGAACCACCCAAGTGGTTCCATCGGAGTTATTCAGGGCAGCCCAGGCTCCTTCCAGCCCTTCTGCCCATCGCAGAGGCTCTAGGGCATCACAGAGCACAGCCGGATTTAGGAACTATCCGGCTATTCTGATTGCATCAATTCTATCCCGAATGGATCAATTCTATCCCGAGTGCATCAAGTCGGGGTCTGTGCATGAAGCAGCTGTGCTATTTTCTTCTCTCCTGGCCACGATCAGCAGTGCGGCGATGGTGCCAGGTCTCAGAGCGAGGCGCAGAGCTCTGGCCGTGCAGAGACGTGCAGAAACCTTCTCCAAGCACGGCATGGGGAACACAGACCCCCTGGGCAACCCAGAAGGATTGTGACTGGCAATGCTGGAATCGGGATGCTCGTGGCCAGGGAGAGCCAACGCGGGGGGGAGACCTGGCAGCTCTGTGTCACTGTCACACCATCCTTGGCCGAGGATGCTGTCTAAGGTACCTATCCAGGGAATCTGACACATGTCTGGGAATGCCCATCCCGGGATGCTGAGCGGACACACGGATGCCTGTTAGGGGTTTTGTCCAGGGATGCCCACCCGGCATCCGAGGAGGATGATCCTTGGATAGTAGAGGATCTACTTCTACCCTCCCTCGGAGGGTAGAAATTAAATTCCTGGTCCTACGGGAAAGGAGAAGGAGCTGAACCCACGCGTCCTGTGTTGGGACATCTGAGACTTGCTGTAGGATGGGAACTTGGCGCTTGGTGACACAAAGGATCCGAGGATGCAGGAGTGCCCATCCGTGATGCCGGGTGTCCCCGGGGTGTCCCTAGGGGTGTCCGTGGGGCCGGGGGGAGGACGGGGGTCCCGAGCGGGACCGGGCGGGAGGAGCCGGGCTCGGCCACCTCCCCCGCGTGGGAGGAGCCGCGGGGGCCGCCGCGGCCGTGGAGGGGCCGCGGGCAGCGCTGAGCGATCAAAACCAGCGCGAGCGGAGCCGCCGCCGCCGCGGGAGCTGCCGCGCGCCCGGGGCTGCGGGCACCATGAGCCCGGGTGAGTGACAGTGGCTGCGACACCGCTGCGACAGCCAGGTAAGGGGCCGGCGGGATGTGCCACCCCCGACGGGGCTCCCTCGGAGCACCGGGACCCCGTCCCGCCGCCCGCTCCGGAGGAGCCGCCGCAGGGGCACGGTGAGGGGCGGAGGGACCCTCGATGTCGGGCCGGGGCTGCCGGCAGCCGTCGGGGCTCCCGAGGGGACTCGGGTCTCCCCTCGGACCCAAGCGCTGGTAGTGGCCGCCCCGGGGGGGCACCAGGGCTCCTGCTCGGGATGGAGCTGATGCGGGGTGAAGCCCCCTGCTCCAGCTCCGGCTTTTTGTGCCTCCCCTCTCCCAGAAGGGAGGCAGATGGGGTGCCCGATACAAACGCAGGCCCTTCCCCAGCGAGTCCAGCACGGCTGGGGCCAGGATCTCAGCTGGGAGAAAACCCTTTTTTGCACATTGCAGCTGAGACCAGGAGAGAGTCAGGCTCCCTCCCTTCCTGTCAGCCCTCCAGACCCATAACCTCTCCCCCTTCCTTCTTGCTGCCCCACATCACCGGTTCGGGATGGATTTGGTGGCTATTGGTGACCCCAAAATTTCTCCCACTTTTTTTTCCGGTGCTTGTGGAGGCTGCAAGGTGTCCCTGGAGCAGATCTCCCAGGGAAACCTCAATGCCGCCCTGTTCTGCCCCATCCATTGGCTGTGGTTGGGACCGAGATGAGACTCAGGGAGCCCTGGTGAGGCACAACCAGAGCCCTAAATCCCAGCTCTTCTGGTCTGAGCATCCCTCCTGCCCCTCTCCATGCGGAATTCCTGGTCTTGGATGTCCTCTTTGTGTCCGGCTGTGGTGCCAGGATTTTCCTGGATTTTTGTCCCAAGCTTGGCAGGATTCTCCTGCTTTTGTTGGTGTAGGGGCATTGGGTGGCCCCATTTGGGGTCAAAGTCTTCAGAAAAGGGGTTATGCAGAGCCAGAACGAGTCCAACTTTGAGCTGAGTGAAGTGACCTATTCTGGGAGACTGAGTCTGTTGGAAGGAAAATATAGAGGGTAGAAATGAAATTCCTGGTCTTATGGGAAAGGAGAAGGAGCTGAATCCACATGTCCTGTGTCGGGACATCCGAGACCTGCTGTAGAATGGGAACTTGGTGCTTTGTGACACAAAGTGAGGACAGGGCCATAACGGGACCCTGGCAGGGGAGGATGGGGCTGAAGTCCCCCTGCTCTCCCAAAAGAGCCGTTGGACAAAGATTTTCCCATTTTACAGTAGTTTCCATCCTCCTCTTCTGTTCCTCAAGTAACTGGGAAGTGACAGGAGTGACTTCCTCCAGCTACTCCTTCCTTTTCAAAACTTTTTCCTCTTTCCATCACTTTTCTAGAGAAAACATAGAGCAAAATTCCCAGACTTTCACACTGAAAATCTTTTCCAAAGTGACAAAATCTTCTGAAACATTTCCATGGAGATCCTGTGCAGGGAAGGGAGGAAGGAGTAGTTGTTCTCTCTTGAACAAAGACCCAGAGTGTGTCATTTTTTCCTGTTAAGAGCAGATTTTGGTGGATTCTGATGCATGCGAGCAGGAAGGGATGGATGCTCTGGTCAGGGATGGGTGCTGTGGTCAGGGATGCTGCGTTTGGGTGAATTTTCCAAGGACAGAGTGAAAGTGGCCTCCGGGACTGCCCCTGTCCCACCATTAGCCCTCCTGACCCACTGCCCTGTCCCTGGTCCAGGTTCCTTCTAGGCACGTTGTTGGTTTAACCATTCACCCTGGTTCTCCCAGGAAAACACAGATAAAATGGAATATTGTGAATGCTACAAACTCGTGTGTTCTCCCCGGATGGGCAGATGGGGCTTGGTTTCTGACCTGGCTCCGTGTCCTGGACCTTGTGCCTTGTTTAGGGGACAGCTCCTAGCACGGTGCCATCACGGGGCTGAGGTCACATTGTGCTGAGCACAGGGAGAGTTCCAGTCCCAGATCACAGCCTCAAAATTGGAGTCCCGAGAGGTGTCAGAACACACTGGGCTGCTTTCATGGGTGACAATAGCCACTATGGTCCCACTGGGATGTTGTTTGGGACAGCTCCCTCCTGGCCAATCCATAACCATCATTTTGTCCCTAAAATGTTCCTTCCCCGCCTCCGCCCATGAGATTTTACAGCATCTGACAGCCCCCTATTTAATTAAGAGTTAATTGGGGCCACATGGTCCTCCTGGGATGCGATAGCTGTGCACAGCAATTAACACCCTAATCCAAGCCCACAAGCCCCATCTCACATATTAAAAGCGGGATTTTCCCCGGGGCCTCGGTGGGGGCAGCGGTCCCCGGCTCGGCCCGCACACTTGCAGCAAAGCTGCTTACGCTCTAAGCTTTATTAAATGAGTCAGGAAAGCTGACGGGATCCGGGCGCTGATTAACGGGAAACCCAGGCGGGCTGGTGCAGTGGGACCGAGTTCGTTATGTGGCAGAGGTAAACGAGGTTCCGGGCAAACGAGCTCGGGCTGGCAGGGCAGGGCTATCTCTGCAGAAGAGGACTAGTAACGTGATGGTCAAACGTGACCATCAGAGGACCAGTAACGTGATGGTCAAACGTGGCCAACGTGACCATCAGAGGACCAGTAACGTGATGGCCAAACTTGACCATCAGAGGATCAGTAAAGCAATGGTCAAATGTGACCAAGCGTGACCATCACAGGACCAGTAATGTGATGGTCAAATGTGATCAAGCGTGACCATCAGAGGATTAGTAACGCAATGGTCAAATATGACCATCAGAGGACCAGTAATGTGATGGTCAAATGTGACCAAGAGGGACCATCACAGGACCAGTAACGTGATGGTCAAACGTGACCATCAGAGGATCAGTAAAGTGACGGTCAAATGTGACCAAGCGTGACCATCAGAGGACCAGTAATGTGATGGTCAAATATGACCATCAGAGGACCAGTAACGCAATGGTCAAACGTGACCAGACTTGACCATCAGAGGACCAGTAGTGTGATGGTCAAATGTGACCATCAGAGGACCAGTAACNCATCAGAGGATCAGTAACGTGATGGTCAAACGTGACCAGACTTGACCATCAGAGGACGAGTAATGCGATGGTCAAATGTGACCATCAGAGGACCAGTAACGTTATGGTCAAACGTGACCATCAGAGGACCAGTAACATGATGGTCAAACATGACCATGAGAGGACCAGTAACGTGATGGTCAAACTTGACCATCAGAGATCAGTAAAGTGATGGTCAAATGTGACCAAACGTGACCATCAGAGGACCAGTAACATGATGGTCAAACATGACCATGAGAGGACCAGTAAAGTGATGGTCAAATGTGACCAAACGTGACCATGAGAGGACCAGTAACGCGATGGTCAAACGTGACCAGACTTGACCATCAGAGGACCAGTAATGCGGTGGTCAAATGTGACCAAACGTGACCATCAGAGGACCAGTAATGCGATGGTCAAATGTGACCATCAGAGGACCAGTAATGCCATGGTCAAATGTGACCAAGTGAGACCATCAGAGGACCAGTAACACGACGGTCAAATCTGACCATCAGAGGACCAGTAATGCGATGGTCAAATGTGACCATCAGAGGACCAGCAACGCGATGGTCTTCTTGCACTTGGAGGCATGGGGGGAGGGACTGTGGCACAATCAGGCTGAGATCAGGCTCCAAATGAAAATGTGGGGAGGAAATAAGCTAACGCCACATTTCTAGAAGCCCCGTACCCCAGAAAAGAGCTCCCAGTCTCTTCCTCCAGGAACAGGCTTTGGTGGCTCCCAATGCCATGCGTTGACTGTGGTCTCCTCATCACTGTTCATGGCTATGGGAAACCAAGCACGGCTTCAGCTGGGTGATGGGGAGAGACCCATTCCATGCTGCTTGTAGCCTCTTCCCGCTTGGGATTCTCCATCAGGAGGAGGGATGTGAGTCCCTGTGCTGGACACTTTGCTCTTACCTGGTTCACTAATCCCAGGGCGTAGGAAGTGGCTGAGAACTGATTACTCTCCCATAAAGGCTGTGTGGAAACAAATCTTTTAATGAAAAGTTATAATAAATATGCCTTGTGCCAGATGCTACAATGATGGGCTCATAATAAAATGCAGATAGACAAATAGATAAGCAGGCAGATTCTCTAGGTACCTTTTTGTGGACAGAAAAAAGTTATATCCTTGGAAGAGGACCGTGAGCTCCGTTTCTAACGCGCTCCATGTGTTCAACAGTTCTGCTGGAACTCAGTAACGTCTTGTCCCTTTGTTGCAGAGATCAGAGATGACAAAGACTTACACCCAGCCCAAGGAGATGGCAGAGCTCGTGGGCACCCCGGCCTGGCTGGGCGAAACGCTGAGCTCCAAAGACGAGCTCAAGGAAGACGACGGCAGGCAAGGTCCCTTCGGGCTGATGGCCGGCTTGAATGAAGAGCACGACAGCATTGAGGAGGAAGAGGAGGAGGAGGATGACGGCGACAAGCCCAAGAGAAGAGGACCAAAAAAGAAGAAGATGACCAAGGCGAGGCTGGAGCGGTTCAGGGCCCGGCGGGTGAAGGCCAATGCCCGCGAGCGAACGCGCATGCATGGTCTGAACGACGCTCTTGACAACCTGAGGAGGGTCATGCCTTGTTACTCCAAGACCCAGAAGCTCTCCAAGATCGAGACGCTGAGGCTTGCCAGAAACTACATCTGGGCTCTGTCTGAGGTGCTCGAGACTGGGCAGACTCCTGAAGGGAAGAGCTTTGTGGAGATGCTCTGCAAGGGCTTGTCCCAGCCGACCAGCAACCTAGTGGCTGGGTGTCTGCAGCTGGGACCACAGACCTTGTTCCTGGAGAAACACGAAGAGAAGTCCCCGGTGTGCGAATCGGCCATATCCAACCACTCCTTCAGTTACCAGACCCCAGGGCTCCCAAGCCCCCCCTACGGGACTATGGAAACACATCTGCTGCATTTGAAGCCCCCGGCCTTCAAGAGCTTGGTGGATCCTTCCTTCGGAAACCATCCCTCTGACTGCAGCACTCCTCCCTACGAAGGTCCCCTAACGCCGCCCTTGAGCATCAGCGGGAACTTCTCCTTGAAGCAAGACGGGTCTCCAGACCTGGAGAAATCCTACAGCTTCATGGGCCACTACCCCTCTGTGAGCCTGACGGGGACACATGGACATGCCGCTCACTTCCAGAACACGGTGCCCCGCTACGAGATCCCCATAGACATGAGCTACGAGTCCTACCCGCACCACGTGGCTGGGCCTCAGCTCAACGCTATATTTAATGAGTAAGAAAGCAAAGTTAGACCCATATTCTTGACGTGCAGAGAAGCTCAGCCACATTGTGTAACTGTTTCTAGACTGGACACAGTTGGAGCAAGGAAATCACTGCTACGGGGCAGCGCAAGAGACCCCTGAGCATCTCCAGAGCAAGGTCCAGACAGTCCTTCTGTCCTCTCCCAAGGTTTGTGCTTGTGCTGCCTTCCTGATTCTGGAGCTGGGGAACCCTTCCCCTCGGATTCCTAAGCACGCAAACCCCAAAGCAGCCTTTTCCAGGCACTGTGGGAAATGCTTTTTAGCACAAAAAGCATCTCCCTCCGGGACGTGGGCTCCGAGGAGCTTGTTCCAGGTACCCCCCGCCTGCAGGTAGAGGGGCTGCTTCCTTAGCCCTTCTCTTCCAAGCTCTGGCGTTAAATCCTGCTCATCCGGAGGTGTCCAGGTGCTGAGCTCTGATAAGAGGAACAGCCACGCTGGAAGCTGAGCCATTGCATCCCCGTCCCAGAGATGCTCATGAAGGCGGCTTCTCCGTGCAGGAATTTCCATCTTTTCCCAACATGAACCCATTTTGGTGCACCACACCTGGGACAAACTGTCCATTGCCAGTAAATCAGGGCTTGTTTTGCTCCTTCCATGGGAACTCTATGGGTGAAGAGAAGTCCCTGTAATCCCTCAGGTTGACCAGCTCCTCTTCCACGTGCTCCGATGGGACTCTAGGGCGAAGACAGCTTTGGTTTCCCAGGATAACCCATACTCCAGCTGGGTTAGACGTGGGAATGGGATTTGGGATCTGAACCATAGGAGACCAGCATGGATTTCCCCCATGGAGCTTCCCACCCAACGAAGAACCTTAACTTCCCTGCCTGCATATCAACTGGGATGCTGGGATCCAGCCGATTCAGAAATTATCCTTAACGGTCCGTCCATCTGCTGCTCTCCTGACTGGGTCTCTGCTGCCCATCCCGTTCCTGAGCCTTAGACGTTGTTTTCTACCCAAAACCAGCGTACGGATTTCAACACATGCACCCTGAAACCCCTTTAATGGACTGCTGATCTTTCAGAGCACAAATATCTTAGACTTATTAGCTGAAAAAATGAGTGTTCGGCTAAACCTGTATTCCTGACTAGGGCCATGATTTCTTATGGTTTGTAGTGTATTTATTACGATCTGTGATCTGAAGACATCCTGCCAAAAGAAGTGTGTCTTAATTTCCTGTCTTATTTATTATTTACTGGGGTCTAATTTATTTTGTTCCATTTTACATGTAATATGGAATGTGTTAAATAACCTCCTCATTTTCCAATTGACTTTCAAGTGCTTAGTTGGAGGTAGCTTTGTGGAGACGTGTGGTTTTTGCAGTGCTGTTGCTCCAGGATTATTTATTAGCCATTATTTATTTAATTTATTTTCTTCCTGCCCCCATGGTCTATTTTCTGGTGATTAAACCAAGTATTTAAGCAGGGAGTTACATATTTAATGCATATTTAACATTGCCGTTTCTCGTATTTTGGAAGTTCTTTGCCTGACTGTGCCCAGCAGCTCCTAGCTCGTCCCTCGTATTTCTGTATGAGCAATAACTTGAAGGCTATGCAACTATTTTTGTTTTCAAGAAAATCCAGGCAACTATTTTTGAAATCCTGCTGGCCGTGTGAGCCCAGCTGACCAAACCTCACCGTTTTACAGAGGTGTTTTGTATAGAGTTGGGAATTTGGAGATGAATCGTGCTCCACAGGTCCCTGTCCAGCCCCTGAATCCCAGGGCCTGGGATTTGTTTCCTTTTGTACTGAGAGAAATGTTTATCCTTTTGTAAAGAAAGCAGAAGTGGGTTTTTAGCTCAAATAAAGTTGTGATCTTGTTTCCAGCAGTGTTGCCCTGTGGCTGTTGAATGTTCCCTTGTCTGCGCAGCGGTGGTAAGGGGGTACTCCATGTCCCTTGGTCGTGACACTCTGGTCCCCAATGTAGACATGGCTGTTCCAACACCTGGGCCATTCCCAGTGGGATGTCCCTGAGCAGATCCGGTGTCCTGTCCATCTGAACTGGAACTTGGGGATGGAGGGTTGCGCTATCACAACCCTTCTTCCCTGTGTGATGGGAGTCCCTGACGCCCAACCCAGAGCCAAAGTAGAGTCCGATGATGTCCCAGGACATCGCAATGATTAGGCTGATGTCCCAGGACAAAGGGAACCGTGGCTCCGAGCCTGCTTCTTGCCCAGGCCAGGGAGATCCTCTGCTCCCAGTGATCCAACCCCGGTCCATGCAGAGAGATCTCAGTGCAGACACCTCCACGAAGCAGACTGGTCCTCACGTCCTCCAGGGCATGGGGTACCACGGGCCAAACACTGTGTGATGTCCTGGGCAAAGGATGGAGCCTGCACAGGACCGCACTCTGCCCCTAATCCCCTCCAAGGCAGAAGAGTTTTGGTTGCAAACACTGAGGAAGCTGTTGGATGGCTTCGAACCAACAGAGTTGATGGGATGGGGCAGCTGAGCTGCTCTAGGAGCCTGCTTGGGTCTCCAAGGACCCAAGGGAGGTCCCAAGTCTGTGGAAGGGAGACAATTGAACCCAGGCTGGACCATGTGAGATGGACCTGTGTGGTGCTGAGCTCAAGGACATCTCTGGAAGGTTTATTTGGAATTGGGCAAAAGGGGGTTTTCTGGTGATTGGAGGGGAGGCAGAGAAGCCAAAGGGGTGCAGAGAGGGTCACAGACAGGAATGGCCATACGCAGATGGAGCCCCGAGTTATACACACATATAGGAACACATATATACACATGTGCATGCACCTATAGACATGCACACTCACACCCATGCTTGTGCACATGGAAAAGCGTGCAAACCGNATGGAGCCCCGAGTTATACACACATATATACGCATGTGCATGCACCTATAGACATACACACTCACACCCATGCTTGTGCACACGGAAAAGCGTGCAAACCATAGGTGCATGTGCAGACACATGCACCCACACGCATGTGCACCCAAATGCATGCATGCATGCAGGTCCTCGCGTGTATTTTTGCACAGGGATGTGCACACACACCCAGCGGCTCAGCTCTGTGTTCGTGGTTGTGGAGAGGCAACAGGATGTGTTCTCCAAACAACAAGAGCACAGAGGACCCGGGCATCCTGACTTCACCCTGGATGAGCAAGGACAGCGATGAGCATGGGGCTGTGCATTGCCTTTGCTCAGACCGTGCTGTGCACTGCTCCACAGGACCCAGGAGTCCTCGTTTCCCTCGTTCCCCGTGCAGGGATGCGGAGCTCCACGTTCCTGCACAGCTCAGCGCACCGCGCCTCCCCAGCCCCGTGCACGCGGCGCCGGCTGCTGCACCGGCCCCGATGGGAGCTGCAGCCACAAGATGCGCTCCGTGCGCCGCTCCTGCCGCCCCGCGCGGGGACAGGAGCAGCAGGGCGTCCTCCTGGGGGGGATGCAGCTGCAGCCTCTCTTCAAAGCGATGGGGCCAGAGCGGAGCCGCGTGGGACGCGTGGGGCTGCCTAGGAGCTCCCTGGCTCCCCAGGCCAGCGCTCTCGGGCAGCTGCTGCTGCATTTGGCAGCTGGGGTTTGGGGGCAGCTATTTTGGGACAGCTCTGCCC
>VWPW01027004.1:0-10192 GCA_013389825.1 Crypturellus undulatus | reverse complement strand
TTATTTATATATTTATAAGTCCCTTGGTCCATCAGAAGTGACTGATAAGCCTATAATACCTCATTCCTTAGAGATTCAGGTACTTGGCAGGCTCTACTGTGTTTCTCATCTATGTTTTACTCCACCATTGCTCAACCAGGAATTTGCTTTCATTAAGACTAATTAACTGCTGAGCGAGAGCCAACCAATGGACTGTGGTTTATCCCAGAGGGAGGCAGTCACGAACTGGTCAGCAGAAGACACCCAGGTTGGGAGGAGGATGCGGCTCCCTCTCTGTCGGATGCTTCGGATGCTCCTGCGTGTCTTTGCGGTGGGCATCACCCCTGAATGGGAGCGTGCGTGGAGCCTGCTCCTCCCTCCATGCACACAGAGCATTGCTGTGGCAACTGCAGTAATTGCTTCTGCAGAGCACTTAATAAAAGGGCAAAGCTGCCTTTGGAGCAGCGAGTTTCCATTTTCTGGATGAAGAATTAAAAAATAAAAAGGAAGAGAATGCAAGAAAAAGCAAAGGGGAAAGAAGAGGGAAAATGGAAAAAAAAGAGAGGGCTGCAATGCTACTCACTAGGGGAAAATTCAGTCTGGGTCAGGTTCCATCTGCTCCAATACTGGCCTGCAGAAACTTCCAATCTCTCCCAGTTCATCAGGGTCAGCCCCAGCCTCGTCTGTGCTCAGATGTTCATTGATGCATTAGCCGGCCTCCTCTATAGATCATTCCTCTCTAAGGCTTTTTGCTGCTCTTTCCTGCCTGCTGCTGGGATAACAGCCGCTGCAGTGTTGGTACCTAAAGAAAGAAGTGCAGCTAGCAATCTCAACACAGAATTTGATTCCACGATCAATCCCGTTGCTTGTGTTTTGCCAATTATCCAGAGAAGTGGCTCAGAAACCAGCCGCGGTAGCAGTGTGGATAAGCGAAGTTTGAGATCTTGAGCAAAGAAAGAAAACGGGCAGCAGCTGGAGATGCCTCTGTGTTCATGCAGCAGCAGAAGGTGCAGGACTCACCCGGGAGCAGAGGGAGGCTGCAGCCACGGCCTGGGACTCGGGCTGCACCACAGCAAGGCAGCAAGACCAGGGCACAGCCAGGGCTCCCATGGACCTTTTTTACGTGGGGTTTTATCGCTATGCATGAGGACACAAAAAAGCTAAATCTCTAAGGTCCCACTAACTCGAGCATCTTTTTTTTTTTTTTTTTTTTTTTTTTTTTTCTTACAAACTTTTTGATTAAGTAATTTGGCAAGTTTGGGTTCCAGCTTGACATTTCGATACCCTGGTGTGCACAAGGCGGAAGGCGGAAGGCAAGCTCAGCCAGATGCACAGGTTATCTTCTGTAAAGTTCTCCAAGGCTTCCGTGGGCAGAATATTCACCTCTCTTTAGTATAAAAATCGAGACGTTTAGCAGGAACTCCTTGATTCCTGCTGGGACAGTCGCACAGGGACAAACGCTTAGTCCTTGTGTCGAGATGACGCCAGTCAGAAATTTGCCACGTTTAAGGCTGAGTGAGTTTGTGCTGTCGAAAGGCTCCGTGCGTGGAAAGCTCTGCCGCCGCGGAGGGTGTCACTGCAGAGTCCCTGCCAGGGGACAACCGCTGCCCTCGGCTCCCCAGGCAGAGGAGGGTCCTGCCGCAGGGGTTTACCTGGCATCTCCCAATACGGATCTGCATCCCAGCTCCAGCTCCTGGAGTCATGTGAATACGCAGGAATGGCCCCCTGTCATTTAAANAGTCAGAAATTTGCCACGTTTAAGGCTGAGTGAGTTTGTGCTGTCGAAAGGCTCCGTGCGTGGAAAGCTCTGCCGCCGCGGAGGGTGTCACTGCAGAGTCCCTGCCAGGGGACAACCGCTGCCCTCCCCTCCCCAGGCAGAGGAGGGTCCTACCGCATGGGTTTACCTGGTGTCTCCCAATACGGATCTGCATCCCAGCGCCTGGAGTCATGTCAGTATGAAGGAATAGTCCCCTATCATTTAAATGGACAAATTAGCAGCATGTTCAGAACCAAAGGGTAGCAAATGTGACCCCAAAATACGAAATAGAGAAAGGGAATAAACCCAATGGGGATTTTTTTCTATAAATCACCTTGAAATCTAGGCAATTTTGGGAGCTGAAGCCTTGCAGTCATTGGAGGTGACTCATTTAGTGTCTGCTGAGGGGCTGCCCTGGAGCCAAAGGCGCAGGGGATCTCAGAACAGGGTACCGCATGGCACAGAAATGCACTTCAGAAGGTCTAATCCAGCAGATATCCTTACGAGACACTTATAATAGCAGATCTCAGGAGCCATGGATACTTCACGGAAAGCTGTCACTTCTGCTTCCCTGAAAACATCGTCACCATTTCCCTTTGGAAAGTCACGGGGAGGAGAAACGCTTCTTATTAGAGTGCCTAAGGCGTGCTGGAGGGCTGACAGCGGGTAAAAGGCCTTTAACCTAAAATTAGACATAGAGCAGCAGGCAAGGGAGCGGGCTGGGGGAAAGGCAGGCCAGGCCGCCCAGTCTCCAGCATCACCATTCGTGGTGTCCCCTGCTCTTCAGATTTCTTCCAATGGTTCATTGCTCTGCCTGCTGATCCCGGGTTAGGAGCGTTACCCGTCTCTCAGCTCCAATGGTTCATTGCTCTGCCTGCTAATCCTGGGTTAGCAGCGCTCCACATTTCTCAGCAGCTCCCGTCTCGTCTGCTGGGGTCTGGCCTGGCTGGATCCAGCAGTTTGGTAAATGGGATCCTCCGAGAGGTCTCTTTTCCTGCCCGTGTCTCAGGGGGGTGCAGAGGGGCTGAGCTGAGGGAGCTCTCGGGGCTGCTGGTGCTTGGAAGAGGAGCCAGAGGACTCCAGGGTCAGGCCCAAGGTTGGAGCGTTCTCAACAGCAGCGAAGGAGCGTGCTGCAGAGAGGCCACAATTTACCAAAGACGATGAAGAGTTTGTAGCTCTAAAACCCCTCAGGACACGTGAAGTCACAGCCAGCATACTAAAAGCTGTCCCAGCCTCCCAGGCATTCTGCAAAGCCTGCTGCAAATCCAAGCGGAGCAGCGCCTGGGAACAGGGAACGCTTGTGCATGATGTTTGCTGCTCGCGCAGAAATCCGTGCTGGCGCCGGTCCCTGCACAGTAACGGCCTCGCGTGTTGGAGAGGCTGGTGAGAGCTACCAGGGGGAACTCCAACCCGCTGCAGCACATGGAGAGAGGAAGGAGCGGGGGGATCCTGAGCAACAGGGAGCTGCAGGACAACCATTTGTGTCCTCACCTCGGGCAGGGCTGGCCCCATCTGGGGCAGTTTAGCTTCTAGTTGGAAATCCCAATCTGTGTGTTCTGCTGAAGCGCCGTTCACTGCATCTTTTGGCCCACCAGCAGCATGGGGAACTCCTTTTGGGAGCAAAATGACAAAAATAAAGAGACCATATTGGATGCAAAGGTGGTGAAGACAATAGGCTCGGAAGGAGAGAGAGAAATTTATTTTTGTGGGTTTCCCTGGTTTTCCCAGTGACTAAGGGAAGGAGATACCTGGGATCATAGTATACAGCTACCTCAGTGGTTACCTTAGTAAGTACCTTAGAGCTGCCCTTCAAGCTGGGGAGAGCTGGGGCGTCAAACCCCCTTGCAGAGCCTGCCTTCCCCTGCCTCGTTCCGCTTAGCTGGTGCAGAGAGCCCCACGGAGCGAGCTGACCACCTCGTGTTCGTGCCCCGCTTTGTTCTGCTTTGGACTTGGCCAGCTTGGTGGTGGAAGGGGAAAGCTGGGTCTTGCATGGCTGCACTGTACTATCGTATGGAGCAGGTGAGTATTCACAACCTCCTTTACCTGCAAAGACTGAGCCTCTGTGAGCAGATGAGTTTGGTCCAGCCTCAGCAAGATGCTCTAAGGTCTTGGTGTCCTTCGACATGCAGTGATGAGGACTGGAGAACTGCCTTAGCAAGGTAAAATTTGTGAAGCATCAGGGGACGCGTCCTCTCCTTGGCCCATATATGTCCAAACGGCTTCCTCCGCGGTTGACCTTGAGCACTGCCACGTGCGAGGAGGCCGGAGCTAAGCGTGCAGATGATCCGTCACTGCCGTCACACCGAGCTGGCACATTCATTACGCCACGCGGAGGATCCGCAGGGAACGCGGATCCTGCCCGCTCAGCGGCCCGGGGCGGCCGTGGGGATTTATGCGGAGCTGCTCTGCTGACCCGGGGCCGGAGCCGCGTCCCGTCCCCCCAGGTGCTCGCTGTCCCCCAGCAGTTTTGCACGTGCACTATGTAAGTGCCACGGTGGAGGCAGCAGCCGGCTCTGCGGCGAGCAATGTAGGTCAGAGCGCTGCTGTTTGGAGGCACTTCCATCCTGCTGATCTGCAGAGGGAAGAGGAATCGTATTCGGGCATGCAATGCCTACACAGTCCCATTGCCAATCCGTGCCCCCCGGATCGGATGGAGACCTGCAGGAGAGCGACAGGAGCAGGGAAGGAACCTGCAGGAGAGCGACAGGAGCAGGGAAGGAGAGGGTCTGGGAGCGAAGTAGAAATCCAAATGGCAAATGTGTCCAGCAAGGCTCGCAGCGGTGTCCGGTGCCTGCTCCTTGCTCCCAGACCCCTGCTCCTTGCTCCCACCTGCTCCAGAGGGAAAGCAGAGGGGAAGAGGCTTCCTGAGCCCTTAACTGGGGGGACTGGGTGACTCCATGGAGGCTCCTTCCCGCCCCCGGGTTGGGACTGTGTCCTGCGGGATCCCTGGAGCCCAGCGGAGAGCAGGGGCTGCCAGGGCGCAGTGTGGAGATGCCACCTAGGGGACACAGACACGCAGGACCGCGCTCCTCGCACACGAACCAGCAGCGAAAGTCGCAGATGGCCCCAAACAGGAGGCCCAGAAACAACCTCCTGTTCTCGCGGCCACCGGCCGTGTCCTTGGCTCTGCCGGTCTGCGGGGCCGTGACGGATCGTCCGTGTCTCTACCTGCCCTGCACGAGCGGCAGCTGCGCTGGGTTTCACCCAGGGAGATTCCTTTGGGCTCCAGCACCGGCACCGGCTGCTGTGACAGGGATGCTCTGAGGGGGGATGACGTGCAGGGGGACAAGTAAATAGCCTTGTGGCTGGGCTGGCAATGGCTCTGTGCACATCGCATCCTTCTTTTTGCTGTTTTTAGCAAGGGAAGAAAAAACATTGTATGGATGGACTGTGCATTTCATCCTTTTTTTTTTTTTTTTCCAGTTCATTTTGTTCTAACTTTTATCTCCCTCGGAGGCAGAAGGTGGTCATGTCACCCTGGAAGCCTCCATGCCAGGGCTGCTCGCCTTAAGCTTCTTCCTTCGCATCCCAGAGGCTCCACCTGCCCTTACACCAGATAAACTGCTCTGCTGTGGGTCCTGGAGCACCTCCTTTAGCCTGGAGGGACCAAGGCTTGGCCACCCTGGGGACACCAGCACAGGGGACGCGAATCGCATCCTTCTGGCTGCACCGTGCGACGTGCAGTCACGCCGGGATAGGGACCTGCAGACGGTCCGGGGGAGCCTCTGAGAGCTCCTGGATTGAAATGCAGGAGCAGCTGCACACGGGGCACAATTTCAGCTCGTGGGTTTTTTGTTCTGATCCCAAGAGGGGCAGAAATGGGAAATGTCAGAGTTTCCCGCACTGGCAAGAGCACTGCCTGCGGCTCTGCGCAGCCGACATGGGGTGGGAGAGGGACTAAAGCCACCAGGTAGTGGGGGAAAAAAGGAAATCAAGAAAACATGAAAAGCATCAGGTGAAGGATCAGGCAGGCTGCGTTAAAGCAAGGCAGAGCTATTTGCTGAGCCTGTAAAACAGGTATAAAACTTTCCCGAAATCTTCCCAGAAAATGAGACATACTTTAGCTGTTGGAAGAGAATTACCCAGAGATACCCCGCTAATCTGTTGTGACAAGCTCCCTGTTACAATGCATTAGGTCTCCACTTAAACGCAGCACCGCAGAGAGTGTGAACGAGCGAGAGCTTCAGAGAGGCTTCCCGAGCTCCACCGTGCCCTGGAGACATCCCGGGAGAGAAGCAAACCCGGCCCTGGTCGCCGGCTAGAGACAGCCCGTCCGCATCTCTGCGGTGCTGATAAATGCTTTGCACCGGGTGCTTCAACCTGGGGCTGTTTTCCAAGCTCGGATGCTCCGCTAGTGTCTGGACTGAAGGCAACGGGACACCCAGGGTCATCCCCGGCTGGTGATGCAGGAGCTACAGCATGTCCATGGGCTCTTCCGTATTACCTGGAAGTCCATAACACTAAGGCAGTTTCTATCAACAAAAGACCCAGTCCTAAATAAGCAGAATAAGGCCAGATCTCTCCCTTACCAATTCTCTCCCTATCTCCGTGCCTGTATGTGTTTAGGTAGGGATGANTTGCACCGGGTGCTTCAACCTGGGGCTGGTTTCCAAGCTCGGATTCTCTCCCTATCTCCGTGCCTGTACGTGTTTAGGTAGGGATGGACTTTCCTCCCCGGCTGCACGATTTCAATGACAGTTATTCCCAGGGGATGTCAGAAGCAGCACCAGCAGGATGAAAACAAGGCTCTCGCATTGCACAGTGTGGTATGTGACCTGGAAGGAAAATCGGCTTTTGTTCCGCTAGGATTTGTAGAATTTAGCTGCATTTGAAGGACTGTGCTGTGCTCACAAGGAGCAGGGCTCATAGGCGGCACCTCGGGGCTAACAGGGCACGGAGTGAACGTCTGTCGTCTGCCCGGACTGGCTGGGATGGGTTCAGAGGGATGAAGTTGTGTGAAGTGACTCAGAGGGTCCAAGTGACTGCAGGAGGCTCCACTCATGATGGGGAATAGCTGCAAGGCAGAGACCACGGTGACCCATCACCGTTCCAGCATCTAGAGATGGACATATCCAAGGAACGACCCTTGTGCAGAGCAGCCCAGAGCACAGACCTTCCCCTGCTGGCAATGGGGCGGTATGGGCTGAGCTGCCCACCAGGACTGGGCTTGCAGGAGGACCTGGCACGGGTGCCTCTCGGCGGCAGCTGCACTGAATGTCCCGTGGCCCAGGGACCTTGGCCAGGTCCCCTCTGCCAGACAGGGTGACAGCAGAGCAGCCCCTGCAGCAGGGACTGCCCGGGGCGAACGGGGAGCCGAAAGATTCAGCGGGAAACACTGGGCAGGGTAAGGCAGAGGCAGGCAAAAACCCCGGTCCAGCAGTGCCCGGGGAGGCAGATCTGGAGGGCATCTGTCCGCAGCGCAGGGCGAGATGTGATAACTGCTTCGCTCTGCAGGGAGCTGCCTGGGGAACGTCTGCTCCTCTAGAAATATTTCTGCACCCAACCGCTTTGCGGAGAAGGAGCAAAGCGCTGGAGGTTGCACATGCTGCAGCGCAACCCGTGAGACAGACCCCGCTGCGGGCGGAGGAGATGCCACCATCCTTGTCCTGGCTCCGGGGGCTGCCCAGATCTATTTTTTTGTTTTTTAATTTTATTTACGTATTTATTTTTGCCACTGCTGATATTTCGGTTTAGCCCCTGAATGACCCTCTCAGCCCAGGGCCCATGGGGTCGGGTTTACTGCTTTGTGCAGAACTGAGCAAGGATGGTCCCCATGGAAGATCCACCCCTGCCTGAGTTGGAGAAAACCTGCAGGACCTTTGGTTCTAGCTATCTTCTCCATCTAAAGCATCACTGCTACTCCAGCTCCCCTTGATTTTTCCCCTATACTATAGTTCATCTCCAAAATCTTCAAAAATTGTATTTGAAATCACTTTGTATCCTTAACCCTCTCCTTGTTGTAGCAATCCGATCATTTGTCATTCATACTTGGTGAAGATTTAATCTCATTGTCTCCTGACAACTTCCATTTCCACTAATGCAAGGACTGTGCTCTGGTGAGGCTCAGATTTCAGCTTAAAACACATTTCTGAAAAGCATTTTTTTTTTTTTTCAGTTGGAGCCACGTTCCTGGACTTGTTGCAATTTAAGAATTGCATTTAGATATGAAATAGGAAGGGTTCATTTCAGAAGTGCCACAGGGCTGAGTCTTGAAGGATGGAGCACACGTGTTAGGGGTGGGAGGGAGGAGAAAGGGCTGTTAGGAGGGAACAGAGCGAATCTGAACAAGACAGACAAATATAGGAGGGAAAGAGGAAGCCACCCCTGAGGCAATCCTTCTCTTTAGTCCCTTGCTGCAGAAATGCAAATATTTCTCTCTTACAGGAGGGAAGAGAGACAAATTACAAGGCTGTCCTCGCTGTCACCGCGTGGAGCCCAGGAGAACGCCGCCCCGAGCTATGGGCTTGCCGCAGCCCTGGAGAAGCAGCTTTCACCTTGTCCCTTGCAGTGGCTGCAAACTCACCCTGCTTCCAACTCAGCCTTTTACAGAGCGTCTTCCAAACCAGAGTCAGTTGCAATAAACTGAAATGAAAATAGCCCTGGATGGTGCCTTCCTCTACACAGCAGCAAACCCTCTTTCCATGTCTCCCCCACGAGCCATGCTACCTGCTTCTTTTCTCCTTCTTTCTCTTTAAGGCACCTTTCTTCTAGGAGGCCTCCTCTTCCCTACATGATAGCAGTAAAATGTACTTCTAGGGAAAAAAAAAAAGCCCTATTCTTGCACACTAGTTAATCACAGCAAACTTTGCCTTTCATCTCTGCTCTGTTTGCCTTCCCTCTGCCCAGTCTGTCTTCCGAGGGATTTTTTCCGAGAGGCAGTTACCCTGGAGATGCTCTATAAGATGCTCCAGGGTAGCACTGGATAAATAGCATGGTCAGATACAGCTGGAAATTGAAGGTGACCATGAAAACCAGATACTTTAGGAGACACAGAGGGAAAGGGCTGCTAATTCATCATCACACTCAATGAGGTATTTAGGTCATCTGAAGAAAAAACAGCTAGTGGACTAGACATCACACTTTCTGGGTGTGTGTATAGCTGATCTGCTTCTTAGAAACAGGAAAAAAGAACATCGTCTTGTCTTTAAAACCCTTCTCTTTAAGAAAGAAAGTTTTTTGCTAAACAAAGACTGTCGTTGCATGGTCTCTCAGCCTTTGCTGGGAGCCTAGTTAATGAGGAGCTGCTGCCGATGGAGATGGAGCAAATGCAGCAAGTTGCCAGCCCTGCCTGGCTTCATTTCCAGGCCTCTCTCCCACCTCTCCTGTTCCCCGTCTCAAAATCCATGCTCAGGTCCAGGCTTTGGCTTTCTCATCCACCCTGAGACCTGCCGATGCTCCATCCGCACCACGGTCTGGTCCCTCCTGGACATTTCCAGGCTCCCCTCAGTGCCTCATTTTCCATCTCAAGGCTGATGGATAACACTTGTTTTTCCCCTGACTCTCCTAGCTCCTGTTGAACACACCAAGGCTGGCAGATATCATTTACAAAGTGATAAATATCCATTATATGTTCTGGCCAGATCCCTCATAACGAATCTATAGCCTCAGTGAAATCAATACAATTTTCTGCAGCTTTCTGAGCTGGATGTCAGTCAAATAGAGGAACGTTCATTCTTCTGGTACCTCTGAAGTGTCAAACTAAAATCAGAACTCCGTCTCAAGGGAATCTATTAGCTCCTAATGTTATCAGCAGTTCTCGGTTAATAATGCGCCTACTTTCTAATTATGTCATATACATGGAGATGAAAGAATGCAAGCACAAAGGTTTTGGTAAAGTGACAGAAATGCATTGCACCTCCTGCTTTGCAAAGGGTTGTGCATGCATGTTGTGCGAGAGGGAGATAGAGTGCACGGGAGAGCACTACAGGGGATGGGAGAAGAAGGCACCAGCTTTATCGGAAAGATTGTAATTGAAATTAAATTGTATTTGATGTACCATGATTAACAATTCCAGAGTGAATGTGGGCTGGCAAAGCGATAGTACTCATGTGAACTGCCTTGTTCAATCATTTCTCAGCACTATTAAAGTCATTTGGAATCATCATTCCTTGCCATTGGCACTTACTCTCCTGACCCAGGAAATGGGCGCTCTGAGGACATCACTCACGGGCCAAGCAGCCAAGCTGGAATGTTCCTGGCTCTTTTCCATGAAGTCATCCAGGCTCCTGGCGCGTGTCCAGGGTGTTGTGTGACTTGAAGGCCTTAGTTTCTCTGCAAGGGGCTCAAGACCTACTGAGAAGGTGACAAAGGGGAGGACGGTGCAAAGCACAGACAGCTCCTTTCCATGGGGAGTTGAGGCATCAGGACAGACACGACCGTGACTGGGGTCCACTGCTGGCTACTGCTCTGTCCATCCACACCCAGGGACAGGAGATCCATGGCCAGCTGATGATCAGG
>VWPW01027001.1:0-21212 GCA_013389825.1 Crypturellus undulatus | reverse complement strand
ATTAGCTAATAATTGTACCTGAAATACTCAGCCTAGGTACATAAGACTTAGATGATTTTTTTTCCATTAAAGCTTCTACAAATGCTCATTTTTCAAAGCTTTGATACATCTAAACATATGTAAAGTCCATAACAGAGTGAAGGAGTAAACAGTTGTATGGCCAGGTCATTGGCAAATTACATTAAGAAAAATACTTATTTTGCCTGAGTTTGACAGGAAATTTTGCCTCCTGGCCATCTCTATCTACTTGTCTTGGTGTTTATAGCTCCTGTTCTCATGAAATAGGGAAGAACTAAAATGATTGGAGGTGGGAGGGTGTATTCACTTTCTTTTTTAAAATAGAGTAACTGAAAACATTTTTCTGCTAGAGACTTGAGCAACTGAAGCTGGGACAAAGTACTTGTCATGTTTTCTTCTCTTGTCGTAATATTGGTACTAGATATGTGACACGTGACACACTGGCCCTGGAGAAAATATATTTTGCAACTCTCCATGATCATGGAGAAAGTCATGCTCTATACTGGGAAAATTTATTAAGTCGATAGCTGTGAATATTCACCCCCAAATAAGAGTTATATTGGAGTCAGGGAGATACTGAAGCTGTCATATCCGAATGAGCATATGGTCTGCTTCCTTGAACCTCTTTGTGAGAGTCTGGAAAATCAAACATACTGAGACAATAATCCCCTCAGCTTCTCTCAGCTTCTGTATAGGAAAGCTGAAACCTTTCAGCATAAAGGAGAAGAATGAGCAGATCAAAGAGTGACCGGTTAGGAACAGGATGGAAATACATGACACATATCACACAGATGCAGTCTCAGTATGTAAACTTTCACTGTACTTCAGTGTTGTGAACTGGTCTGCTGTGTACAAGGAGTTGCAGAGGAAGCTTTTGATCTGAATCGCTTCTCTGAGACTTACGTACTGTGTCCGTCTGTAAGTAAAAGGAATTACATTCCTTCATACACATAGATCAAGGATCCCCAAAACTTTTGCTCAGCGAGCGACTACTCCTATGTTCGTCCAAGTTTCTAGGGGTAGGTTACCAGACAGCTGCCTAAGTCTTTTGCTGCTCATCATTTTTTTCATGGGTAAGCCCTACCAGCATTCTCAAGCATGCTGTTTCCCATAAACCTTTAATTAATGCTTTCAGTATTAACTTGTTGCACATTATTTTGCACAGAAAATGGCCAGGGTGAAACATCTATCTGGCCTATATGAGGATCATAACAAAAGGAAGAATGAGCAACCATGTTTGTTATCCAGCAATTAGATCATTCCTCAAAGGTGACACGTAGTGCAACTAGGTTCTGTTCTCAGAGTTTTCAGCAGCACCTCCTGTTAGTGATATCCATGACTGAATTTAAAGAATCATATGTATTTCTCAGTAACCAAAAGGAGTTGACAAACCAATAGAACATATGTGGTCCTGCGCTCCATTCTGTATAAAGAATGGATGTGAATAGTGCAGATGATACCCAACAAAATTTTCTTAAAGTTCTCTGATAAGAAAAAACTCAAGAGCTGCAGAACCTTGAAGCATCAAGAAAGTATTTCTTGTGCAGGTTACTAGTAATCACTTCCTTTATGGTAGCCATTATCATATTCTGACAGAATATTTTAATGCGTAAAGAAGGCATTAAAAGTCACTCCTAGTAATGGCACCCATTTTCCTTTGTATGGATGGGATTATCAGCTCGTAATTCATGACTCTTCCAGTCTTCCAGGGGTGCCACAGGCAACACCAGCTAATGCTCATTTCCAGAAGCTTGCAGGAATAGCTCAGCTAGTATGGAGGTGGAGAGCTCCAAATGTGCATTCCCTGTGTATCTCAGAAACTCAAGGAAAGCAACATTATTAACTGTACTATTGTCTGTTTGTCTATTTATTCTATATTGATCCAGCTAAAGGAAAATGAACGAAGGGAACATTCTTTTTTACGGTGTTAATAGCAGTTTTAAGTGTCTTACCAGGAGTACCACTGAACTGTAGTGCAGCTTCCTCCCAGTCTCCCTTCGACGACTGCCAGGGCTGCTGAAGCTCGTGGTGCTGTCAGAAGACTGACCTTGAATTATTGGCGCCACTGAAAACTTTCACCAGGTTTATGCGAATCCCGGGGGAGTTTCTTTTGCCTTACATTCATTCAAATAGTAAATAACAAAGATATAATGTTTGCCTTGCTTTGGATCCTGTGGATACTCAAGATGTTCAGGTCATGATTGAATGAGATTATACAGCTTCTTCCATATAACTCAGTAAACAATCCTTCCAACAGAGACAAAACATACCACATAGCCACGACTCTTCAGTTCAGCCGCATAGCCATATTGCTGCATTCTGCTTCTTATTTTTAATATAAATTGTGTGTTAGAAGAAGAGAAGAATACGTTCCTGGACTAGCTCAGCTCTTGATTTGCAGTTTGGGCCTCTAACGCCTGACTGCTTTACTCTTTCTGAAGTTATCCATAAAAACATGCAAAATAACTCCAACTCCGACACTGCAATCCACATCTGCTTCCGCTAGAATGAAAACCTCTCTAGGAATCAATGAGGCGCACATAGAGGGGCTAATTAAATCCCTATGCCATTTCCTTTGAAACTGTCAAACTGCAGTTCTTATCTCGTATTCATTCCCCCTGCGTGCTGGGGTGGTAATTTTAGCAGGGGTGTACTTAAGCAATAAGACAGGACAGCATGACAGTCATGCTGAGATTGCACTGTACATTGAATGGTTAGTTTGAAAACTGAAGACCAGGGACACCAGACAGTCAATAAGTTCTCTTGCATGTTTAAGAAATACTGAAGTGTCTAATGGAGATTATAAATTAATCCTGTATGTCGATGGTCTGACAAAGAAACTGCAGTCACAGAGAAGAACGAACTGGAGTGTGATTAGAGTTTCCCTGAATATTCTTTCAGTGTCCAGCAGATTGTGATCCAAAGATCTCCTGACTGAGAAAGAATGTTCTGGCAATTAATAGGTCTAGTTCTAACCTTCCTGTACAATATGTGAATATAATATAAATGGTTATAAACATCATTTGTGATAAAAAATGTCAACATTTTAAGAAAATTCAGATGTATTTTTACTTTTAATCTAGATAAGGGAGTCATATGTCCCCGTCTGTATTTGGGCTTTTGAGGAGCATAACTGTATTCATTGCATTCCATGCTTTTGCCACCTATTCATATTCATTTTTTCTTTTTCATAAGGATTATTTATAGTTTTCCTGTGCAATATAAACATTCAGCCTGTGTGTTCTACTGTCTTCCACAAATAAGCAGGCATGGATATAACTAATTTTTCATTCATTAGAAGCACATATGTGCCTGCTCTTTTACTAGTTTCTCATGAATCCATGCATCTCTTCAGGACACCCTGCTAATATTAATTGTCAGGTTCTGGATTGTTTGTTCTACAGCAGTTCTACAGTTTCAGCAAGGACCTTTGCAGCATATCTGTATATACCTGTGAACTGGTTTCTTATAAGATCAAGGGGCCATGAATTGAAATTGAAATGAAATACTATTCAAAGCTTCTTATCACCTACTGCGACTGTTCTCAGAGCACCATATAGGAGAACCAGTAAATTATCTAACCATGTGCGTGACCTGTAAAGCAATATACTATGCATTTTAAATTTTATTTTTGACTGTTTTACTGACACAACAAAAATTAGGAACTTAGAGAGACACCCTATACTATAGAATTCCTGGGAATGGCAAGCCTGGATTTTTCTGTTCCGCTATGCTTGTTCAGGTCATTTCATAATTTCAGCCTCAAATTCCTGCTGTGTAATATACTGTCAATGTTACTTTTTACCAACCTTAAAAGACTGTTGTATGGATTCTTGATTGTATATGTGATGATTAGAAAGCCTGATTTAAGACTAAGTGAATACTATTTAGCTATTATACTGGTACAACTAATACCGCAAAATAATTTGTCTTAGGAAACATAAGTAGATGTCCTTGAAAGTTCTGGCAGAATAAAGAAAAAGGAGAAAAAATGCTCGACTATTTAGAGAAAGAAACAAATTTTGTGCATCTATATACAGGTTTTTTAGAAGCATTTTAGCCATGAGAGTTGGAAGTTTTCAAAGTCTCATTTTGCTTCAGCTGTTCGAGTCACTAACTGATTTCAATGTGAACATAATATTGAGGATGTTCTTGGAGTTCAGCTTCAAAAAAATAGAAACTAATTAAAATCCTTATAAGGAGAAAATAGTAAATCTGCAATTGTACAGTAATCTCACATAAGGATCAGAATATGGTTCACTGCATCATATGGAATCCCACTGCAAGGGGGCATTTACTAACAGATTCCACTGCATAACAGTCCTTTTTGGGATATTTTGCATTGCTACCTTTACTCTGGAAGATTGGTGTATAAATGTGGAAACAAACTCACCTTCCACTGCTTTACAGTGTTCCAAGGACTTAAGAGTCTGACTGTACTAAGCTGAATTTGACAGAGAGTATTAGTGATGTCTTAAAAATCAATGCCTTAAAAATCAATGTCTTAAAAATAATTAGTTATGCCATTACTTTCTGTTTGCATGAAATACATGTAAACTATATGCAGATCTCAACAAGAAGAAAAAAAATAATGCCAAACTTGTTAAGAGCTCTGTTCTTTTAATGAGAATATAGTTGAATACTGAAATATTCTTGGTGTGCTACTTGTGGCAGAAAAACACAGTCTCTTGGCTGAATTCCCAAATATTAGGATAGAAAACACTTGACGTTGTGTGCGACTGGACTCAATGACAGCGCAGTATAAAAGCATTCAAGTACTTATTTTTAGGTTTGCAATATTAATAAAGTAGCAACTTTTCTCAGCATAGGCAGCAAATACCTATTAAGTCTAGAGTAGGAGTACCTAAACTTCCTACAGAAAGCACAATTCCTTCTGATAAAGTGACAATTCCAATCAAGTGAGTAATTACTAATTAAACTGTTTGGCATAGTTTAAAAGGGCCAAACACTGAGTTATGAGCATCCAAGAGTGGAGTTTGATCTTCAGAATAATTATAAGGATTCGCAATATCCATTCAGTTAAAAATAAATGAAAGAAATATTCTACAAAAAAGAATACAGGAGCAACCAGTAATTACTGTGATGTTTATGTTATAGTTGATATCTCATTCTTTAAGATGCCACCCTTTAAATTCAGTCACTGAATAACTTTACAAAGCAGCATCAAATATATTGCTATTTCAGATGTACGGCAAGGTGCAAAATAAAGAGAAGGGAACACTGGTTCAGTTAAAGGCACTAAATTTAACTGTAGGTTCTGTTGATGTTTCTCTTCAGTCTTTTCGCTCCTGATGTTGAAAGGGATTGGAAATCTTGTGGAAGCATCTGCCTGAGACCTGGAAGTTAGAAAGTGCTTCATGACATTCAACAGCAATATCTTGGGACAATTTAACAAAATTATGCTTAGTGTCCGTTCACTGAGAGGTTGTGGTACATGTGCAGGACTAGGATGGAAGCAGGATCAAAGTTAGGAAAGTTATTGAATCAAATTTCTAAGATTTAGAAAGCAAAGATACTGCCTTCCCTAGATACTAGTTTGACCGAGTTTTTCAGATCATTAAAGCCTTTTTAGACTACCNTTTGACCGAGTTTTTCAGATCATTAAAGCCTTTTTAGACTACCAACTTTTTTTTTTAATGAGATTTTCTCCCTGAAAAAAAAAAAAAAGTAAGAGCTGTCACTACTGATGGCACATTATGAATGCATGTCTAGAACAACAGTGCTGGGAAGTTTCCATGTCTATGTGAGTGTTAAACTCTGTGGGCAAGAAGGTGTGCTTAGATCCCAGAGATGATACCTAGAGTCAAAAAGTGCACCTTGCCATAGAGTTTAGCACTGTATTTTCAAGTCAATTCTCAGTATTTTCTCTGTGCGTTGATTTAAAGTATAAATGTCCGTAAGGTCTGACTTCTAAGCATGTAAGTGAATCAATGTCTTGGAGAGTACGGGCTTCTTTCTGTCATATACACCTTTCTATTACCTCACTTTAAATGGGTATAATGACCACAGGGCAAAGCATGAAATATTGAGCCATAGATGCCTAAATTATAGGCGTCTCTTCTCTCACAGGGTAAGAAATATTTACCTTGGCTGTACTGCCATACACCTGCCTGTTTTATGCCATCACTTCCAAATAACTCCTTTCAAACAAAATCAATTTCTAATCTGTGCCACTGTTTACTAGTTATCTCCAGCCCTAGCTACAGCAGTACTTGTGATGCTGAACAGTGTTCTACAGACACTTTTTAGTTTTCACATCAAGCAGTAACAACTCTTCAAAGGGAGGACTACGTAGGCTGTTTCTAAAAAGTAAAGGATATATGTGACAGTGGCGGGGGGAATGCTGGTTTTACTTTTAGATTTCTATATCCACTCACTTAGAATTCTTCTGCTTGTCAATGAGAGTGTAGTATAAGAAAAGGAAACTCGTGCACACTTCGGAGAGAAAAAGCTATGTGTGTGTGTCTGGCTACTGTGAGTACCTGGCAGCAGAGACCCTGAGAAGCCAGTTCGCTCTACGCAAGCCTGGCCTGGCCAGCCATGAAGTCTGAATCTTGCTGTTTCGTGTGCGTCTTTACCCTGGTGTGAAGGATTTATGGGCACGTCCTATTGTTTCCTTTGCTTCAGAAACATACTGAAAGAACAATGATGCTGCTTTTCAGATGTTTGGAGCAAATACTGCATGCCGGGCATCCAATTCCTCTGAGGATCGGATGCGCGTTTGGTTTAATGCTGCTGGTGTGTTCCTCATTATCTTAGATGCTCTCCACTGAAAGGAAAGGCTTGTTCTGTGTCTTTCAGGGAAAGCATAAATCTTGCATCTCCAGGGAACATCATCCATTTAAAAGATGAAGTTGAAGGGAGGAGAAAACAGCAGAATGGACAGAATGTGGAGGAGCAAACGTACCCAGCTGCAAACCCGTCCTGCCAGGTCCCCTTTGCTCACAGAGCTCCCAGAGAAAAAGCCCGTAGCTTGCTCTTCTACAAAGAACAGGAAAATGTTCCCTTCCCCTTCTTCCCCAATCTAGAAATGAGTCATTCTAAAATTTTTGAGGTGTTTATCCACTGCAAAAAAAAGCAAAAAAAACCCCTATGTCCCAGGCAGCAGCTCGCGGTCAGACGTCCTTGGCTGGAGGCCTGGAGTCTTGCCACGAGCTGACACATAAAGTTGTGCGCGGAGCACAAAAGCCACCGCTGCGCGCGGCAGCAGCTGGGCTGCAACATCCGCCTCTCATTGTAATAACACTTCATTAAAAAACATAGAAAATGCTCAAAATATTTCCATGCCTCACAGCCTGTATCTGGTAACCTGATTAGGAAATTAAATGATCTGTTTTCTTCAGTTTTTTTGGATTAAATATCCATCATAAAGTGTGCAGGAATCGCTTGAGTGACATTCAGGTCCCAAATTCAGTGCATGAAGCATAATTAAGTGTGATAGTTATGAGCAGCGACACTGCTGCGTGCTGCAGCCTGTATTTGAACAGATAGGAAATAAAAAGAAAAATAGAGCCATATATTTTCTTTCTTTTAAAGACAAGTACCACGCCAGATTGCATACTGCACAGCAACAGAAACTATGTGAGGGCCTTAAATCCCAGTCATTGTTCAAGCCCACAGGATAAATGTGCTCTTCTAATGAGCTGAAACTTATCTCCCCACCAGCTGAGAATATAGGGTAAAATATCAGTGTACTGATACTTCATACTAGCTGAAATCCTAATGTGGCTGAAGTCGGTGGCAAAGGTCTCCCTCATGTTGATGGAGCCCTCCCACTTTCTAATAAGTATCTTGCTGTGGACGAGGGGCCTCTGCCCTATTTTCTCCCACCACAGATGCTCTTAGAGCCTTGTAAGATACTGTCTAGTGCAGCAGATTGAACTGCCTAAATTAATTCCTTCAGCTCATTTTCTCCAACTGTTTAAAAGGTGGTTTAGACAGGAACGTTAGGAAGTATTTTCAGTTGCTATTTTTCCTAAATAAGATGTAAAAAAACAAGCACATCTTTAACCCGCTGTCAAGAACTAAATAAAACGGTTGTGATAGGGACAGATCTCTTCAAACAACTAAATAAAAAGTGATTCTAATGTACAGTTCAGCTTGCCGAACACAGTATAACTGATCTTTCTAATTTAAATCAGAAAGTCGTTTCTTAATTATTGCTGAGATTTGCACATAAAAAACGTGCCATTTTCAGAGGGGAGGGAGAGGCATATACCTCTCTGTTGAAATAATGATAGTCTGGAAAACTGAAATCTTCTGTTTCTAATGAGAGGCAGCTCTGGTATTGGCCCCCGTTGTCCTCTTCCTGGGGGGATGGCGGTCTCTGGGGTGAGCAGCAATGCAACCCCTGCACCAACTCGCCGCGCGGGCTGCGGACGCCTCCCTTCCCACACGAGGGGGAAGCTCGCGCCTCACTCGCCAAGCAGACACGGGAGAAGCCTACAGCTTCCCCAGCTCCAAATACACTTGTGTAGTTGTCCATAATCACACTTCTGTCTGCTATCTAGAGTTGATTTAATATTATCCTAGTTGTAGGAATAGCAGTTGTTTAGATTAAAACAGAGTGCCCAGGACGTGTTTTTCATTTTTCTCACACAGCGTGACGCAGTGTTGGTTGGAGGAGAACACCACAAAGCAATCGCGCAGCAGCTCATCCAGCCTCGTCCTGGTGCAGCTGTGGCTGCTCTCCTGTGTTAGAAGTTCCTCTGCCACACATGTATCCCTGCAGAGGGGACCGTGGGGGCACGGGGGACTAGGCTGAAGTCCAGTTGCTTTGGGACCAGAGCTGCTTAGTGACCCAGGAGCCTTAACTGCCTGCTTAAGAACCCCTTTTCTCTGGATTATTCTGGGACACCTATGTCACCCTTTGCATTCTGTCAAGTGGGTTTCCATCCAAGGGCTTGCATTAGCCCAACTAATTCAAAAATGCTCTGGAAAGAATGGATAATTTTTGGAAATTTACATTTTTGAGCCTCACAAGTCTATATAAGCAGAGCCCATAAGGTATACATTACGATACCATCTCTTTCTGCAACCACACTGCCTTCTTTTTAAGCACCATAAACAGAGTATGACCACAATACAGTGGGACTAACTGCAAGCTCCCTTGAAAAAGTTGTGTGCCATCAGGTATTACACCTGATTGACAGAGGGGTAAACAAGTCCAGGATAGGTCCCAGATCCTCCATTCTATTTATGATAAGTCTGCGTTGCATACAAATTGGCAAAAGTATGAGGAAATATGAATATCTCAGCATCCTTCTGTGCCAAATGCAGACATGATGCAACATAGTCATTTTCTCAATTCAACGTAATGTACAATATGCCACTCTCCATTATGCTACAGCAACTGAAGTGTGCTGCAGGCCAATGGAAAATATCCCTAAAAATAGCTTTGCTGTTTCTGGGCAAAAGGAGAAGTATTCGACATTTCCTTGAAAATGTTCCCACCTGGATTTGCTGGAACAGCAACATGATCGGTCGGGTGACAGGAAGCTCTCTGGTAAGGAGGTTCTCCTCAGCATTACCCTGCTTTCTCAAGAGCGCTGCAAACATGGCTTGCAGGGATTCTTTAAAATACTGTACACGAAAGCTGTATTAAACTGGTTAAGTGCTCCATTGTGAAGCTGTGTATTAAGAGCTTTCTGCTGCTCAAGCAACTTTATATTGTAATGTATTATAATAGTGTGCTATTCTCATGGAGATCATTTTACAAATACAACACAAAAGATTGTCACATGAGAATCTTCTAAATCATATCAAGGAAAATAAACACCCACTGCAGAGGGACTTGCTTATTTTGCTAAGATATTTTATTGCATATTAGCATAAAAATACTACTTCTGCCTTTCAGGTTCACCTACAGCACTGCTTAAGAGCATTAGATGTGTTACAAATACAAATGACTTTGGCAGCGTGGTAATTTGTTAATGCATATTTGCAAACTTTGTCTGCTCCTATTCAGCCCTGACATACAACCTGTATAACTTAAAGAATTTTGCATAATCAAAAGAGGGAGGTGTCGGGAGAAAGTCTCATTAGCTCTTCCACTTCGCATCCATGACAGTGGCACACAGGCCCCAGACGCTTAAAAACAAAGCATGCCCTGCTTGGACTGCCTCTCTTGGTAGCTACCGGAGGTCCCAAAGAGCCATATTTTTGGTGATGGATCTGTTTAGGACAGCAGGCCTGATTATATCTGCCCGCCCCAGTAACCCTGTTATCTGTCCTGGGACAGCCCTAACCCACACTCCTTCCTTCCTTTCCTTGTAATCACCCTTGTAGCAGTTCTGCTGAGAGCCCGTCTCCCCATTTCCCAGCCAACAGTCCAAAATACAGAGGAAGGGATGTGCTCAGAGTTTCTCCAGAAACTGGCAGTGGGAGGTTGTACGAAATACAACCTCGATTGCTTGAATTTTGAGCTGTTGTCTTAAACTGTTGAGCTATTCTTCCCGTCAGCCTCCTCTGTGCTGCTCACGCACTGTTCTTTCCTTCGGTGTAAAGCCACCCTGCCCTGAATGCATCTGCAGACTTTTTGGTAGGTCCTCGGATGGGGCAAGGTCCCCTAACAGAGACTAGGACCCAAGAGTGCAGCCTCATCTGATGTGATGAAACGCACATAACAGCAGAGAGTCTTCATTTCAGGTGGATTCTCTTCCACGTTCCAGGTTCAAATAGTTTGACTGCAGAATATAAAAGATTACATGAGATTAACACGGAAAAATTCCATTTTTGTGATATTTTTAGAGTATATTTCATTTTCCAGGCTGCAGTTGGCTTGAACCAGAGCCACAATACTGATGACGCTCTAAACACAAAAACGAATTGCAAAATGTGACAAGTCCTAAAATGTGTTTCTTGTTGTATAACAAATTCCCAGTGTTGTAGATTAAACTAGAGAGAACAGGAGCCGTAACATGGGGATTATGCAGAATTTCACTTTGTTCTGTGACAAAAAGTTAATGTATGCCTTGTTCCAGTGAGTAAGAATCAAAGATACTTTGTAATGCCATAATGCATAGCTTAGCTGATTGGAGATTGCAGGCATATATTAATCAAAGATTTTACTACTCAGTTTAGCAAAACCCAATTACACAAAAGCGTGAGGTACTCCTTTCCCTCATCAGCTTCACAGAATTTAGTGCAGAATACCCTGCAGTTTTAGTAACTTCTTTCTTTTCTATTCAGCATCCTTCCAGCTAGTTTATCCCAAGAAAACTACTTACACACCTCAAAAAAACCAACTGAAGTGCTTTATCATAAGCACATTTTCTGTGTTAGTTCCTTAAAACCACACCTTGCCCAAGTTCCTGTGTGTGTTTTATATTCAAAAACCTGTTAACAAGAAATTGGATCAAGAACTAGAAATCACACATTTTCTTATTACAAGACCAGCCATTTCTGTTTAATTGACAGAAGCATAAATAGGTAGGAATGCTCCCATATAAAAGCATTCAGTGAAAGGAAGGAGACGAGGTACACTTAGGCTTTTGAAATCTTAGTGGAATTCACTTTAAAGTGCTGTCTGCAATTGGACAATAGCTGGAAGGCTAGAACAGTGCCCTGTCCTGCTGTTTCTTTAAAAACATATCAGTTAAGAAACAGGAATCTGCGCTTGTTGTCTACCACAGTGAAAAATGTCATGAAACAATTTGTGCTGCATGTGGTAATTTAATGCCCACCTGCTACTACCACCACAGCGCCCCTTTTTCTGGCTGCTGCTCACCGCGTGGCTCGGACCTGCCCTGCAGACTCGGTAAGTGCCTCTGTGCACGGGTGGCCCTTCTCACCACTGAGACGGGCATGAAATGATCCAACAGGCTGCCAAGTCTCAATCTACTCAGTCAAACCATTGAAATTTGTTTTAAAGGAATCTGAGTACATTGTCTTTTGTCTTTGACTTTAGGATCTTCAGGGCTAGGCCTGTCTTTTTTGTTCTTAGCAGTTGTATTGGCTCAAACTAATCTCCAGCTTGTCACTGTTTGCTTTCATAATAATAATATAGCTCACTACCTGCCAAAAGTACCTGGATTCTCAAGCTTATACTTGTGAAATGAAAGAAAGAAAAACAGAATACAGTTGAAGTAGGCAAATCTCAAATAGGTTTAGGTGCTTTTAATGTCCACTGAATGGTTAAGGACCAAATTAACAGAATCCCAAACTGGCCAGTTTAGGTAAGAAGAAAAACTGTTATGAACATTTTTAAATTTTTCTCTTCGAGTTCAAAAAAAACTCAGGCCGACATGAAATGAGGTGGAAGGCGTATTCCTGTTTTCCCATGATAATTCAATCACGAACATAGGTTTGATTTTAGAACATAGGTTTGATTTTCTTTTTTTTAAAAGCCTTTAATTAGGTGGCATATGTGTGCATTTTTGCTAGCAGATTGACTTCCCTCTCTGTCTTTAAAGGCAATCCTTGCTGAGGAAATTCCTTAGGCAGACATATCTGGCTTCTCAGTGAATGCCACAGGAAAGCATGAGCAACGCTGGAGTTGGTCTGACCTGTGGTTAGGCTGTTGATGGACTGTCTGGGATAAAGCTGACCACCCATCTAGTTTTGGAGCTGAGTGTTAGTTTTGTGGATATCTCACTGCCCTTGTGTTTTTGAAGGTTTGTTTGATTTCCACTGCCCTCCTATCATGCTGATCTCTGAAGTTAAAAGGCAGCTCCACCTCACATGTGTAGCATGTGGTGATAGAAAAGTAAAGCAAGTAGAGGGAGGGAAGGGAAAAGCCTTAAGCCTTTGAGGTGTCAGCGTAAACTGGGCTAACAGGAAAAAGGAGGTGTACAAAGCAGCCTCACTGGGATGCAGAAACCTTAAAGCCTCCAAGGCAGGCACTCACCCTCGGTGCTCTCTTGACATCTAAGAAATTGCATCCAAAGTGTTTGTTTTTGCGAAAAGCACCCATGCAGTTCTCCCAAATGGAGAGCTGTGTTATATTTTTCTGGTAGATAGAATTGATCAATGCAGCCACTACCAAATAAAGAGATTTTAATTCATTTATTCTTCGGAATCTCAAAACTGCATTCTTTAGATATAGTCATGTACGTAATATATTATTTTAATAACACAGCCTATGATGCAAGTTATTGCATCTGAGTAATATTTATATAAGTTAAGAAGTAACCGCTATTTGATAGAAATATTTGTGTTTACTTTTAGATATTTATATAAAATTATATATATTTATGGTTTTGTTATTGTTCCTCTTCTTAGTCTACTACTTAGTCATCTACTCTCTTACTTTCCAGCAAGACTGAAACAGCCCCAAAGCCAAATTTGAGCATATTTTTGAAAATAATTAAGTGGCTTAAGTCTGACTGGTGTAAGTTACTGAGTTACCTCAGTTATGTCTCAGCATATTGAAGAAGCGGCTGTGTAGGTTCAGTATCTATCAACAGTAGTAAGATTAGCCTGTGGCTCCTGTATAATGCCATACGCATTTCTTCGCTGCTAATCTTATTCAATATCCCAAAATTTCATACATGGGAAAACAGGAGAACACCCATATTCTGCAGGATTTCTGTGAGGCCGGGGTGTGAGGGCGTGCTGCAGCGCCGCTGGAGCAGAGCTGGAGCCCAGCAGCGTTCCTGAACAGGCAGGAGCTGGAGGCAGGGGGCCCCGACTGCCTGGCCAGGCGACTTGTGCACTGCATGTGGAGGGAATGAGTTCCCCCCCAGAGTGGATTTATTGCACTCACACAAAAGAAACACGTGCAGCAAAGTCTTCTTCTGCACAGCCCAGGCCTCCATGTGCATTTTCTTTGTTTGGCATAGAGATACATCCAAGCCTGCCTGCATACTTAGGTTTTATACAAAAAAAAAAAAAAAAAAAACACTAGTTTATTCAGAGGACAAAACACTTAAATATTTTTCTCTCTATTTTAGTTGGAGGGAGAGAGAAGAATTCCTGGTCCTTGATACAGGATTGTCACATGTGGCCCAAAAACAAGTATAATGGACTATAACATCATTTCTCAGACATCCTGAAATATCCCTTTGCTCTGGAAAGAGCTTCATGCATTTGTAGTTCAGAGCTAAGAGGTACTTGAACTTGGCCCAGAGATCAAATCTGGAGGTAGAGTGAGACCGTATTTTTACACTATACATTCTATAATCACAAGAATATACATTTGTTTTCCTTAAAACAGGCTTTATAATTGTGCATTAAATACATATCTTTCTGCAGGTGTTTTTCTTACCTGGATAGAGCCATTTCAGTTTCTAAAAGTTTAATTAGTCTACAAAGCAAATTCAGGAAACCAGAGAATATAACATAAAAAATAAATAAATTTGTGCTATACAGTTGTAGGATGACACAGATTATGCCATCTTTGCAGGTATGTGCTAGTGCCTTGTTTTTTGAGTGACTTCACTTCAGCACATTTTACAGTAAAGTTTCCAGAATGTTTTCCTAAACAGGTGTAACAATATCCAAAGTTTTGAGCAGATTTGTTCAGGAAGTATTATCCATGGATGTCCATTCCACTTTGGCTAAGTCTACGCTACTTTTTGCATTGCGTAATGAGAAGATACTTCTTCCAGAGAAAGACAAGTTCCTATTGTATATTAGCTAGTTTTCCATTGCAGGATTTTTATGAATAGTTACTGTGCATGAATAGTTGCTGTGCATGTGTATCAGTCCCGGATAATGAAGAATGCTGCCTTGCATTAGTAAAACATAGACCAGAACATGCTGACACTATTCTGTGATTTGTGTAGCACCTCCAGCCCCTAGCTGATTCACAGAATTCAAAGAACAGCAGAAAATTATCCTTGCTTAGACAACCCAGGAGCTGCATAAATTCACCACTAAAGTGGACAACACTGTGTAAATAACTTAGTTATTGGAACTGAGTCTACCAAAGCAAACCAAAAAACACAGTTAACCCACAGTTAAAGTAAATACTATTCCCTCACCTTAAGGCCTTCAAACTTGGCTGTCAGTGAGCTCCAGAGCAGGAGTTCCGTGCTCTAAATGCCTGCCAGCGTTCCTGAAGAAATCCATCTCCAAAACTAGTCCCTATGATAAAATAACAATTGTCCTTTTGTGGTTATTCTGTGGCCTGGTAGTAGAGGACTACATTTTGTAAAAGTAGCCTGTACGGTAGGTTAGATGATTAGGTTTTAAAAACTCATGTCTTTCTGATCTTATGGCAAAGGCTTTTGTAGAACTCTTTAAGAGTGGCATTTGTCAGTTGTTATTTCTTCCATGAAATTGCCAAAGACCACCTAATTCAGTCCCTTTGCTTTTAAACAGATCTGTTAGGTTACCATCAGGATCTTATTAAAATCAACAGAATTTAAGAGGTGTAAAATCTAAGGGTTCACTGGTTTAGATAGATAATGAATCCCAATGGGCTGTCTTTAAAATAGAGTAACTTGATGTGTCATGTAGGTCATTATGTTTTTCTCCATGAGATCTCAAGTCTGCTAATGTCTCCCTCGTCTTAAACTTTGTTTTTGTTTGTGTTTGCTCATCTTTGGCTGGTCATTTGTTTTCAGGTTGCTTTTCATATTGCTCTTTGAGATGTGCTGTTTTTATTCTACTGTACTGTGTGCCGAGTGAGCTGGGATAAGAAGAACAAGGGTGACTGAGCCTGTTCTGTTAACTTTAGTCCTGTTTATATGCTTGATATTTCTGATGGAAAACATGTGCATAATGCAAATCTGCAAATCACCGTATTCTGTAATTCACTAGAATTTTAAATGGATCAGACCAATTTTCAACTGTTTTACAGTTTTTGAAGACAGAATACAAAAACATTACTATTTCTTGTAGCACAGACTAGGGAGAAAATATTGCAAAAACACTGTTCAGGTTACCTAGGAACTCCATCATTGGCAGGGTCTTTTATTTGTACGAAATGGCCTGAAAGTCAAAATTGAAAAAAAAGTATATATTTTTAATGATATACTGAGCTGTCTGGTGGAAATGTTCCTCACTAGTGTTTTGGAAAATCCTTGAATCTCGCCCAGCAACTTCTCACCACCAAGCCTCCAGATCCAGTGACTGTACTGGGAGGACAGTGACTTCTGTGTGGTCTTGTCCCACCTAGCCTGTGGTATCTAGACATTATTCAGAGAGGCAGCTGTCTGTGATTACAGATCTTTCTAATGTCATGGGTCACATCACCAGGAAAGTGGGAAGGTTCAGGATGACAAACTAAAAGTAGTCTGTCACTGTCAACCCCATGGGATGAAAGATAAAAAAAAATGTATCTTTTTTGGCAAATGGTGAAAGAAAGAGGAAAAGCACAGGCTGTTAGGTTAACATAGAAAGACAGGATTGACCGCTACGATCTAGATTAGTTTATTTTGCTGTGGTATTTTGCATACTGAAATCACTTTTGTCAGGAAAGCACTCTACAAACTAAATAATTGGGAGTTGTAACTCATCGGTAAGATACAGGCATCCCGTAAGAGGGAACAGAAAGGTCACTCAGATGAGGCAGGGCTGGCTAGCTAGGAAGGGAGTATAAGTGCTGTGATTCTGGTGAGCACTACGTGCACGGTCACAGCAGCGTGAACAGCTCACGGTCACCGCGACAGCGCTGCTGACAGGAAGGACCTGAGACCCCGGCCAGGGGATCCGAGTGCATGAGTCACAGAAAAAAAATCTGAAAAGAAGAAAATTTAATATTGGTAAAGAGGTCTGGAATATGATGATCTCGTCTAAGACTTGAAAATATTTTCAGTAAAGATGAGGAACTCTTGGAATTAGTTTTCAAGCAACTGAGAGAGTTTTAAAGTGGTATTTGTGGCACTCTTAAAGAAATTAAATTGAATACTGAGGCAAATGTTTTCTTTTCTCTTCTAACCTGCATGAGCAATGTGCACACTACATCTGCTTCAGCAATCGCCGGCGTGCGATCACCACTGACTGCTGTGGCCCAGCGTTAATCAAGAGCAGTGAATTTTGCTTTCACAATACAATCAGTTCTTGTTCTCAACTTCTGAGAGCTCATAATTCAGTCTTACTGTCATTCCTTTCCTCTTCCATGGTCTTTCATGAAAGGTAAACCTGAAGGAAAGCAAGCAGAGTCATTAACTGTTGGAAACTTTAATGTGCTACAAAACCAGAATTAGAAGTGATAATGAAATTTCCACTGCTGAAAGCAGACTTTGCTAACTGATGTATGTAGTGAGAAAGGTGGCCATATAACCAATAAAAATAAGAACCATGTTCATTTTTAATATGCCTCATTCATCTTTGCTTGAATTGGCAGAACACCAAATTAGAATTTAAGTTAAGATGCTCCTTTTAATTTTGAATAATTAAAATAAATAAATGTTTAACCATTTCCACTAGACTCTGTTAAAATCAGTATTTTTGATGAAATGTCTTCCAGAAAAAATGTCTACCAAACTGAATAACATTTGTAAAGCAGTCTGGAGAAAATAAAATGAAAAAACAGGATTCAATTCAGTGGTAAATAACTTTACTTCCATCAATAGACCCGGTTGTTACTAAATGAACTTTTTCCCTAGGAGCTAAGTAACGATGAGCAGGGACAACTCAAGTTGGGAGGCTGATAAGATTAGCATTCTTGGCTCTCTCCCTTATCCCTGCTGTGCATAATCATCAAGGCTAGAAATCAAGCACCTTTGGAAGTTCGCAAAGTGGTCTCAATTCACAGGCCAGTGACACAGATTCTTGCCGCTGTGAACTCTTGCCATTCGTAGAAGGCTTAAGAGTCCCCTGTACTGAAAGCTCTTTCCCAGGTCTTGCACAGTGGACCCAACGCTGCTTAATCAATAAGAGAGAGGTCAATAGTTGAACTGAGGGAAAACAGGAGTGAGCCCAGAAGAACTATTGCCACAGAAGTCTTGAATTTTGAACAAGGGGTCTGTCATAACTTACCTTCTGACAAAGAAGATTCTCTGATTTGGTCCAGGTTTATTTCACTAATAAAAAAGCTTTAGCTAAAAAAAAAAAGGTTTCATTTTGCTGAAGAAAACAGAATGGGCAGTATGGTTGTCTTTTCCCATTTCATTATCAATACGGAGAGTGCTTTCTAAGATGAGAAAACATTTGAGTAATTTTAATTTCAGCATAGTTACCTGATGAAATCAAATGTTACATTGAAATTTTTATGCAATAGAAATTCCGAGTTTTGACCAAGTTGTGAACTTCAGTCACTTATGGCAGGCTGATTCTTGAAATACAAAACTAAATAGTAGTAATTGTACCAGAAGAACATTTTTATTAACAACCAAAACATAGAAAGATCTAGGAGGAAAGGGGAAAAAAAAGAAAACTGAAAAGAGAGCTTGATGTGAAGGATGAAAGCTTTCCAAAGAGCTGATATAGAAACCAGGAATGACAGTGTGAAAGGGGAGGGAAAAAAAAAAGAAATTGAGGAAAGAGGAAGGACAGCAGAACAAAGCAAAATAGATGGGTAATAAAGCAGACTCATATTCTGAAGATGGTAAACTGAAGAAATGACTGGACTGTATAGAAATGAAGGTATTTAATAGTTAAGTATATGAAGTATCTTGAAAAGAAATAGCAAATAAGAAACTGGCAAATAAGACAAAAGCTGGCAGATAAACATAAATAGTGCTATGAAATCAAAGAAATGAGGCATACACACAATCCTAGGAGAAGAGAGAAAGCCAAACCACAGAGCTTTGCCAGGGGATCAAACCCTGGAAGATTCATCTATCCAAGAATTGTGAGGGCTTGTTTTATTTTTGCTTTCTTATTCCTGCCAGAAGATACAAACTACATCTATTTACTTAGGGAAGAAAAAAAAGTGTATTGCAATACAGCCAATTTCTCTTGGGGAAAAAAGAATGCTATAAAAAAAAGTCTTAACAGTTTTTCACAGTATATCTAGAGATGCGGAAAGTGTTTGGTAAAATGATGAAGTCTACAAGGTCTCCCACGGCTGATTGAAAGGGAAAGGATGGTATCATTATGGGCCATAATCCAATATGTTTAGTCCCACTGAAATGAATGAAACTGTTGTCAGTAATCAATTCGAGTCAGGAAATAAAGGTCTGGACCCAGGATAGACAAGCAGACTGATAATGAAGTGCTTGCGTTTTCATAACTTTTGAATAATGCCATTATCCAAACCCTCACAAAGAGGCAATGGAATGGACTTCCCAGTTTGGGGAGAAAAACATTAGGGGTTAACAAAGTTGCATGGTTGATGATTGCATGCCAGGATCTAACCATGCACTATGAATCACTTTGCATAGCTGCTAGCCTTTACCAAATACTATAGAAATTCATTTATCCATATAATTAAAAAAATAATAATCCCCCCATAATTTGCACACTGTTCTATATAAACAGGGGCTGTATCTGACCTCCGCTTTAAGTGCGCAGAGCTTGGCAGGTCCAGCTGTCAACTGTGTCGAATTTAGACCAAATGGCACACGGAGCACAGCTCCTCTCTGAGCTCTGATTCCTCTGCTAGATCCTGTCTGATGAGGTTTTCTCCTGCCCGCACCTTCCCTTATATCCTCAAAGTGAAAGAGGAAGCAGGAGTTATTACACCAAATAAATTTCATACAAGCTAAGCTGAACGTTGGCAGGTTATGGGCTCTGTGCGTCAGTGCTTGGAGCGCAGTGGAAGTTTTCAAAACAGTCTCTTACTCTTTCCTCCTCTTTCGCTTTTTAAATGTTCAGTGATCTTTGACTGGCCACATGCCCTTTGAAACTGGCACAGGGCTTTTGCTTGTGCCTTTATTTTGACTATTCAAATTTGTGAATCCATCATCCCACTTAATCTACATGCATTGGAAAATGACTCCATTGGCAGAACTGAACCTTTCATTTGAGGTGGCTGTATGTTTTCCAACAGCAAGAAATATTGTGCATATCTCATTTCCCCTCTTTTCCTATCACTACAAAACATAGATGTGAGTTTTAGCTTTGGATCCTGCCATACAACACTGTCATGTTGCATGGAGATGGTCTCTCTCTGGAGCAGTGCTCTAATCGAGGAATATTTTTTTCAGTTATCCAGTGATGGATCTTGAATAAAATGATGCCAAAGTATCTGGAACTACAGTCATTTAATGTCCTACCTGCAGGTAGGCTATTTAGAAGTAAAAGCAAAATCTAAATATTCTCAAACTGTTTTTGCAAGCAAATTGCCAGAGAAATTGCTACATTATGATGAAGTTCTTCTTTTACCCACTTTAAAGAGATTAAAGGCCAAAGGAGATTGACCATGACAGAGTACAGGCAGCTGAGGGGAGCAGGATGTTCTTAAATGAAAGCTGTCACTTAACCTTTGCAGTGTCCTTTGGACAGCAGCAGAACTGCTCTTAGAGTAAGAAGAGGATCAGCTGCAGGTGAAGACTAGGAGAGATACGAGGTACCACATCAAGCACTATGCATATAATTATTGTATATAGATACATGTGTTGCCTGTTGCTTCTTTTAAGTGCACAGAGAGAGCATCACAATTTCACTGATACAGAAAATGCAAAACTCTACTACACTGGTGGTTTCCTGAAGTCTCAAAGATAAATATCCACCTGAATGTCTTTGTTAACCCTAGGTTTTCATCACTGCCACTCTCCAGCTTAAAGTCAAGCACGACTCTATAACTGCATGGGCATTTGGGCAAACAGCACCTCTGAGATTTGAATATCTAATGGCCATAGGTGTGCTATACATGCCAGAGCTAACTTAGGAGGACACAGGAAAGGTATATTCAGATGTAAAGGAGGCAGGTAAGAGAACAGTCTGTTCCTTTCTCAGACCTGGGAAACCAGCTCCTAGGAGAAATCAAAATTCATGTAAATTAAAGCTCTGCCAACATATGTTCGGATATCAGAAATCAAGGGAAGTGGGAAGTCCCTGCACTTGCTTTAGGTGGGGAGCAAAATGGGGAGATACGCAGTTGCTGTGCGCATGTGGACAGATATCTGAGAGCTGTGAGCAGGATCTATTTCTGTGATCTGTGCAATGGTTAAAGATTTCTGTCTCTGCTAAGACCAGCCTTCGTTGGTTCAGAGGCTTTGGATACACCCCGGTAATCCTGTAATCCCTGTAATTTTAAGGGGGAGGTATATGAGATTACCCACACAAGGTGAGACTGGATAAACCCCTTGATTTAGCAGAGCAGCACTGATCCCTCATTTTCACTGTCATAGCACATCTTCTCTTTTATTTCGAGTTTGTAAATTGAATTAAATTATATC
>VWPW01027000.1:0-16043 GCA_013389825.1 Crypturellus undulatus | reverse complement strand
CTCCCCGCGGCGCGCGGGCGGCTGCGACGGCGGCCGCTGCTCCTTTAAGAGCGGGGCCTACGTGGCAGGCGGAGCGGGCGGCTCTTCCTGCGGGCCGCGGGGCGGGTGTGCGAGGCCGCGCAGGGCTCGGGCCGGCTTCCCCCCTCGCTGCGCTGCGCTCCGCCGGCGCCATGNCCCTCGCCGTCCCCGGGGGCGACCGCGCCGCCATGGCGGCCGCCGCCTTCTTCCTTCTTTCTCCGCCGTGGGGCCGGGGTCGTTCCCACCCGGGTCCCTCGCGTGGCGCCCGCAGGGGAGGCCGGCCTGGAGCCGGGCGCGTTCCCAAAGGGGGTAGGGCAGAAAAAAAATGGAGTATTTTGGGACAAAAAAGTGGCGGGGGGGATCCGTCCCCGGGGGCGACCGCGCCGCCATGGCGGCCGCCGCCTTCTTCCTTCTTTCTCCGCCGTGGGGCCGGGGTCGTTCCCACCCGGGTCCCTCGCGTGGCGCCCGCAGGGGAGGCCGGCCTGGAGCCGGGCGCGTTCCCAAAGGGGGTAGGGCAGAAAAAAAATGGAGTATTTTGGGACAAAAAAGTGGCGGGGGGGATCCCAGCCCTGGTGCCTGGAAGGGAGGGGTGTCTACACGGCCGTGTCTCATGCCCCTTTGGGCAGAGCCCGCGGATTTTTGTGGTAAAACAGCAAATTAGGGCCCCGTCGCGTGTGAGAGCAGCACCAGCTCGAACACATTAGTTAACACTTCTTCCCAGGGCACTTCTTAGGAAGATCTTCCCCTCGCGCTGATTCATCCCTTGAGCAATATCTCGCTGGATGCTCAGTGGGTCCCGGTGCGCGCGGCGGGAGGGCGCGCGGGATGCGCGTCACGGCTGCGAGGGGCCGCGCTGCCGCCGTGGCCGAATCTCACTGGGAAAAGTTGTTCCCGCTTCCTGCCCACCCCCGGATGGGTGACTCGGGTTTGGAGCCCGAGCGCCTTGGGCCTGCGGTAGGATCCAGCCTGAGCGCTGCCTGCATCATCCGCTGCTTAGTCTCATCTTCCTGCCTCTTCTGGGAGAAAAACGTGAATTATTACTCAAGTTACTTGCCAAAACTTACACCATCTGTGCTAACCTTATTTTAACACATCTGTTTATAGCTGTGTCGCTATTTCTAGATGCCTTTAACACTTCTTTTTTCCTCCTTCCCTACTACTGAAAGCTTGTTTGTCCAATGAGAAAAATAAACGTAGTTTGCCTCTCCCCGAAATAAGTCTAAATGGAAGGACTGAAATAAAGTGTGGCCAAGCACAAATAAAGAGGAGTCTTTACTCTAGCCACAGAGCTTGGAGTTCACCTATTCCGAGCCATCAGGTTGCAAAACAACTTCTAGGACTTTGCAAGTAGCCAGCCTTTCAGATAACTCTGGTTCCAAGTAACTGCCCCCTTGCTCAATCACACGCTTAGGCCTGTGTATGCTGCTAAAACTCAGTATCACACTAATGCAGCACTAGAGATTTATTGAGGAATACCCACTAGGCATACATTGCCAACATGTAGTGTTAGCGAAGCCATTAGTTCCTCTAGAACAAAATTTTGGGAGGGGAATTAGGTCAAGGCTTCCCTTGATGGAGGAGGAGGTAGTGAAGCTTCTGTGGGACCTGCTCTCCTTATCAGTAATCTTGCTCTCTTCCTCCTCACTATTCAAGACCTATCAAATTTTACTTTCTGCAGCGTTATAAAGCTTCTCCCACAGAAGATGTTACAACTCTCAGTGGTTTCTCAGTAAATACTGAGTGTGTCACTTCCCTCCTGAAAGTGAGGATCATTTGTTCTTCAGATTTGAACCTGATGGTTTAATTCTTCTGCCAATGCTGTGATTTCCTTTTGAAAGAGCAAGTTTCACCTTGGGTGGCCAAATGCAGTTTGAAAGTCTGGTCATTAAGTAGGAGCAAGTGGTTCTTAACTCGCAGGTGAAGTGTCCACAGGGGTGACCTGGAGCACCGAAGGTTGAGCTGAGCTCAGGTCCTGGAGCTCCTTGGATCTGAGCTGCTCTAACAGCTCCTGTCTCTGCAAGGGATGGACCCGCTTCTTCCCAGGCTGTTTTCCCCTTTCCTCCTCATGCACTAGCAAGTATCCGATGCCACTCTGGCAAGCAGGTTTGGCAGAAGGCTTTAAGGATTCAGTTATCTCGCTGTTAGGCCAGACGGATGCCAAAGGGTAAGGGAGTGATGCAAAAGCAGAGCTGGGGTGGTAACGGGCTGGCTGGATTGCTCCCATTAGGAATTAGCCATCAATTTAACTTGGTTATGGTATCATTTGTAGAGGTGCACAGAACAGCTGGCAAGAAAACGAAAGGGTTGGGGGACCATCCTTAGCTCCTGAAATCCCTTGTTTTCTCAGGGCCAATGTTAACAGTTTGAGGGCTGCAGCAGAGGAGGTAACTATTTGATGTGAGGGGACCAGTATTCTGGCTTCTTAGGTGAGGTGGGCTTGTTGGTTTGGGTGAGATCTGTTTTTTAGATAAAGATGTGGAAAAAGCTTTTAAGGATTGCCTAAAATCTAGGTGATGTGCAACACAGACCAAGGCATTTCTTAGTTCAGATTGATGCCCACCTCTGGCCTATATGGGTGTCTGTTTTAACACCAGTCCAATATTATGAAATTAAATAACTTGCATATCCAGACGTTAAGCTTCTTTAGGGATCTTTGCTAAAATATTGCATATTAAAGCCTTCAGAGCAGTTCCCAAATGCTGCTGTCATTACCATAGTGCAAATAGCTATACCCAGGCCCCATGCTGTGCCTGGACTCAACATGTAGGGTTACAGACCCTGTTGCTTTTCTAATTCCCATAAGATAAAGCAAATCTCAAGCAACTCTTCTAGTGTCTATAATAACCTTTAAGAATGTGGGTGCTCGGTATTTCTGTCATTTTAGAAAAATTACAGACAAAAACACAAGGAAACTATTGAGTCATTGTACTGCAGTGAAAGGACTGTAAGGAAGAACCAGACTCCAGGGGGTTTATTTAATTTTCTAACATAAATGCTAGTGCACATTGTTCAACTAATTGTGACTTCTTGGCATCCTATTTCACGGAAAACAGAATGGAGAAGAAAAGGCTACATTATAAGTCTGAAGTCTTTTGTTGTATTTTATATTATTTTAAAGAACTGAACTCACAGTGTGATGTCAGTGCACTGATTCTCTATGGTTATAAACCAAATGACCTATTCCTGTTAGGCTGGAAAAGTTAGAATCGTCTTATGAAAAGTGATACAAAAATACAGTATATTTTAAAGACTTGTTTAATAAATAGCACTTAGTACTTTACATAAATCCCCTTTTTCATGTGTATTAGAAATGACAAATGTCTTAAGAAGTCTTTCTGCCATTGAAAGTATAATTAAGACTGCTAGAAACTTTCTCATGGTTCAGAACTCTATTCTTGCCCTCTGAAATAAATGCGAGCATTTATTCCCAGGATTCTGGTTCTGTTTGAGCTACAACTTGTAGGTGCTGGTCTGGTGTGATGGGCATTACTGTCCTTAAGATTGTTAGGTGGGATCGTCTTAAGTGGAGCTCTGCAGGTTGGTGGAAGAAAGTGACTTGCTGAGTTCATTTCCTTCTCAGTGCTTGTAATGTACAGTTAGGTGACAGTAAGATTTCCTGGCTGTGCCTTGGTCTTAAAATATCTGTAATGGTGATATGGCTTGTCTACACTCAGGAAAGTAGGCAGGGATTAATTGCTCTCAAATTTGAGAGTTAGAAGGAGAATATATTTTAGAAAGAATGTCAAAGTCAAAATGGGCTCACTTCACATCTCTGCAGGCAGACTTTTTTCGTATGAGTTTGAGTATTCCAAGCCTCCTTTTGGAAAAAAAAAAAAAGGGATTTTAAGAAGAGATTTGATTTAGAGATTTCTGGATCCTGTTGTACATCTTTATTAAACTAAGAAGAGTATTTAAATCTATCTTTGCCCTCATAATCCCATTAGAGGGGGGGAAGTGGCAAACATATACCCTCTGGTATGTGTTAATGCCTTGGCTGCAAGCACAGACCCGGCTGCTCTCTTCGAGTAGCTCTACTGCAAGTATTTTGTTATCTTTTTGCCATTTTTGTCCCATTCTAGAGATCTCGTTTCTAACAAACCACACTGTGCTTAGTGAAACTGCTGAAGTAATTTAGTACCCAAATCTTCTCTTAATGTTACATTCACTTTGGGTATGTTTCTCTTATCATCATGTAATTGCTCTTTTCCTCTTTCTAAATCTTCATGGGTAGTTTTTCTCTTTGCTTATACTGTCTCTAAAGCTTATTTATTTCATGCTTGCTGTGTACAGCAGCTTCAGTTCTTGTCTACAGCTGAATAAAGGCAGCTCCCCGTGTGATGGGTGACCAAAGACGGTGTGTGTGATAAGGTTGCTTAGCACTGCGGCCGCCTTGGGCTTCAGTTTTTCTGACTTGTCTTCAGCTGATTGGGTGCTCACGCTTCCGTTTAATAAATGTCATAGGTTGTAAATGGAATTTAATGCTAAGAGAGCAGGTAAATGTTAAATGACCCTTTCTTCGCCTAGATTACTTGACAGTTGCTTGGCTTCAGAGAAGGGAAAGATAAGACTAGCCAAAAATGTGAAATGCTGCAAAATCAACGAAGATGAGGACTTGAAGCAGATACCCTCTCGAGCACTTGATTTTGTGCAGCACTCTTGTCCTTCCCCTCGCTTCTCTCCTTTCCAGAGTGAGGCTTTTTTCCCTGATGTGGATTCTCAGCAACTGCCTTCTTATACCTCTCCTTCACCTTACATCTTACATCTCCTTCACCCTCCTAGGCTAAAGTTGTCTTTTCTGTATCTTGGTGCAGGGTAGCCTATCTTTAAGATAGCTTTGTGGTTTTTTTGGTACTCTTTCCAGAATAACTTTTATCCTCTGTTTTCCAGATCTCAGTTTACACCTTTCCTCTCTTTGTTTCACTATGTGTCTCTTTCAGTGCCAAAGATCACAGGAATATCTCCCAACTCATTCATCCAACTGTTAACATGTATTTTAAAACAGACTGAAGTACCAGCACTGAGTCACAGTAGGGCTGCACTTAAAATGAACTTGATCGACTGGAATCTCGACCCTTAGACTCTGGGTGCCTGCAGAACAACTCACGGGTGTAGTTTGCTCTGATACTAACTGTTCGGCGTGTTTGCTGGATGTTTCTTTTCCTTTCTCCTAGTAATCCTCAGCTACACAGCAAGCAGTGCTTATCGTTTGCATAGGTTTTGGAACAGCCTTTAGTACTTACAAATTACAGTGACAAGAATAAACTCCCAGAAGTGTCTTCAGTTTCTTGCCACCTTTCCCCGCATTCTCTTTTCTTCTGAAACCACACAACACTGCCAGGGCTTAAAAAAAAGGTCTAGAAATAAGAACAGAATCAGTTATATTGTCTAAGCAGAAGAGAATGTAAATATTGAACTGTGAAAGAAGAGGTTTCTCTTCCTTTTTTAATACTGCTGAATGCTGTCTGGAAAACATCTATACACATCTTGGTTCCTCCCCCTTGTTTCTCATGCTTAGAGTATTCTAATACTGCATAAAATGTATGAATCAGTGTGTTTTATGACACGTTGGACTTTGTGTGGGTTAATAGGATTTTATCAAATGGCTGCTCCTCCTAGTTCTAAAGCAAGAGCCTCTGCAAAGCCTGGCAATTCTGCAGTAAAGCTTGTGACAAGTGTATTTATTTTTACAAGTGTCAGCCTGCCCAAACTGTTCCTGTCATCTCAAGGTAGAAACCTGCTGGATAGTTTCTTAAAAGCTAATTTTAGATTAAATTTGCATTTTTCATTTAGTGCTGTTCATCAAAAATACCTGCAGTATACACTGACTCCAAATGTCTCCTCCTCATGATTTGGCTGTGCGTAATCTGTGAATGAAAGGGAGTAGCCAGGTGCTAATTTCCTTCAGGATTTGCATTGCTGCCCTCAGTGTAAGTCTCTGTTAAATAACCACCTGTGGCACTTAAACTGGGTGAAAAGGAGCTAACTGTGCCATAAAACACGTACATCATTGCCAAATTGAGATAGTGAATAACTTTGTCTAGACTACCCTGCTCTGTGGGGCTGCATGGTGCACAAGAGCAGATAGTTTATTTATTTGTTTCTTTACACCTACTGTAGTGGCAGAGCAAAAGAAACAGTGAGTTTGCAGGATGCGGGGCTTGCAGGACCAGCTACAACTTGCAGTCCCACTCTGTTACATGATGATGTGATTTCTTTTCAACTACTATGCTGGATTTCACCTATTTTTATCTTTCTGTTGCTTTTTATGGCTGTAGAAACTCTGTTCCTGCAGAGAGGGGTGTACTTTGATGTAAGAGTGACACTGATCTAACAGCAGGTTCTGCACCCCTGCTTGTGCTCAGCTCTGGTGCTTGCCAGAGCTGGTGGAGAGAGCTAGCTCAGCAGAAAGCTTATTAATGTTTTTTAATCTTTACAGTTAGCCTTCTGCCAGCTTAGCTCACTGAATCAGCCTGTTGCAGGGTGCCGAGTGCCCGAGCACGTGAGTGGGAGTAGCGTTGCCCTTTCAGCTCCTGGCAGCCTGGTAGATCAGTTGAGCTGTAACATGAAACCATGAGATAGATAAACTAAACCCAAGGTCAGCCTTGCTCTAGTAAGAGTCCTATCAAAACACTGCTCCTGTCATGCAGAATTGTGCTGTCTCATTCCGCTTACCTTGTCCAAAACAGACCCACTTAGAGCATGGAAACATGCCCCCTTTCTTTTCATCCTTCTCTTCCCCCAAGTGTCCTGACTCTGGAGCAGAGGAGCGCTCCGCTAAATCCAAATCCCAAGCATGGGTGTCTATGGATAGCAGTGACCTTGTGCCTACAAGGACTGCCCTGGAGCCTGCTCGGTGCACGGACCTGTCGCGCCTTGGGTATCCCCCTGCCCTCCCTGCTAACTGTGCTGTCTGCCTGTAGTTCCTGAGGGTGACGAAGCAGTACCTGCCCCACGTGGCCCGCCTGAGCCTCATCAGCACCTTCCTGGAGGACGGCATCCGCATGTGGTTCCAGTGGAGTGAACAGAGGGATTACATTGACGGCACGTGGAACTGTGGCTATTTCCTGGCCTCCATCTTTGTGTTCATAAATCTCTTCGGACAGCTCAGTAAGTGGCTCTAAGGCTGTTGTGGTGGATGCCGGAGCGCTGCAGCGCGTCTGCCGCGCGTAAGCACTGTGAATCGTGTAAGCACGGGACACCCCTGCTTTCTCAGTTGCCACTGGCAGCTTAGAACAGATCCTCCTGCAAGGGGTGAATGGAGAGAGGACTCTTGACTGACCTGTTTCAATCTCTCCTGGAAATAGGCTCAAAATTCCCCATGACTCAGTACCTCTGAGTCATTGGGGATGCTAGGAGTCCATTAGGACAGTCTCTTTTCAATTCTCTGCACACATCTGTTAATAAAAACCTGAATTCTCTGAAAAAAATACTGTTTTCTTAAACAGAGCAGTTCCAGAGACTTTCTCAGCCTACCACTTTTATGGGGGTTAATCTGAATGGAGAAAGTTTTGCCTTCCAGTAGGAGGTAACACATCAGCATCAAGACAGCAGTGATCTTGCATCTGAGATATTAAGTCTGCAAAGTCCAGGAATCAAAAACTAAACCCAGTGGCACTTTTGTGTGTGAGCTGGGTGAACCTCCAGCATCATTAAAAGAGACAGAAGTAAAAAATATTATGTCCTTGATTTAATGTTTTCCATTGCTCTGTCTTGTGTCTAGTTTTTTCTCCCTGTATTTTTTTCCTGTTTTCCCACTTTATTTAATCTAGTTACCAGTCCTCACTGTGGAGATCATCAAAGTGGCAAAGGCTGTCAGTGCTTTGTGACGGGAAAAGAAAAAGCTCTTGTTCCTGTAACTCCTCAAGGAGAAGGAACATAACATGTTTATCCTAACAGCCATCCTGCATTAAAATATATATATATATGGTTAGTTGATTTTTTTCCTGTACTTTTCCTTAATGCTTTAACACTCACTGCTATACAATGCTGCCTGCTGGAGGCTGCATTCAGCGTGTGCTTTGTGGAATAAGGGGTTATTTCTGGAAACACTGAAAACCAAGAAGTGTTATAACATCTTGAAAAGTGATTTGTCACATGCCATTAATATTTCCTACCTGATATTCTCTGTGGCATAATTAAAGTAAATCTTGAATCTGGTAAAGTTCAGAACAAGTCAGCTTTCATGTGGCATCTTTTCCTCTGCAAGCCAGAAGTGTAATTATGTTCAATTTCCCTATCTCAGGTGGCTGTATCCTGGTACTCAGTAGGAACTTTGTGCAATATGCCTGCTTTGGACTGTTTGGAATTATAGCATTACAGGTAGGAGGCTTTAAGTCTTCAGAACTTCTACATTTTGTCCTTCAAATCATCCATCTTAGCCCCCATGCAACAACGTACTAAAGTATAATCCATGGTCCTGGAATTCTTCTCCACTGCAGCCTGATGCCAGTGGCATTGAGCTGTTTTGCTGCTCCTGTTCTTGACATGACCAATGGGTCTTTGAATGCAAGAGCAATCAGTCAGTGTTTGATGTTGCTTCAAACCTGGACCAGTTTAGCAGAAGTAACTTGCCGTTACCTGCACATCAGAAACCTCACAAATGTGGAACCTGCAGTTGCTTTGGCTTTCGGTATATGCAGATCTGCCTGCATCAGAAAGAGTCCTGCCTAATAGTACCCTTCCTCTCCAAAACCTTTTTGACCAAAGCACAGACCAGTCCCTCTTCTGCACTGACATGCAAGGCTCTGTTTGTGTACTGTTGTTTCCTGCAGTATCATATACTTCTAATGGGCTTCTGCATTGGGTTGTTAATGTTTGATGGGCTAATGTACATTTGATGATGTAATGTACATTCAGAATTTCAGTTCATATTGTTATAACATCTATTGTTCTTTGCCTAGACTATTGCATACAGCATTCTATGGGACCTGAAGTTTCTGATGAGGTATGTCTGCTTTTAAACTTCACAAAACCTCCTATCTGTCACTGACAACCACTGAGAGAAAATGCATTGAACATGCAGAATTTTTTGCTGCAGTTGTCTTTAAATGCATAGATTGGTGCAAACTGTAGTAAAATACTGCTTTTCCGTTGCTGTCTTTCCTTAGGAACCTTGCCCTTGGAGGAGGCTTGCTGCTCCTTTTGGCCGAATCACGCTCGGAAGGGAAGAGCATGTTTGCTGGTGTTCCCACCATGCGGGAAAGCTCTCCGAAACAGTACATGCAGCTGGGGGGCCGTGTGCTGCTGGTCCTCATGTTCATGACGTTGCTGCATTTTGATATGAACTTCTTTTCTGTAAGTAACTAAGTGTAAAAGTAGCAGTAAAGAAACTGGGGAGTTGTAGGGCCTCAATGCTTCTCGCTTGTGTCTCATTTTTTTTTCTTTTTTGGTAAAATGAGTATTTAGAACAAAGCTGTCATCAGAGCATCAAAGCAGCCCGTTCTGCAGGACTTGTTCGTGCTGTGTTCTGCTGGCTGCGTACCAATTTCAGAACCATGTTGTAACCCTGTCTCTTTCTCTTCCTGCAGATTTTGCAGAACATTGTGGGCACAGCCCTGATTATCTTAGTGGCAATTGGCTTCAAGACTAAGTTGGCTGCCTTGACGCTCGTCATCTGGCTGTTTGGCATCAACATCTACTTCAATGCCTTCTGGACCATCCCAGCTTACAAGCCCATGCATGACTTCCTCAAATACGATTTCTTCCAGACCATGTCTGTAATTGGAGGGCTCCTCCTCGTGGTTGCACTGGGTCCTGGTGGAGTCTCCATGGATGAGAAGAAGAAAGAGTGGTAACAGGAGTAGCAACACTTCTTGGGACATAACATATTAAGTCCAGAACTGATTCTCTATGGATTCAACAAAAACTGCCAGCATTTTACACGTACATGCCCCCTTCCTATTAAAGGCACAGATGTTTCAAGAATTTGATTTACAGTGGCACCAGTAATCTAATAGATAAAGTCCCACTTCTTCAAGGAATGTTGCCTAGGTTTATTGTTCTAACTTCCTAGAATTGGAACTAACCCAAGGAACCTGCACTTTACTGATGTGTCAGTGAACTGCAGTAGAACAGTTGCTGTTTCTGTCAGCAATGTTTTAATTTCAAGTACTGTGAGCAGGTACAGCTGTTTCACTCAGTGCTGTTTGGTTTTAGCTGAAACTCCAGTAGGCCCCTTTCTCACCCTCATCAGAACTGTGTTGTGTAGAAGGAGTTCAGTTGCTGGTTGTAGCACTGCTTCTCTGAGTGGAAAACAGCATCAGGAGAACTTGCTGTTATGTAGCTATGTTTTTTGTTTTTTTTTTTTTTTTTTGNTGTTCTTGAGGGGAGCAAGGGGAAATTCTGTATTGCTCGAAGAGACTTCTGAAGAGACTGAATATTAGATTCTAATAAAATTCTGTGCCAAATAACTCTTTATTCACTACTCTGTCCACAAAGTTTTTTCCTCCTAAATTTCCAGTGTGGGAGCCAAGTTGTGCTACAGCTCTCACAATAAAAGGTTCTTTCTGCTATCGACCAGCTTCCTGTTGTGTATGCCCCAGATTAGGATCTGAACTGCAGGTTGTTGCTCATGAAAGTGTCTTAAGAGCTACAGAAACTCCCCTGCCCTATTTTTTTTAATCTTGCCCTCAGTAGATGCAAGTTCAGTGCAGTCAGTCTCTGAATCTCCACTACTCTGCTTCCCAGCCTTCCATTAGCTTCTCTGCTGCAAAAGCTTCAGGTGATTGAAGAGCTGGGGTGCTGCTGAGCTGAGCACAAGCCCCTTCTCTGCGACATCCTGGATCACAGTGAGGTGTGGAGAGAAAGAAGGTGGCAGACAGGTAATGGTTCTAGTTGAAGAACACACGTACAAAACCTGTGCAGTGAACACGCTGGAGCACTGGCTTAATGGTGAGATGAGAGGAAGGTCCTGATGCCACCTCTCACATGCCACACATCTCTGTGCCATGAACATGCAGTTAGTGCTGCTAGGAGGAGGATTTTTTTTTTTCTTCCTCTGCTGGTAAACTTAGATGAAGCTGTTTGACTAGATCACAAAAGCATTTTAGACTCTAGAAAGCATGAGCCCTACCAGCTTGCTAACACTACAGGAGGTTTCTGGCACTGTTGTCTCCTTCGAAAAAATTGCTCAACTGTTTGTTCAAGGAGCCATTCAGCTGAAGGGGCTAGTGCCAGGTTGTCTGGTAAGAACACCAACGGTTCAGTTTAACGGTTAGAAAGCTATGTCAAGAAGGGATGGCAAATAGAGGGCATTTCCGTTGGTTAAACCAGTGATTTCATCATTTTAAGGGAAAATACCCCTTATACATGCTGCTGCTGAAGAAAGCTTACTGGTTTGGGGAGAATAGATCAGAGAGGAAACCAGCAAAGGTCACAGAGAAGACTTTTTCCTCTAAAATAGGTTTTGCAGGAGAGAATTCTTCACCTTGAGTGTTCTCATTGTGCCCATCTCTTCATAGCAAAATAAACTGGTCCTTTCAACTCCTGATATGCAACCTAGGATCTTTTTGCTCACTTTCCCTGCAGTTTCTATAAATAGCTATTTTACTATATCAAGGCAGCCCTACTCACGTATCTGTTCATGTTCGTACTATTTATAAACTGAATAGCAGAAACAAGTTTTGTAAGGAGCACGTGGTTAACTTCCTTTTCTTCTTCTTTCTTTACATTGTCTGCGGAGCTGGATGACTGACTAGTCTGAATCACTGACTAGACTCCTGTTAATGAAAATGAAATCCAGTAAAAGACAAATCAATTGAGGTACCAGAAAAGGGAATGGTATTGTCCCTTACAGCAGAAGTCTTACAGTACAGGGGCCCAGTTAGGTGGAGGGCATTTTAAGACACTTCCAGGCAGCACAATATCCAAACTTAATTAAACTGTGAGTTCTGATATGGAAGAGTGCAGTCTCATACACACTACTGTATTCATTTATCTCCCCCAAATACCTTGACCTTTCCTAGTGGCTGTAAAGCACTCACAGGCAGGATCTCAGCTATTAATTGGCTCTGCAAAGTGTTCTGGAATTCATTCTGAATATATTTTTGCTTTCTATGTGGAAAAAGAAATAAGTAAATTCTCATTTTATGCTGTATTTTGTACCTTAGTTGTGTTTGAAAATGTTTTGATTTTTGGAAACAATCAAAATAAAATAATGGCATCTTTGTATCCACTTGGAGTGTGTGAGCTGGTGGCACCGCATAGCTTTGTTACCTGGAGAAGCTGGTCAGTAATCCCATGTGCTTTTTCTTCTACTCACTGAAAATGGGAAGGTCTTTGGGAAGCAAGCACTTTACACAAGCTTGTGCATCCTCTATAACCGTTAAAACACCAGGCTTCAGGCCATAGAGGGTTTTTTTCCCACAAAATTTATTTGCCAGTGGGGGCTTTCTTGAAATTTGGGGGTTTTCCATGATGACTCTTGAATTTCTTCTTTAAAGAACCTGACTGTTTCTGTGGAGAGAGAAAATTAATTAGCTGGTTTTTGTGGATTTTTTTTTTTTTCAAAAAAATAAATGCAACCCTGCCTGAGATCCCTCTAAACTTCTTTAAAGTCATCTCCTGTGTCAGGTGAGACAGGATTAAGCATAGTCTTGCTTGCAGAAGACATGGGCCAGTGAGGATGTGTCCCTGTGGCAGGGATGTGAAGTAGCAGCCCCTTATCCAACAGGCCCATGGTGGTTTCATTAGACACAAACAGCCTCCCCCTAGAAATGATTCTAGACCAGTCAGTTTGATGCAGGCAGAAATAGAAAGAATCAGAGCCCTCCCTCAGGGCTGCCACTTAAAGGCTTATGAGTAGTTCATGGATGTAGCATCTAATCCAGCTGCTTCCCAAACTGCAGAGGATCAGGAGGTATCCTCCTGTAAGCACATCCAAAGGCAAAGCCTTACCAGTTCCAGAGGCAAAGAAAAAAAAGAGCTATAAGGACTAAACTGCATCCTGCAACTTGCATTCAAGAAGGGGAATGCAGGACCCACATGATGCACTCGGCCTNCAAACTGCAGAGGATCAGGAGGTATCCTCCTGTAAGCACATCCAAAGGCAAAGCCTTACCAGTTCCTCAAGAGGCAAAGAAAAAAAGAGCTATAAGGACTAAACTGTATCCTGCAACTTGCATTCAGGAAGGGGAATGCAGGACCCACATGATGTACTCGGCCTCCTTCTTAAGACAGCGTGCAGCAGGATTCAAACAACTTCTATACAAATATGTATGAGGACAATAACATCCTTAGTTAGAGTAGACAGGGTAAATATTTACTGGTAGCAATGCACACTTCAGGATGCGAGGTAGCGGATGCCATGTGGGGAAAGTCTATTCTCCCAAATATCCTCACACCTCCTGCTGGCTCTTCTCCCACAGTAGTGAATGAGACAAAGGCCCACGGGGCAGCAAGGCAGTTCCCACTCCCCTGCTGTTGCATGTAGCAGTGAAGTTCCTACCTTTCCCCTCTTTCTACCAGGTGCTCTGCTAACGTTCCTTCTCCTGTTCCCTTCCCTGTTCACATCCCCATTCTTCCCCGTCAGCTTTGTCGCATCTTCCTCGCTGTCTGATGCGAAGTCATCGGTGCTCTCTGCATTGTGTGGAGCTGCTGGGCTTTTTTCTGGGAAGAGTTCAGCTGAAACAAGAAGACCCAGCTAAGGAGCAGTTTCCTCTGCAGTAGGCTACTGTTTCCACCTAAGTTTACTTTGTGGGAAATCCGCAAAGCAGAGGGATTTAAGGAAACAAATCCCATGGGATCTTGTAACCTACCCCTTGCATTTTGTGACCTGAGTCACTTGGCGATAACTGCTATTTTATATTTGGTGGTGGCAAGCTTTTCCCCAATAGCTTATAAAAAGGCCATAGAAAAAATAACTCATAACCCCCGTTAAGACGCAGGGGGTATGGCCCCGTTAAGGCGATACCAGTGTTCTTACTCACGTGGGTATAGGTCACTCATGCTGTCATCTGTCTCCTCTCCATCCTCGTCACTGGACTTAGGCTCCCAAAATTCCTCCTTTCTGTAAGGCCGTCTGCTCCCATTCACCTGGTCATCGGGATGTCGCCTCTGCTGCTTCTTCTGTCTCAAGCAGGCAGGGACGTACTCGACTCCCTCTTTCTGGCACTCCTCATCTAATCACAGGAGATATAAAACAGCACTGAGCAAGGATACCCCATCTCTTGATTCTTCTTCATTTCCAGCTATAGTCTATATTACATACACCTCGGAAGCATGTTAAGCTCTAACTCTAATGCACATGCATATAATCGAGATTGATATTACAGGACCATAAAAGATAAAGCAGATTTTAATAGAGAAACTGCTGGATGCAAGAGCCGTCCTCTCTAAGGAAGTTTAGAGCTACTCATTTCAAGTAAAAATATTCCAAGATATTTGCCCAAGAGGTCTATTGCTCCCCATGCCTGGGACACAGCTTCCCAGCTGAGAAGCACAACAGCAACAGCGCTCCACAATACTGTCAATCTACAGAAGACTTACCCACTCACAACCCATGGAGTAACTGGAATCACAAAAGCTTAGGAAAAAAAAAGGTTGGATGACTGTATCTTCAGAAAAGCAGCTTACATCTTTTGAGGGCCTTCTGATAGCGTTTCCCTTGGACATGACGCAGCACGTGCTCTGGAAACTTGTTGATGTGCCTGAGAGTGAGCTTGCAAAACAGCTGATGACTGACAGACACAGGGAGAGAAAGAGCAGGCAACGGAGTTCAATTATACCATTTCTTCATAATCTTCCACTCTTAACCACTACAGCCAAAGTTAACTAACACTTTATAAAGACTTTCCCAAGGCACCAAAGCCCACAAACACGCGAGGAGCTCTCGCAGCCCGCCCGCGAGCCTGCCCGAGGCGCACAGTGGGGTGGCAACGTACGGGTTCTTGGTGCTCGGCACTATGTGAGGCTCAAACTTGCCGTAGTCAAACTCCCTGGCTGCCTTCGTGAGCCGCTGGTACCTCCTGCCGTTCGTGTACGCCTGCAGCTCCGCCAGCCTGCACGGCATCTCGTGGCCCGTGAGCCTGCACCTCACCTGCAGGAGGAGACGGTCCAGTCACAGGTCACAGAACTGTTATGGCTGGAAAAGACCTTCAAGATCAACGAGTGCAACCGTAAACCTCTCAGCACCATCCTGCTAAACCGTGTCCCTAGGCGCCTCATCCACACGTTCCTTGGATGCTGCCAGGGCCAGGGCATCCACCACTTCCCTGTGCAGCCTGTTCCAACGCTTGACTACTCTTCCTTTGTAGATTTTTTTCCTAACGTCCAACCTGAACCTCCCCTGGTGCAACCCAGGGGCATTTCCTCTCATCCTAGTGGTAGTTATTCTAGAGAAGGGATCGTCCTCCGCAGTAATACAGAAACAGCCAGGAAACATCATCCCGGGGATGCAGATGGGGGGGCTCCCATCACAGAATCATGATGGTTGGAAACTTTGAGATCACAGAGTGCAACCATAAACCCCTCAACACCATCCTGAGGAAACGTGTTCCTAAGCGCCTCATCCACAGGTTCCTTGGAGGCCAGGGATGGGGCCTCCATCGCTCCCTGTGCAGCCTCTTGCATCTCCCTGTTGGATCTCCCCACCAAAGCCGCAAGCGACGCAGAGGGGGAGAAAAACGTGCGGACAGGGAGATCCTGGGAACGAGCCCTGAGCCCAGGGGCCCTTCCCGGGGCTCCCCCAGCCACCCTGGAGACCCCGAGCTCTCAGGGGAGGCCCTAGACCCCCCTCAGATCCCCCACGAGGCGGCCCCAAATCNGAGGGGGAGAAAAACGTGCGGACAGGGAGATCCTGGGGACGAGCCCTGAGCCCAGGGGCCCTTCCCAGCCACCCTGGAGACCCCAAGCACTCAGGGGAGGCCCTAGACCCCCCCCAAATCCCCTCACGAACGGCCCGACCCGCTACCCTCACGAGGCGGCCCCGTCCTCCCGGCCCGCCAGGCCGCACCTTGCCCGCCTCGCCGAGGCCGAGCAGCGGGTGCTGCCGCAGGAAGAGCCGCACGTCCCGCGGCACCTCGGCGGCG
>VWPW01026999.1:0-11864 GCA_013389825.1 Crypturellus undulatus | reverse complement strand
TATATATACATTATTTTACTTTTGTCAAGAAACTTATGGTACCATTCTCAATGTGGTATATCAGCTAATATCTCTGTTGTCAGGTTTATCAGATAGTAATGTCAGTATTTAAGATTGTTTTGTCACCCTTTTCATTCAAACAGACTTTATTTCCAAAATTATATCTTTATTCCCTATCAGTGCATTCATTTACATTATATTATCTACCACCACACCATCAGAGCCAATCTTATTAAAAACAGAATGTGTAATTTCTGTATTGTGCTTCATCTTAATCTGTATAGTGATTGCACACTTGGAAATGAACCTGTGCCTGCTGAAAAGACTTGTCTCACCTCTGCAGATCTTTTACAGTCCTTCCTGACATGCTTTTGATCCTTCTCCTGTTTTATCCTTGCCATCTTCACAACCTACTGTAGTATTGATGAACAATGCTAGCTCTTACTTTTTTTTTTATCCAGCTTTCCTGAAGAGCGGACACCTATTAATACTATATTCCAGTCCTGACTGCTATTTCAGCATGTCTCCGTTGGCAGTTCTGTGTCAGGAGTCAGAAGATCTGATTCCCCAGTTTTACTGCCCTTACATTAGTATACAAATTTCTTCAGTCTATCCCAGACTCAACACTTGCTAAATAGAATGAAAAGCATTTCATTGATTATATCATTCTCTGGCTATATTGCCAAATCATTCATTCTATTAAAATATAACTCTATATCTTTCAGCTGTCCACTCCCTATCTTTTTTATTCACTGTTAGCTCTCCGTAGGAAAAAAAAAAAAAAAAAAAACCTTTGGTTAATAAGGCCCCTTTAGCAATTTTCCCAATGTATTATTCAACATAAGCAGTTGGGCTCAGGGAAAAGTGTTTACCTTAGTCTTGTCATCTCTGTGTTTGAGAAAGAGAGAAAGTTTTCTCCCATGCCATTGGTAAAGCAGCTATTTTTAGCAGTACTAAACAGTTTGGAACTGCTTAGCTGAATTTCTTAATTAAGATTTTTCAGTATCTCTATAGCCAATTGTACATCAAAACTCAAAAATAATGCATAGAAAATATATTTTTTCCCTGACAAATTGGAGGTGGGAACACAGAACTTAGATGTTTATATTTTCTTTCTCATGACATAAACAAAATGAAATTCATGTTTGGGCCAAATAAGAACAAAGAACTTTCCTTAGCCATACAACCAGTGCTTGTACAAACACAGGTTTTTAGATTTTTTCCAAAAGCAAATAAAAAATATAGTTAGTTATAAAGTAGTTAGTTAGAAAACAAGTAGTAGGAGAAGTAGGTGGAAAAAAGTTTTTGCATGTGTAATTCTACCTGATGCTCACCCCTTCAGATTCTGGCATTAATACACACGCACATGTATATATATCAATATGCTACAGTTGCATATATATTACAGCTAGTGAAAGCTATTGTTATCAGATAATAATTATTACTGTTATCAGATTTTTGAATTCTTAAATAGATATAGCAGGGTAAGAAAACACACCACTGTTTCTACAGAGACACTGAGAGTATTTTAGAATGAAGATTACATCCAGGTCCCAGATAACACTTTAAGAAAGCAAGAAACAACTCTATTTAAAGTAGGATGATAGTGTTATTTAACTAATCTTTTGCTAACTGTGTGGAACATCTAAGGCAATATATGAGTTTTATCTTATAAAAAGAGATACATAAAGACTTTCAAAGAGAGAAAAAAAATCCCTGGCTTTGACTTTTTTTCCTAAAATGTACATTTTTTTCCATATGCTATAATTCTCTCTAGAGCTCTTCCTCTGTAATTAAGATATGGGAATAATCAAGCTATGTGGCAGGGTTATTATATATTCTGGATAGTTCTGATGAATAAAGTGGCTAAATCTGTTTGCCAAAGGGACAAAGAAGTTGACTGCCTGCCCCTGCTCTTCCATCTCACACTGTGTTCCTAGCCTTCCAAAATGGACTTGCCATTACTCTTGAGCATTGAAGCCAGTTAAAAACAAAACATAAATAAATTAATTAATTTAAAAAATCATACTGAATGTGTCCAGCAGCAGAATTTGGAACAACACCAATAACCCAGCAGGTGAGACTAAACTGAGAGCTCTAAGAGCATGAGAAAAATCTCATCACTGTCCTCCTTGAAGTGGGGATCACACTAGAGCCAATGCAAGGTGTATACAGAGTAACGGTAACAAGAACAGTGCTAATTTCTTAGCAGCCAGGCAAGGCAGAAAGAGAGGGCAGGTGGAAAGTAAACCAAGTCTGTGATGTGCTGCCTTCTGTGCCTTCCTATTTATGGCAGCAAGATACCCTCTGCTTGANAAAAAAAAAAAAAAAAAAAAAACACATAGCTAAACATTTCCACCCAGTTCTGACTTCAGACAGAGCTAGTAACCAGGCTATTGCCATCTTAATTCTACACCAGAAGAAACAGCTGGAGGTTGCCCGGCATATTCCTTGCCATCCTCCATATCTGAGGCTTTTCTGTGGCCATGTTCATGGGTTTTCTCATCTACAAAAGACTCGTGAACAGTCCTGTTGCAGTCAACTGTTTAGCAAGGGATTATCTGGTGTTTGCGGAGTTTATAGCTGCTCAGTAGCCAGTTACCTTACAAATTCTTTGATGGTGCTTTTGAAGAAAGTAGTTATTGGAAAAAATAAGTGTTCTCTTCTTTGAGTGATATGAAGACCTATTCCAACTTTTTTTCATCTTGCACTCATCATTTAGATAAACCTGCCCTGTAGATACAAAGATTTTACTCAGAAGTAGCAGCCTGCCAGAAACATAATGAGGGAAGCAAACAGAAAGCCAGTATGACAAGCCTTTATAAACATTGTTTACCTGGGATCAGAGCACTGCTTCACAACATATCATTGCTTTTTGTGTGAAAGGAAGGGAGATTCATTCCTCATATATGCATATAAGCTCAAATGCTGGTTCCAAGAGCTAAAGTTGTTGTGCTTCTGAGTGGGGTGGCTGCAGTCTCACTCCTCCAAGAGTGCCAAATAAGCAGCCCAGATGGTAGACAGAAGTACTGAGATGTCCTCGCACCTGGGACATCCCAGGGGTGATCCCAATAGTGAAGGTACCAAACTTGAACTGTCCACCTGTTTCATAACTGATAACAGGACAAGGATGAAAATATCGTTTGATTTTTCTCAGCATTTGACACATTTGCACAGCAGCAGACTTTGGTGATAAGGAGCATGCTTTGCAATTCATTCAATGTTTCTCATGCAGAAGGTGGCCAGAATAGTAAAAGCTCTACAAGAATGGAGTTTGTTAATCATAGAATCATAGAATCGTTAAGGTTGGAAGGGACCTCTAGAGATCATCTAATCCAATCCCTCTGCACACGCAGAGTCACCTAGAGCACGTGGAACAGGACTGGCATGAACTAGGTATGAACTAGTATGGTTAAAAATATAAGGTAAAAAAAAAAGCTAGGAATATAGATCAGAAAGAAAAAAACAGAACTTCTTAAAAGTAGTTGCATGCACACATTTCCCACTGTTTTATACAGTATATTCAAACCTCCCATGTAAAAACAAAAACAGATGAACAAACTCAACTTAGAATCAGCTCCCCAGTTCTGAGGGCTTTATTAATGAATAACACTGTGTTTTGCTTTGTTTTGTTCTTAGCTCTCTGTTCACTTCTGAAAGTCGAAGACTATTCATTTTGCCATGCTCCCAAAAATATGCAAGTAGATAAATTTGGCCCTGGCTCTCACTGGCTGATGGCTAATAGAGACATTCTTCCTTCTTGCCAGACTCCTGGGTTCTCATTTTTAATCCCCAATTCTTCCTGTCTGCATGTCTCCTAGCATAACAGCAAACAATGCAGCATACCTCAGTCTGACATCTGCTTTTCTCCAAAGCCAGAGACTCTTCCATCCTCTTCTGCCAGGTCTGAGAGCATCAGCGATGTTATTTGTGGTTCCATTGCCTCACTAGAGAGGAGCACATTATCTCTTACCTGTTAAAAATATATATATATGGTTGGTCTTTAAAAGAAAGTGGGGTTGGGGGGAAGGGTGTTATTTCCCACTGAATCTCCAGGGGTATAAGGTGATGTCCCAGGGTAATGCAGAACTGTGCTGTTTCCACCCCAGCAGTCCCTTCCCAGTCTCCCATCCCCTCTGTTTCTCGCATTTATGGAGATATAACCACAGGTAATGGCAGCTGCAGCAGGGCAAAGTAGATGAGAAGAGCCGTGAGAGAAGCAAACGGCAGCACCAGGATGCTAGCGCTAGCCTCGGTGGTGACAGCACTCTGGGCAGTGCTTCAGGCCTCACTGGCACCAACTAGCTGTTGTTAGAAAGAGCTAGCGCTAGCAGCCCGAGTCACACTCTCCCTCCTCCTTCTCCGATATTTTCCCTTAGTATTTATTAGCATTCCTATTTCAGTATTAAAGACACAACATAGTTAAGCTCTGATTCAGATTTCTTGGTAATAATCACCCAAAAGCATAATATTTCCCCTCCAAGATAGACAGAAGTCTGTGAAACCTCTTTGTCCCCAGAGGAGACAGGGAAAGCTGCAGACAAGCCACCCTGGTTGCTCTTTCTTCCTTCTCTGCTTTGTGCGAAACAGCTGCTCTGCCCCAGAGCACCTCCCTCCCGAGATGGTTTTTCACTTTTCCTGGGAAAGAAATGCACAATTTGGAGTACCTTTTATTTTTAAGCTGAAATACATTTGAATTCAGTGAACTTGTCTTTGAAATTGTGACTCCTGAACATTTTTGCAGGTGCACAATCATAAAACACTATATAGTCTGAGGTTTCTTCTGCTGCTTTGTGTAGCCAGCATCAACAGAGAGTCAAGACAGGCATAAACTGCCCACTACAGGGAATAAACATATTTATTTAGCCAATAGATCAGTCAACGGTCAGAAGCCTAGGACTTTCTGGAGACATATACAAACTGCACTACAAATCTTAACATCTCCCTCCACTCCCCATGGCTGCACTATACCTTTTTGCAGTGCTGTGAATCTACAGCTGGTTGGGCCAAATACTGTGTGATGGGATCATCATAGAAAGATTGTCCATGTGCTTATCTGTCTCTTCACTGCTTCTCTAACCCAGTCCTTATCCATCATTCAAACCTCTCTGGATGGTGAAATTTTTGTACACATTTCTAGATTTTTGTCCTGGGGACCACTTTGCCCTTTCTCTCTTCTTCCTGGAAGTCTACACACAACACTTTCCTACATATAGAGCATGAGAAATAAAACTGTATTAAATAGCATGCTATTTAATCTCACTCCAGTGTGTGTTACCAGCCTCTATGTGTACGATCAAGAAAATAGTTATGTATTGCTAGCTTACATACCCTACTGCTGCATAGGTACAAAATTATTACAAGAAACTAATCCTGCAGACTTGTGATACAATATAGCTAATGCACTGGTCATATATCCTTGCTGTAAAAGACTAAACCTTGTTTTTATTTTTCTCTTTAAATCCTAGAAGAAAATGGACCCCGTCTACTTGTGGTAGCAGAACAAACTAAAGTCTTCACACACCGGGGTGGCAATGTCACACTGCCATGTAAATTTTACCATGAACACACATCAACAGTTGGCTCAGGAATCCACAAAATCCGAGTGAAGTGGACCAAACTCACCTCAGATTACCTCAAAGAAGTGGACGTCTTTGTTGCAATGGGACATCACAAAAAGAGCTATGGAAACTACCAGGACAGAGTATTTCTGAAGGAGAGCAGCAAGAATGACGCCTCTCTTATAATTACAGATATCATGCTGGAGGATTATGGACGATATAAGTGTGAGGTTATTGAAGGTTTAGAGGATGATACAGCAGTGGTGACTCTGGACTTAAAAGGTAGGTGACCCCTCAATTCTCTTGCATTCAGACATGTGAAGTGTTAACAGATGCCTACATTTCATAATACCACCAGCACTGTATTATCAGTGACAGCAACAAGGTAAGAAGTGGGATGCATTGTGGTCTGGGGATCTTGGACTGGCAGCCTGTAGCAGCCAACATAAATTAGAAAAACATTAAATCGTCTATAACTTCTTATTCTAGCCTATGGCATTTTCAGGCCTCCAATGAGCCCTAGTGTGAGGAGATTAAAAAAAAAAAACAAAAGGGGCCAAGTGTAGCATGAAGGACTGCATATGTTTTAAATTTCGTCTTATGACTTTACAGAAAACACTATGTGTTTTATAGTAGACCTAGACAAAATTATATTAAATACTACCGTAATAGTTATTCCACAGAACTTTGGGACATGCTCTATTATCAAGCAGATATAAAACTTCCCACAAAAAGGAACAATTTTAAAGCAATTTTCCAAAGATAATGTTCTTTTTTTTTCCAGCCTTATAATTTTATATAAATACCTATTGCCTCCCATATGTAGGATAATTCCTACATGCAGTCTGTAGTCATTTTCCTCAGCAACATGACCAAACTGGTTTTCTTTTTTCTTTGCCACACACTGGCAAGGTATATGACTGGGCAAGGTATACATTACAGTGTTTACTTAGTTTGCATAATGAATAAGACTAGCCCACTGCTTCTTGAAGCCAAATAGATGACTTCTTTACATTCATTTTTTCCTTTCATGGCAAGAGGCTACTAATGTATTATATTTCTGAGGGCAGATAAGTCCCTCACAGTTTCCTTGCTGATGGGACTGTCCATTTAGACTCTTTCACACTATTATTTGAAATTGAAGAGATAAGTTAACCTGTATACATGTTCAATTTTATCTAAAACTCATTTCCAAGTGAAGAGAGAGATGAGTAGGAGGAAAAGACATATTACTTCATTCTCCTCCATTAGTCAAAGGCACTTATGTGCTACAGTCCTTGCTCACTGTAGTTGCTCTCTATGGGACAAGCCATTGGCATGAGAGCAATTTCCATTTATCATGCTCTGGTTTATGCAAGTAAAAGTAAGGCTTTGGCAGTCTACCCAGGCTGCAGCTTTGGGACCCGCAATTGGGTGATGTATTATAAGGTCAAGAGCCCCAGGGGAACCACCTCACAGGGTGATTTCAAGATCAAGTCTCTGCTCTTCCTGAACTGTTTTGTGGACAGTGCTGGAATCCATTCCTATGATGCTAGGTGGGATATGTCTGTGCTCAGTAATTTGGCACAACAACATGTTATAATATTCTCCTGTCAATCTCCTTGCATCCTAAACACATATATCTGTTAGACTTCAAAAATATTTTAGGGAAATAGCAGTATTGTTCCCAGTTGCCTGCTGGGATTTCCCAGTGTTTTATGACATTATGATGCTTCTCCCAATGTGAAAGGCTCAGAGCCTGCATAAAAATCTTTGAAGGATTCATCAAACCCAAGGTAAAGCACAGGTACTCAGTTGGTGCCACTTAGCATTGTTCCCTTGGAGTAAAGTGAATTAGCTCTCTGCTATTAAAAGTGAGCAGAGTCCAGCACAGATGCAGACTACTTTCATAGGAGTCTTTGGGAAAGAGGAGAAAACTGACAGCTGTAGTGACAGAATGCGAAATTTGGCTTGAGACTTTGTATAAATACTTTTGTACATGGCAGAGTAGTTGTATCAATACTTGAAAGACTCTATAATAGAAAAAAAATAATGAGAAATACATATATATTTTATTTACCACACACAGTAGTTACCAGAACGCAGCTACGTGTTTTTTGACACTGCCCAGAATTAAGTGCGAAACTCACCACTGGACTTTAACATGCTAGTTTGCTCAGACAGACACCTACATTTCTTAAGTAGCACATGAACAGAGCAAGGTACCTCAATCCTAACATTCCCCAGAGCAATAATACTGAGGACAAACCACCTAAGTTAGTGAGCATAAGAAGAAATTGTGTCTTAAATTCAAGGCTGGAGTGGAAAGACAGAGGGAGAGAGAAGGATTTATGGCTGTAGGTTCAGAAAGACTGGATCAGTCCAGAGCCTGAGGCCTCTGGGCTGTCTTCCACAGACAGAAACATGCTAACTGGGGGTACTTTGCAGCTCCTAAACCAGTTTGCTTCTTGCTGGGAAGCCTAAAGGCTCTGGCTGGGAGCAAAGACTCACCTCAGCTTCCAGATGGAGTAATTTCCTATCAGAAGGTGAGGGGATCTCTAATAAAAAAAAAAAAAAAAAAAAAAGAAAAGAGTTAAAAGATATTACACTGTTTAAATCCTATCTCTCTGAGTGGCAAGATGCCTAGATGCAATCAGGATGCATATTGACAACCTTGCTTCAAGAGATAAAAAGGAGTTGCTTTTGTTGAAAATGTGACTGAAAAAAAAGGGAAAATTTCTACTTTTTTTTTTTATTTGCCCATTGAATATAAGAGCTGGGTTCCACGTCCCAATCATATACAGCATTGTTGTGTCTTGCTACTAAACAGTGTCTTACCTGGAAATTTGCTACCCTTAGTCTACCTTCCCCAGCACTACTGCTCCTTCCCACCTTCCCATCCCCTTCAAAATAGGGAAGCTCATTGGACAGGAGTCACTGAGAGGAATCATATTTCTTTAAGTAACTATGTTCCAATCTCTAGTCAAAGGAAAGTTTATACTTTCTTATTTGGATCTGTTAAACATGGAACAATGTCACCTTGCCTTTGGTGATTGTGGTTAGAAATGGGGGAGGGGGGATGTCAAAATGTTTGTTTCTGACATTACAGTGATGTTTCATAAACATAATCAGGAAAATCTCATCAGGGAAACATCATGGTAAAACTTAACCTTTCCAGAACTCACATGAGCCTATTGAGTGTCTCAGTTTGGAATAAGACAGTTTAGTCTGCCTTAAGGTAAGTATGATTCTAGGTTTAAGTTTCATTTCACTTGTCTTATAAAATAATAATGATTAAAATACACTTATATTTATAATAGATATACATAATTCAGGGGGATGTATTCCTCTCTTCTCATGCCTCTGCATTCATTTTTTTTTCCATCTCATCTGCAGCTTCATGCAGTGCTGCCTTTCATTGCTGTTTCATGCATTTGGGCAATACAGTACAGATTAAGGGAAAAAAATCACTATCTTTGGACAAAAGAAACTACACTAGTCCATCCTAACACTCTACATTTGTTATAAATGACAAAGTTAATCTCACAGTAGGAAGGATTTGCATCAATAGTCTGATGTACTGAGCTGCTGGCCCTGAGTTGTTCACTGGCTGAGATTGGGAAAAGCTATTGTCTGATGAAGGGCCCATACTCACTGGCACACTCCGCAAGGAGCTCCCCTTCCACCCTGAGTGACTGTGGGGACAAACTACCACATGGGCACTTAGAAGTGTCCAAAAAGTCTCCTTTGCTAAAGGCACACACATCTTCACTGATTTGATTTCCATGTAGGTTTCCTGCTTTAATACCTCAGGACTATCATTCTGCCTCCTGCCAGTCTAGTCTTGCACTGTTGTTACTAAGTCTGACATGAAATTCCTGGGATAATCTCAAATTTTTAAAGAAAAGGGGGGTGGAGAATGAGAGAAGAAAACTATTTTGAATCAGGAGCAAAAGATCATGAAAAATTCATGGACTGGCAAGATTCCATGAAAAGAAAATAACACTTTTATGTCAAATAAAACATTTCATTTCAATGTCTGCATCTGAAAAAAAGAACCTCATACTAACCTATAATACTATCTCTATACTACTTCTTTCAAAATGAGTATCAGAAAAGTCCCTAATTGTTCCCCCGGGGGGGAAAAAAAAAAAAAAAAAAAATTAGTCTTTTTCTACTTAACTTTTTTTTCCAGTCAAAATGAGAAATTTACCTTGCAGTCGATAAACAGATATTTTCTGATGAAAAACTTTTAGCTGCAAATGTCCCACCAACCCCGTTCACCTCCAAGCATGCTCAGAAGGCAAGGGCATGAGCAGGGGGTACAAGATGACATTTTGGGGCAAGGAGCCTGACATGAGCCAGGAAGCACTCAGATCCCCCCTCTCCAGCAAAAGAGAGCATTTCTCCCCAGAAATCCAGCAGCACCATATCCTGCTGCAGAATGGGGCTTTTGGCAGTCATAGGTGATGCCTCCTCTTGTGCCTAGGACCCCCATAACATGCTCTCTCTCTGCCCTGCAGGTGTGGTGTTCCCGTATGCCCCGCGGCTGGGGCGGTACAACCTGAACTTCCACGAGGCTCAGCAGGCATGTCGGGACCAGGATGCCATCATCGCTGCCTTTGACCAGCTCTACGATGCCTGGCGAGGGGGGCTGGACTGGTGCAACGCTGGCTGGCTCAGCGACGGCTCCGCGCAGTACCCCATCACTAAGCCCCGCGAGCCCTGCGGTGGCAGAAACAGCGTGCCAGGGGTCCGGAATTACGGTTTCTGGGATAAGGATAACAGCAGATATGATGTCTTCTGTTTTACTTCAAACTTCAATGGTAAGAGTTTTAGTCGCTTCTTCAAAAGGGCATCTCTGAGCTTAAAAAAAAAGAAAATAATCCCAATGGCAGCAAAGGGAAGTAATTGATATTTGATTTATCAAAGTTTATGTTTGGAAAATATTATTGTTGAATTTACAAAGACACATGTGCAGAATAAAACTATCTTTGCCACATGTTCACATAAATCTTTTCTAAAATTCAGAACTTATATTTGCAACAGTTTCAAATATCTTCATTTTCACCCTTTTAAAATTTGTATGTATATTTTTAATGCTGATATATACCCAGTTTATTTCAGTTAAAGTTATGAAGAAAGCATAATTTCTTTAACTGAGCTTTCATTTTATATTCAGTTTAGTGACGAGGTTTTACAATTTTAATATATCATCAAAACAAAATTCTGATTGCAACTTTATCTTTGCTGTTGTGTCAAGCAACTCTGCACTGCTCATGACTAATACTTCCTTATCAGCACAGCTATTTCTAGCTTTTATGCATAATAGTTTAGATTCCTAATCTTAGTACACTATGAAAGCCCTAACCTGTCCACTTTTGTTGTGATCTTGAAGTGCTCCAAACCTTACTTTAGTGACTGCGAACTTTTTTAGCTATTAGTAGGTGTTACTTGATGTTGGAAATGGCTTGATGTCAGCTTGCTACATTTAACGTTTAATCTAGTAGCTGAAAAAGATTTAAAACCATGGTTGTTGTTATAAACGGACAAATCCTCTGAGCCAATTGATTTGCCAGTCTGCTTTATTGTAAATAGCAAGCAAGCAGCGCTGGGCGGCCGGGGAGTCTCTGCTCCACCAACGGCGCGCCCCGTAGCCCGTGGAAGCACCTTTTTTATCCCTTTCTTATCTCTGTTTCTCGAAAGTTCCTNTGTCCTTCCTTGTTGCTAGGGGGTCTTTTAAACCCCCCTGGTGGTCTTCTTGATGAAGGCTCCTCTTCTTCCTCGGTGAACTTTTCCCTTCAGTGAACCTTTCCCTTCTTAAAGTTAATGGGCATGCGCTTTTTGAGTCCCGTTGTTTTCATTTCCGACAGTTTGCTTACAGAACTTTTTGTACTCCCTCACATTTGCTCATTAGCACAAACTGCTTTTTTCACGGATTACATTCCTGTTTATCACAGTTGTGAATAAGAGGAACACTGCAGGGGAACACATGCAAAAGCAATCTACAATCTTCTACAACATTGTTCTTGCGGACAATTTCTATCCATCCAACATGTTCACACATGTTTGGCTTGCAGCCCAACCAGACCCAGGAGCATGGCCCTTTTTGTTTATGCTCAGATTACTACCCACAATGAAGCATATTTGTCCTTGAGCGCACACACACAAAAATAAACATAAGTCTGTCTCTCTCTCAGAAGATATGCTCTAATGCTAAGTCTGCTCTACTCTCTCAAAAACTCCCAAGCCCTCAAACCAACAATATCAAAAGTTAGGTTGTATGCAATCTGAAACAAATATTTATCTGATTTTTGTCATGCC
>VWPW01026984.1:0-43202 GCA_013389825.1 Crypturellus undulatus | reverse complement strand
GACTTTTTTACAGGCTCATTCTCAGAGCTGTAAACGTTTAGGGCAGTGCTCTGCTCACGACAGGAGCACAGTGCACACGCCGCAAGATGAGGTTTGTAGGTGAAGAGACCCAAATGGGAGCTTGGCCAAGCTCCAGGAAAGGATGAAGCTGGAGATGAGATGGACACTTGGGCAGAAGGTGCCCAGCCTCACCAATGCAGAGGCAAGGGAGAGGGTTTGCTTTAAATCCACCACAAAGGCAACAAAAAATATCATTTATCTCACAATCTCGGTCATTTTTCTTCCTCAACTCCTTTTAGCAGTCACTGCTAGTTCACACATAGTTTTTAAAGACATAATGGGATAAGTAACCCCAGCAGTCTCAGCCTTTCTGCCGCATTTCTCCAGAGTGTTTTTTGTTCAGCAAAGGCTTTTGTGCTAATGCAGAGCACAGGACATTTAAAAATATTATTTTATATTTGAAGTGACAAGGAGTGCCACCCCTTTGGAAGATTAACTCCAGCATGATGATTCTGCTCCGCACAAGTCACACACCAAGAGTCCATCGCCACTAAGAAAGAATGTGCAGTTACAATGGACTAAGGAAGACACTGGAAAAACGGGTGTCCCTGCTGACGAGGGAGTAAATTTGTCTTGGTGCAGGGTCTCCCACTTCCAAATGACACCAGTGCTCCACATTTTAAGACATAAAACCCATTTTCCTGACGCNCTGCTCCGCACAAGTCACACACCAAGAGTCCATCGCCACTAAGAAAGAATGTGCAGTTACAATGGACTAAGGAAGACACTGGAAAAACGGGTGTCCCTGCTGACGAGGGAGCAAATCTGTCTTGGTGCAGGGTCTCCCGCTTCCAAATGACACCATTTTCCTGACGCTCCTTTTCTCCCCAAGCCAATGCACATCTTTGAAGATGCTACTCAGCATTTTTGCTTTCTTACTGGATGCAGCAGCTACCTGAATGCTTCCTCATCAAATGCCTTTCATTCTCCCAAGGCATACTGGTACCAACGATGATATTCTTTAATTCTTCTCCTATGTCTTTGGAATATTTGCTCTTTCATGTTGCAGCATAACTTGGAATAACCCTTCTGCAGAACCACACATGGGTGGCTTGGGGGGACAGCAAGAAGCTTGCTTGTCCCAGCAAGAAGCACTTGATTCTAACACCAAGCAGGTTTTTGTGATTTTAATTTGTTTGTTTGGTTTGGTTTTGATTGTTGATTTGTTATTTTAGATCAGAAAAATCAATAGGAGACCGTTCACCATTACCTCAAGCTTGACTAACCATTACCGTTACCTCTAAGCTTGCCTAACAGCAGTGCCCATCAACAGATTGATGGTGAAAGAGATTTAACAGCTGTATTTTGAGGGAGGAGATTCTCTCTGGCAGGATGATCCGAATACACCACGTTTCCCATGTCCCAGTCTGTAGGAAAACTGATTTCCAATATGTTCCAAGATGTTACCAGGGAATGGTCAGAAAAGCGAATTCCACCCAACCAGACACAGCAAAAATGCAGATATTGGGCACATAGAGTTGGGAGCTCGGTCTCTTCCTGGTGACACTGAATTTGGTACGTGAGAGATCGTTTTTTAAGAAAAGCAGGAAAGTGGAAGCCTTACTCTAAAGAGAGCAGTCTAAACCCCTTAGAGCTCCTCTGCCTTCTAGGGGTTTTTCTAGAAATATGTTAGAGGAAGCGGTTTTAATGCTCGGTTTGAGAGCGGGAAGTGAAGATGCCACTGCTGAGAACACCCACGAATACCCCACCACTAGCAGGCTATAATCATTTAGAGAACTCATTAATCTAAAGAAAATACTTGAGAGAAACTGTCATAATTAGAACTGGTGAGCAGCCAGCTCTGCTGAAATTACATCGTATATCTGTACATCTTTTTTTTTCTCTCCTTTTAACCCAGACACCTTTACAGAAGACAATGTATTTGATGGATTAAGATATTCTGCAATAACTTTGGGTCGAGTTAAGCCGATAATGGCATTCTTAATGCAGCAGCGTTGCTGCTGGACGGAGGTTTTGCCAGGCAAACAGCACACAGCCTTTCTGCAGTGGCACAGCACTACTGAATGGGTCATTTATTGCCCCTGCTGAGCTCTTGTTCAGGGCAAAAGACGCAGTGAGCTACACGCAAAGGGCAGGAAGCAAAGGAAAACCAATGCTGGGATGTGAACTTCTCTCTCATATGTTCCACTGGTGCTAAAATCAATATTTTTAGCAACGCTAAATCAAGCAAGACCAGAATAACATAGTATATATATATATATTTTAAAACAGTTTTGTCCTTTAATGGAAATAATAATAAAGAGGGAAAATCCTAACAGATAGCAACATATTGGGCTTAGGAGAGGGCCAGGCTTCATGTGTTTGATGAGGCGCTCCTCCTTGTGGGCCCTTCTCCTCTGAATTAACAGGGCCACACAGCAGGGAGAGGAAAAAAGCCCTCATCAAATGCTCTAATGAAAGGTTGTGCAGCATCTTGCAGCTCCCAGGCATCTCCTAGGCATGGGCTTCTATAAATAAAAAAGGGAGGGCTTATTATTATTATACTGTGACTCATGAAATTCGTATCTGCGGGGAGTTAGGGACTTTGCATGTCTTCTGGGCTCCCCGGTGCTGTCTGCTGGGTCAATTAAAACACTCAGATTTCCTTTCACTCTCTTATTCCCTCTGTTTCCTTCCCGCTGGTATTCCGAGCATGCGTTTCGCTCGCATCCTCCCTTCTCCACCTCATCGCTGCTGTAAATCACAGCAAATTAACGGCCGTGCTGTCTGCTTGCAATAACACCGCGTTTGCCTCCTGACAACACAACCCGTAAGCCAAATATCAGAAATCCAAATGGAAATACAATGCTACAAATAAATCCGTGGACGTCTCCCGATAAGCTCCTGCAGACCTGGGCTGATGCAGTGCTCCCTGCCCGATCCCGTGAGCAGAAATCCGCTATAATTCACTGTCCTGCTGAAGAGTGTAATATGTTGGGCCATAACGAGCGAGCAGGGGTTATGGCTCTCATAAAATATTCACACCACTGGCTCCTTGCACCGCGGTTTCTCCTGAGAATGATTAATCACATGTTATTATTTAAAGTTCCTATAGCGTGGGAGTTTATGTTTCAGCGCCGTTCAAGGATTAGATTATACAAAATTAGTTTCAGATGAACTGCTCGGTTCAGGTAGATTAATCCACTCTGATGATGCTCGCCAGCCAATTGAGCTCTTCCTTCAAACCAACGGGCCATGTCCCCGTGCTTATCCAGAAGGCCATAAACAACCAGGGAGATTTGCCGTCCACCTGATAGTAATTTTTCTCTAAGTACCTGAGACAGATATTTCTCCTGTCATTTAGCATAATTAAAACATGGGCACTAATATAAAGCTCCTGCCCGGGGAGCAGTCGGTTGGTGGCAGTGGATTCGCAGCCTGCAGAACAGCCCGGATTTCAGTAGCACCTAAGGCCTCCGAGGAGGAAGAGGAGGGTGAAGCAGGTAGTGGTGTCTCCAGGAGCTCACGGGCCATTTGGATGCGGGAAATTCCACGCTGGTCCGTGCCAAGGGCGCCGCCAGCTCAGGAGCACGTGCACATGGTCACCAGGTCTACCCATCCCTAGTAGATGCCGGGGAAGATGTGTTGCCCTTGGGCAATCAGCTGGCTCTACCTGGGATTGGGGAAGTGCTGCATGTGCAATAGGGAAAGGGGCATCCTTATGGTTGGGCTCGGATGATTTTTGGTCTCTTCCAACCATAATGACTCCAAGATTTCTCCACCTTCAGTTCAAATATGGGCTGGGAGCCCAGTGCAAGAGCCATGGCTCACTTTACTCCAGAAAGGATTAATCTCTAAGATGATACAACATGACTGGGGTTGTGCCTGCAAGCCCAGGACACCGCAGCGGTCCCCACGAGCAGCGAGGCAGCCCGCGCCGCGCGGCGCCGCTCCGCTCACCTCTCACGATGATGTTGGTGGACTTCTTGGCGGGGTTGCCCACGTTGTTGTTGGCGACGCAGCTGTAGGTGCCGGCGTCGTCCGAGGCGATGGCGGGGATGGTGAGGGTGCCGCCGTTGAGCACCGTCTTGTCGGGCAGCCCGCCCAGGGAGCGCGTCCAGGTGAGGCTGGGCGCCGGCTCGCCGCCCGTCGTCACGCACACCAGCGTGATGGCCTCGCCGGGGTTCACCACGATGGGGTCGTCCACCAGGAGCTTGATGGAGGGCGACGCTGCAAAACACAAGCGGGAGAGCGCGCTGGGGCGGCGGCGCGGACGGCGCTCGGCGTCACCCCTTGCCGCGCTGCCGCCGCGGGGAGGATTCACATGGGGATGGGATTGACGGGAACGGTGCCAGTGTGCTGGATTCCAAACCCTGGAAGAAAGGAATTAGGAGCAACCTTGTTACTTGGTGCTGGATTCCAAATCCTGGAAGAAAGGCATTAGGAGCAACCCCGTTACTTGGCACAGAGAGCGCTGCGCTCGGTCAGATCCTACCCGTTGGAAACCAGTCATCTTAATCCAGCAACATCCCCAATGAACCCCCCCGGATTTAGCAGAAACTGGGTGCAGCTCCGGGGCTTTTCCCGTCCCAAATCAGGACACGGCGGGAGCTGGCGCAGACGAGACTCCATCCCCATCCCCATCCCAGCAGTCGGGATGATCACGGGGATGAAGGTGGCGGAGTGACCTGCTGAGCTCCCCTGCAGCTAACGGCGAGATTACATGGCCCTGGGAGAAGCAAGCGATGAAATCTCATTCCCTGTTCTTGCCCCACTCTCCTGGGAGAGACGCGTAGGGGATAAGAGGGACTGTTGGAATGATCAGCCCGAAGGGGCAGGATGAGACCACTCATTTCAGGTGCTAGAATGGAAACTCAGAATCTGAACTGCAACATCCTCCACCGTTCTGAGCTACCAGCCTTGCCGGATGGGGGCTTTGCTTGAAGGCAAGCCCTGCCATTCACAAAAATAATCAACCAACGACTCTATTCCTATTGCTAGAAGAGAAAAAGCAGAAATGCTAAGACAAAAAGAAGGGTATAAAGGTGAAGGACTGCAATTCTGGGCAAAAGCTAAGGAAAAGAAACCAGGAAAGGTGAGCATAAAAATGAAAGGAAATAAAAATTGTGATATATCCCGAGATGATATATCACTATTACAGAGGTATATTATTATGCATTCTTTTTTAATATATGAATCTTACTTCAATATTTAAAAAATATCATAATCACTAAAGGCAAATACAAGAGTCAGCTACAAAACACGGGCTTTCTCTGCAAGACGAGCCAGTTTCTTGTGCATCCAGGAGCTGCAGCTCCAGCTCCTTCATACCCGCTCCGGCACAGAGACAACAGGGAACGGGGCCACCGAGTCCTCCGGCCTCGTGCGCTTTCCCAAGCAAGAGCAAAGGGTCAAATTCACCTCTATGAACCCACAGCAACAGCTCTGGAAAGGAGCCGCGCTGCTCCGCTCTCATCAAACACCACGTCACAGAGACGGGGATCAGCAGAACCCCAATAACGCCTCAAAACCCAGAGCAGGAGATGAAAGTGGCAGCAAGGACACCCGGTTGGGGCTGCGGTTACCTCGATGGCCTCCAGATGAAAGGGGACCCGGTGCCACCCTCAGGTAGAGACACAAAGAGAGCGGCTGATGTGATAGAAATGCTGAGACACATCCCTTTCATCACAGCACTCCAGCTCCTAAGTACATGAAAATTATGGCTTGCATACAGCAATTTCTCTTTGCTTACACCACGCACTTCACTTAACTACAACCTGTCCCACCAGACAACACAAACAAAAATCCAGGAGTACATTCAACTGCTGCCATCAAACGCCGCACTCAAATCAAAGAATGCAACAAATTAAGGAGGGATACTAAAACCAGCGTAGAGAATGGAGGGTCGAATTCATGTTTATGAAGAGAATATGGATCCACGGTGACAACAATATCCTATTTTGGTATTTCTACACCTGGAACCGTCTATATAATCAGCGCTGCATAGCAATGCATAACAAAGCAGGAGCCCTGAGCACCCATTCAGCCCGTGTTCTGCAAATATTTGCACTGTCAGGACAAGGAGCACTTGAAATTTGGGTCTAAACCTCTCTCTAATAGGGATTTATTATCTCTATTGTTTAACAGCAAACTTTTGGGGTTAAACACATACAACATAAAAGTGAACGGTGTAATTTATCGACACAATTTTTTTTATGGACCTGTGTGATTAAAAACATGGATCAGGCACTTATAAATGCCAGGATGATCCAGAGCAATTATAATGGCTGATGATTATACCAAAACATCAAAATACTGTGGAAGGGTTATTAAAACCAATGTTGCAGGGCAAAAAAATGGTACCCTCCCCTGGAAGGTCTCCTAGGGGCCTTTGCTAGGGACGTGCGTCAGGTCCGACCCAACGGGACAAGGCACGTGTTTGTCCATGTGCTGCCTTTGGGAAGCACCAGGCCTGGAGCAGGATGCTGTCAGATGCTGCAGAGCAGGGAACCATCTAATTGGGTAGAAGGGAAGAGGAAATAAAGAGTTCTCTAAGAGGTTTGAGTCTTACGAAAATAGTAATATTCTAAAAAGCAAAAAGAAAGAAACAAACAAAAAATATAGTGTGAGACTGCCTATAGCCGGACCCATTCTGCAATACTCTGGTCCTGCTCTCCCCAGCCAAGGCGGGTGACAGTGCCGACACTGCCGTACCATGAAGAAAGGGACAGGCCTACGGACGAGCTGAGGATCTGCAGCCTCAGGAAGACTCAACACCTTAGAAAAAGCCTTTCCAAGCCAGTAATTTATACCTCTCGGTTGTTTTTATTATTTAAGTTTTGGAGAACATTAGTTTACAATTAGTTATACTTAGCAACCCAATAACTACTAACATTTAGCTGGTCACCATGTTTACACAGGGGTTTTTTTTAATGTAAAAGGCAATATAAAGTGTAAGTGCTTCCAAAAAGCACTTCAAAGCCCGCAGGAGCCGGCAGGTAGAGGTGCAATTAGGAGGCGAGCAGTGCGGCTGCACCACCCCGAAAATTCCCTTTGCTGAAGCCTGCGCTTTCATCCAAGCACATCCAAGCACAGGAATTCTGCACCTCAAAGCATGGGTCACCTTTGCTTCCTCAAAACTATTTTTCTCATAGCCTTCCCAATAGCCTAAGAGCCTCCTAAGCCCACGCCACCAAAACACATGAACTATCAGGGTCACAGAGCCACGCTGACACACGTGCAGGTATAGGATTAATGTCCCTGGCTGTAGTTAGGGCTGGAGAATAATGGATTTCATAGTACTAAATAATATTTAAAATTGTCCTTGAGATTTCAGCATGAAAATGAAGACAACTGAGGAATACCAAAAATGGAGGAGATGCAGGTGGTGATGTGTAAAATGATGTAACTTTGTAGGGGGTTTATTCTCCTAGGGTAGGAGAAGGGATGCATCCGAAGGGATCCGAAGGGATGCTGAGACCTTGGCAACCAGCCCCTTCCCAGGACACAACAGGCATCTTCAAACACGCACGGCAGCTGCTGCAAAACGACGTGGGACCTCCCGAGCACCAGAACCTCGACCAGAAACACGGTCGAGCTCCATGCAGCATCACCTTGTGCACACGCGGCGAGCCAGACACTGCTGATTAAGATGAAGATTAATTATACACTGGGACCACAACACATCCCAGCCCTCACAGGGTAATAAAACAGCGCACAACACGCTCCGGTTTTGATTAATGGCTTGGGCAAACGCTCGTCGGATGCGGTGCAAAGCTAGAAGTCATTAAGTCATCATTAACGCACTAAGATGCACGTTTAACAACACCACTTTACCCAGCGCTGCTGCAACAAGCTGCTTGCAGCCTGAACACAGCGGCCACGACAACGTCCCCGCTGCTGCCTGGGATGCAGAATTGAAGCGTTGTCCCATACTAAACTGGGAGGAAAAAGGTGCTTTTGTCAGTGATGGGATGTACAGAAACATCTGAGGTGGAAGCGTCTTCTAATTGCAATGCTGTAGGTACTTAGCCTAGGTACATGGGATTGAGAAAAGGTCATAAATGGCTTTAAGGATTACTGGGGATGCAAAACAAAAGCAGTAGTTTAATAAAAGTATCAGGAGAGGCAGAAAGCCGTGTCCTTGACAGCTCACTCATCTCCGGGAACAAAACCAAGGAGACGCTGCCATTGCACCCAGTTTTGAGAATTTCTTCCTGTGCAGAACTGAAGCGATAGAATTCAGTTATACTTCCAGCTATAGAAACACACGTGTATACATGTGTGTGTGGTATATACATGCGTGCGTACATGCATCTGGGATCTATAGGCACGAGTTCCTGCAGGAACACAGGCAATGCTCCTGAGTAGCAGAGCTGCAAACAGCCCCGTTCAAGTCAGAGCAGGGAGAACAGTCGAGGCCCCGCTCATCCTGTCCACAGGAGGATATAACTGGGATAACTCCAAGGTCCAGACTCTAAACTGCTGCTCACATTACAGTGGCCACAGGGCAGGTCCTTCCCTACCAACATTCCTCCCCCAGGAGCAGCATCCCCCATCTCCCGGCCTCAGCACCGGCTGGATCCCACGGGAGCTTCCCAGCAGAGCCGGGGCTTCTCCTCAGCTCTTCGGGATCGCAGCCGGTTTGGGACCGCGGTGCTGCGACGGGGCATTGATGTGCAGGAGCGTAGCACCATGTTCCTGTCAAGACTGCCCAATTCTGAACTTTGCATTCAGACACATAAAACAGATGTTACATACACGTGCTCAGCATACAGAAAAATCTCCTTCCCTTCCTTCCTTCCTTCCTTCCTTCCTTCCTTCCTTCCTTCCTTCCTTCCTTCCTTCCTTCCTTCCTTCCTTCCTTCCATTTCATCACCTGTCTGTAAAACTCCAGCGCTTGCAGGCCAGAGAAAACAAAGCCAACCACCCCCAATGCCAATTATTTCAGGCACACAGATTTTTTTTACTCCTGATTTAACACACGGTTTATTGAAGTTAAACATTCCCAGACCAGCGTTCAGCATTGCAGATGTTTCAGGGTTCCCTCTGGCACAAAGCTGCCTCCCTGCGCCTTTTTTTTTTCATTCTCCTCAATGTTTTTTGGTGAAATCTTCCAGTTTCTATGTGGTGGGGAGGTGCTCCATCAAGGGGCACGAAGGCACTTAAATCAGCTTAATCTGGCCACAAAAATGTTCCCGTCACAACTAGATTTAGAGGCAAAGTTTGCACGTCGGCTGGAATTCATCCCAGCTCATCTCAATCGCTTGAAATCCTGTCAAGTAACCTAAAGGCAAATAACCTGATGAGATATAGACACCCCAAAGCCCTCCAGAAGTAGGTGGATTTCTCTTAGGGGACGTCTCTCTCCACTAGGTTCCCTACCCAATGACATGACTATGGTCAAATATGCACAAAATAGGTCCTGCCGCCCGCTCCTTGGGAGCCCCAGGGAGAACTATTTGCAAAACGGGATAATTCTCCAACACTGCATGGTCTCGATGGAGGAAAATGAAGCAAGTTCATCAAGAGCGACTGCTGTTTAATAGAGGCGTTAGGAGTGAATGAAGCCCTTTGCAGCGTGATTCCCACCTCATGTCCACGATGAAACACCAGCCTGAGCTATGGCTTGAATGAGCTGAAAAATCACACACTGAAAGCACTGAAAAAATCACACATTTTTGGTAAAAGTTACTGTTTGAGATTATTTCTATGTTGGAGATTGCCAGAAATCTACCTCAATATTCTGCATTAATCATGCTGTCTCTACCAAGTGGTATGAACTGGCTAATTCAAATTAATAAATATTTTCCGAGTTGCACCACTGAAAATGCTTCATAGATCAAGGTCAGGGTTTTATTTGCTTTTACTCAATCACATTAGAGTAAATGCTATAGTAGGCCCAGGATTCCAACACTGAAAGCTGCCCAACTATTTATTTCAACTCCTCATGTATCCCAGTGCTGTCTGATATAAATCTTGCACGTTATTTGGTTTTATGGGAATGTATCATGCCTTTTGCATGACCCTTGGAAATGAACAACGCTGCTCTTAAAAGCACCCAGTCATGTTCATTATTATAGCAGAGCACTCAGACAGGAGATGCAAAGTTAGCTGCATTTCAAGCCAGTTTTCTTAGTGCTGAAGATTCAAAAGTGAGTCACACACAAGCTAGTAACAGGTTTTTATATCACCTGTCATCGATTAGTGTTTGACACAGAGCAGAAATAATGCTTACGGCAACATAATCCTGGTGTTTCTAAGGCAGACTGAGCTGGCTACTGCTAAGCACCTTCAAAACCAACTCTTCTCTGATCAGGTTAAGGCAGAGCACTCGTTTTTTAGGACTTTCAGACATTCTTCTTGCATGAACTTACCCAAATTAACATTTACGTTCTGATTTTTAAGGCACTCAAAGCAGGGAGCCACAGAACGATCCCTTTGCTCTTCTTCCTCGCAACTGGAGATCTATCTACGTTCCTGCCACTCAGTTCTCTGACAAGAGGTTAAGTCACTTGATGTCAGCCTTTCTGCTTGCCTTCACGTTCCTCCTCTGCTCAGATACTAAACTTTGCAGCGCAGCAGCTGTCCCTTGATGCAGAGTGGTCCCGCGCTCAACAAGCACCTCTATATGGGGCCGCACGCTGCTCCTGCTCGTTGTCATCACGGAGCTGAGCTCAACTCACTGCAACATCCGCTTTGCTTTTAATATTTTAGTCGAGTTGCACTGGAACCAAATGTGCACGTGACAGAGATGCTGCTAATGAATTGCAGCTGCTGCAGCGTGTGACGGTGTCTAGAGCATCACAGAGCCAGAACAGATGCAATTAGGACACTGCTGTTGAATCCAGGGGTGTGAATATACCCAATTACACCTATGTGTAAGACTTCAAACCTCCATCATGATGATGAACATGATGAATCCATGTTCATCCAGTGGTATCAGCTTAATTATGAATTATTCAAGGAGAACAAGTAGGCAGAAAGTTTCGTTTGGATTGCGTTTAGATTGGTTGTGTCACAGCAAATGATTGTTCCTCTGGCGAAGCCGGGGCACACAATCAAATAATCAGCCACACAGACTAAACACGGCAAACAGAAAGGTCACAGCAATAAGGCGGAGGGCTGCTCTGCATAGAGAACTGCACGACTCGCCCAAAGACGCCCTGGATGTTCTCCAAATGAGCCGTTCGGCTCAGGTGCATGCGCAGGAATGCAGATGTATGGAAAAACACATACTCTGTGGCATAAATAGGGGCAGAAGTCCATGTGGATCTGCATGATTTCCGTGAAATGAATGTCCACACGCATGCCATATCACATATCACTTGGTGGGGGAAGATACGGAGTCTTGAGACTGCTTCGGGGGGAAGNGCAAACAGAAAGGTCACAGCAATAAGGCGGAGGGCTGCTCTGCATAGAGAACTGCACGACTCGCCCAAAGACGCGCTGGATGTTCTCCAAATGAGCCGTTCGGCTCAGGTGCATGCGCAGGAATGCAGATGTATGGAAAAACACATACTCTGTGGCATAAATAGGGGCAGAAGTCCATGTGGATCTGCATGATTTCCGTGAAATGAATGTCTACACGCATGCCCATATCACTTGGTGGGGGAAGATAAGGAGTCTTGAGATTGTTTCAGGGGGGAAGAAAAGGGCAAAACCCGTGATCTCTGACGCTATCTGCTCTCCCAGCACTGAGCGTTACCGAGCACAATGTGTAACGAAGGATCTGGTGGAAATCTGAGAGCCTACGTGGCCCTGGCACGTAGATACGGTACGGACACCATAAGAGCAGCAAGACCTTCTCGGAACATCATAATTGCCACGTTGGCAATTACACACATCTGCTGAGCCCTAGAGATGCCAGGAGAGCCAAGCAGAGCCCCGTACGGATCCTCCCGCTGGTTCAGCCTGCAACCCTGGTACGTGCAGGACAGCCAAATTGCCAGACCTTAGCCCACGATCACGTAGTTAGCAGCAAAACTTCAATTCCCTTGTAGCCACATTAATTACCCGAGCTGTCACGTCTGCTTCCTGCTTTACAGCTACTTTGCTTTGTCTCTCTTCTGTTTCCATTTAGTCACCTCCATAATGTGCCTCCAACCCTGACTTCAGAACAGACGGATGGGCTAGGGCTGCTCAATGCTGCAACTGAGTTATTGTGTTTGGATTCATTTCTTCATTTCTTTGGATTTATGCTGGATTAGCCTGGATTTATGATTTACATAACTTCTATGAAGTTATATGAGGTGAAGTTCTACCAAAGACCTACATGAGAGGAAGCTACCCCACATCATCGAAGCTTTAGTCCCACAGCCATCAACACAGCAGTCATTAGTGCAATAATTATTAAGTTATTGCAATAATTAGTGCAATAATTATTAAACTTGTTGTTTAATCTTGTTGATGAGAGTGGCCAGCAGGTTCTTCACTCTATAATCTTTCAAGCTTGCTTACTTTGGAGATTACTCCAGAAGAGCTATTCCTGGTAATGTAGCAAGATTACCTCTTGGAGAAGATGCCTTTCTCCAGGAATAAATATAACTCTTTAAAAGGGGTAATATAATTCTTGTTGCAAAAATACGGATCATGCTCACCAAGGCTTAGGTAGGAACATTTATGCCATTTAACGTCCCCACATATTGTAATATAAACAGATTGCTGAGGCCCAACACGGATAGAGACTGATTCTGTACACCCAGCACCATCCATTGCTCGGACAAAAGGGATGGAAGAAGCATCTTGGTGATGCTGCCAGTGCAGCAGAGCCACACTTCCCATTTTGACATCCTAATTTTGCCAAAAACAGGCAAACAAAGCAAACATACAAAAAGCAAAGTACACTCTGCCAATGCAATGTGCCAGATACCATCAGAGCTGCCGGTGATTCCCCCATTGCCAGCGCCAGCTCCAGGGCTGGGCTCTGATTCTCCTTTGCAGCGCTGTGTATCCGTAGTGGTGTACACCACAGGCTCGCATTTCCTGCTGGAAAACCAGAAATACAAAGGGACTGGCAGGCAACTCCTTGGAATCAAGCCACGAGAGCAGAAATAACTTGAAATGTGCAAGTGCAAATAAAATTCAGAGCTCATCCTGGACGCGCTCGGGTGCATGTTAATGCCTCGGCTGTTTTGTTCATTTGCTACCTGTTTTCAGCGCCCTGAGTCATACATTATTAAAGCATAATCTAGCATAATCAAACCCGCGGGCTCAGAATATCGGAACATTTGCTGCAGAAGTTTGTCCAGAAAACATTTATCTGAAATTTCCGATTTTTTAGATGTCTGAGCGAAGGATTTTGGCTTCTGGCTTCCAGTGCATAAACAATCCAGATCCCTCCTTTGCTGCCCCTGGACACGGAGTGTTTTACAGAGCCAAAAAGGTTAATTTCTGTCCTCCTGGGCGCTAGTGATTAGCCACAGCCCCAGGGCCCTCGAGGACGCAGAGGAGGGGAAGGTTCATGTGTGGCCAATAGCTCCGCTAGGGACAAATCCAAGGAAAGAGCAACCTGCCTCCTCGGTGTGTCCATATGAACCAAGCACACCTTGAAAAAAGGAACAACAAAACCACCCTTTTCTTTTAATAATTAAATTATTGCAAAAATTAGTGCAATTTTTTTAAGTCAGTGCGAGAAATCAAAGGACTACAAAAATATTTTTTTTCTAAACAATTTTTTGATAAAAATAATATTTATGGGAGTTTGGAAGTTTTCTTAATAACTGCTTTACTCCATGCGCAGCCTGGATTGAGATACGCTTTCCTCTTACCACATTCCAGTACCATCTCCGAGGTAAAGTCCAGCCCAAAGAATGAAATCCCGGGACCTCCAGGGGAAATGCAAATCCTGAGCATAAACCCAGAGAGCAATAAACACACAGAGCGAGAAATCAAGACTCTCCTTTGAATGCTAGCTTTGATGAGGAAAGAAAAATAAAAATAAAATAAAAATAAAATAAAACTAAAAATAAAATAAATAAATAAAATAAAATAAAATAAAATAAAATAAAATAAAATAAAATAAAATAAAATAAAATAAAATAAAATAAAACAAAATAAAATAAAATAAAATAAAACAAAATAAAATAAAATAAAACAAAATAAAATAAAATAAAATAAAATAAAACAAAACCGCACGGGACGGTACCTGTTTTGTTGGAGAGGCGGAAGGAGACCATCTTGTCCGGGATGCTGCACACATTGCGCACGGATGCGATGCAGCTGTAGTTGGCGTAGTCCTGCGGCCGGAGGTTCTTCAGCTTCAGGATCTTTGTCTCCCCCTGCGCACGCAGGGCAGAGCGTTAGCACCCAAACCCGACTTTGTTTTAATGATTTTAATGATTTATTTTAATGGATTTAATGATTTATTTTAATCCGAATGAATGGTGCTGGCATAACCTGCAGGGTTGACACTTACTTGGACATTAAGCGCAATGACAGAGGGGTAAAGAGGACACTGCTTTGGCAGGGGCTCTGAAGCCACTGCATTACCCCGGATAACACATCTTAAGATAAAATCTGCATAAAGAAATAATCCTAAGCTACAAAATTGCTGCTGTTTCCCTCTGAAATGAGCTGCTGGTGCAGCAGGGTGAACGATGGAGCAGGGATCCAAATAGGGACGTAACAAACGGGTTCCCTTTGACAACATCATCAGAAAACCCCAACGGGAGATTTCCCTGGAGAAACAACAAGAAAAAGCACCAAAAGAGCAAGCCGAGTCCTGGTCCAGAGCCCTTGCAGGTCAATGGGAACACGCGACCCAAGTCAGTGGCTTCTGCGTTACGTCCAAGCAGGGAGCTGCTGCAGAGCGCAAATTGAACCCTTCGCTGTGAATCCCAAATGGAATTCACGACGGTATTCCGGATCATGTCCCCCCAGATTGCTAAGATTTGTAAAAATATATATATTTTTTCCATTGATTTGGATAATTGGTCTAATTATGTCTAATTGCATAATTATTGTAAATACAGCAAATTTAATCTCGCGCTCAGGCTGCGCAATTACAATGTGCATTGAGGATGATGCAAACCGAGGGAGAAAATTGTGCACCAAGATTTTGGCTTGGGAAACTTCTGTGTTTCACAGCCTTGCACAGTGGAGCAGGCACAGGCCTATTTGTGTTTTTTCCTCTCCAAGGCAGCTAAAATAAGCAGCTGACATTATCTGACTCATCAAGGAATACCTGTGCTCAAAGTTCAAGAGCTTGTCTTTTAAATCACCCCGTTTCAAAGTGCCTGCTGTTATTAAATACAAGAATACCACGGGAAGGAACACGTAGCCTTTTTCTTGGCTACAATCCTATACCAAAGTTGCTGCTTGTTTTTCTTTACATTTCACTTGGTTTTTAGCATAATCCAGCTTCAAAGCGAGTGACAAAAAATGCCGCCTCCGAGTCCCATCTCTTGATGCTCTGAAGTCGAATCCCTTTGAGCTCCCCCAGGTTTGTACCGTATCACAGGAGAGCCAGTTATGCAGAGATGTGCAGGAGACATTTATGACTCCTGAACCTTTAATTACAATTTTTCCTCCTATAAACATATATCAGATCCTGTAGGCACTCAGACAAGATACTCTAATTCAAGCTGACCTCCAATAAATGCAAAAAGGTTATAGATAAGCTCTGGACTATCAACCTGACAATCTGATTTATTCCTTAATTCAGCACACACAGAGGTCCTGGGAAGGATGTTCCTAGTAACCTAGAAACCATCCTTAAAAAAAAAAGCAAAAAAAAAGCACGGAATTTAATTTCATGTGGCATATTTTATTAGATTCGTACTTACTGAATAGTAGGAAAGGTAATAACGAGTATTTCCATGCTGATATATTATAAGACAAAGAGTCCTACCTCTAGGGAGTCTGTCACTTTTTAATTAAAAACCTGCAAACTCCAGTTTACACATCTGTGCCGGATTCCAAGGAAGCAAGCCCCAGATTTCCTAAACGGCGTCCGCACGTGTTAAATTAAAAATAATCCCATCACTTTTGGGAGCCCAATAACGTGGCCGTGTAATCTAATTTGCATCTCCGCAAGCTTCCAGTGCACACGCGGCTCCCTCGAATACCAAACTACTTCAGCAATAAAAAGCTGTCAAGTACAATAAGTATGTAAAAATGGAGTAAAAAGGAAGGTGCTCTCGAAGCATCAGCCGAAAATTACTTATGAAAGTTGCAAGTTGCTTTCTGCTCTACGACCAAATTCCAGGCGTTTTCTGCTTCTGGCTCCACTCATGAGGCTTGAGGTTTTCCCAAACTACTTGCTCTCCATTTTCTCCCCTCTATCCTTTTGTTTTGCAAGCTCCGTCCCGCACTTTTGTGCTCAGACAATAGCAAATGCCCCCTTGGGATTGCAAGGCTGTGCCATCCTGCTAGCAATAACTGAGCATGATCTCAGCTCACAGACCGGTGCAATGCTCGGCTGCAAGCACGGGGACTTGCAAAAACAGCTCTTTCCACTTTTGCCTCCTATCTTTTAAGCGTGCAATTCTGAAACAAAAACTTATCACCAAAGAAGCACCAGGCACAATAAAAGGAAATAAACTGCAGCTTTTTAGGCTTCAACTTCTGTGCAGAACTTCGCATCGCACCGGGAATCGAGGGGACGAGCGGCTTCCCGCAGCGTCCCTCTGCCCGCCGTGGGTCCCAATGGCAACGGGGCTGCCGCCGCGTCCCTACCTGGGTGAAGAAGGGCTCGTAGATCTCGACGCCCTTGTCGGAGCCCTGCAGCAGCACCTCCTGGCCGCGGCGCCAGCTGTAGCGCACGGGCGGGTTGGAGTTGGCGACGCAGCGCAGGAACACGGTGCGCTCGTAGTAGAACTGCTCCTTGGCCTCGCCGATGCTCTGGTGCACCGTCACGATGGGGTCGTCCAGGTCTGCGGGGAGAGCACACGGCACCGCGGCCCGTCACGCGCTTTGCTGCGGGCCAGAAAATGGCCGGAATGACAAAAACGTGGCCAAAAGAGACAGTTCCCACCCCAAAATCCAATACACACAATTTAGGGCAGGAGAGTTCACATTGACACTTCCCATTCACACAGCACCGCACAACCAGATCCACGCTTGCAACCAGGCCTTGGATAGCATAACACGCACAATAACGTGATAATATCAATAAGTAAACCAATTTCTGGTTTACTTCTACTAGCACATAGATTTCATCCTTTTTTTTTTCATCTCTGCAACTGATTTCTTATGTATGACTTTCAATTTAAATATCACTTCGACAAAATAGTTTATCAAGCTTTGGCAATAAATAGCAGACTAATTTGCATCCTAATAGTAGGATCGACTGGAGCGCTGATCATGTGAACGCATCTGTTTTCCTTTAAAGCCGCAATTTAATACAGTAATTTGATGCATATACCCTTCTTTTACTTACATGCATTTCACTTCAAACAGGTGAATTCATCCCAGCCCTTAGCACACGCTTCTCTTGATTAAAATACAGATATCATTTAATTGCTCCCACCGCAGCAGCTTAAGGAAAATTAGATCCCTGCCACATACCTCGCTCATCTCAAAGGGGGAAGAAATAAAGGTAGCCCTTGCAACGTGAGTGCTCCAAATTAATTAATTTGGGCTAATTTGGGCTTGTGCCTAATTCCATCAGGCACAAGCACGTTCCCGTTTCCAGGGATGTTTTGCTGTTGCTTATTATTGGAAAGTTCAATTCCATCAAAGAGGAAAAGAAACCCCGCCCGGAGCGATCGTGACCATCTTTTTACTGTTTTCTACCTAAAAACAGCCCAAAACTTGGGCTCTTGGGCTTCACTTGGCTCTTAATTTACTTTAATGCTGGTTGTGCTCCTCTGCGGGGAAGGAACCTCCATTGACCATCCCAGTCTGCTCGCAGCGGCCACATGGAAAAACTGCCTGTCCCTACGGCACCCTCGGGTGCTCCTGCTCCGATCCGTGCGACGAGCACAAAGCTCCAGAGTCTCTTGATTAATGAGAAACAAAACGCTGCAAATTCTGGAACAACGCGAGCAATGATATCTGGTAATGCTGCATGGGTTTTAAGTAAATGTTACCTTAGCCTTACCGTGCAAAACATTCAATTTAATACCACAGAAACAAATTACCCAACTGTTGTTCCAAATTGGGATGGCATTTTCTAATGAGATTTCGTTTTTGTTTTAAAGGTTATTTTAAATCACCGCAGCATTTGAAAAAGGATGAGGCTGCTCAAACGCTGCATCCTCCCATTGGACATTAGGAAATAGGGAGCAGGGACCAGCTTTGCTCAAACCCCTCGGCCCAAGGCCCTGCTGTGCTCAACGCGTCACCCATGGGTGCTGCAGTCCAGAGGCTGATCCAGAGGACACCCAGGGCCCAAGAGCAGAGCATGGGGTGCTGCTCCTCCAGCCCCTCATCTTGACCAAGGTGGAGCTGCCCATGGTGCCACCCTTGGGTCATCATCCTCATCACCCACAACATCTTTGGACAAAGTTACTCCCAAGGAATCCCTTCACTCATCCATGGGGCTCCAGACCACCGGGACCCATGGGAGGTGCCACAACCCAAGGCAGTGCCGGGCCCATCATGACAGAAGAGGCCACCAAGGCGGTCTGGAGCACGTGGGGAACAAGGAGTGGCGGAGGGCGCCGCGTTGGGTTGGGTTGGGTTGGGTTGGGGAAGGAAGGCAATGGGGCCACCCATCCATCTTCAGTTGAGCACTGAAGGACAGGGAAGGCGAAGGGCAGCTTCTCCTAGGGCCACACGTCACAACGCCCCGAGCCAACGGCAGTAAGCTGCATCCAGGGACAAAAAATCCCTGAGAGGGCAGCCACGTACATGGTCACAGCCCTAGAGTGGCCACAGGATCCCGAGAGCGGCCACGGGATCCCCATCCTTGGGGACGTCCAACGCATGCCCGGCTGACACTCAAATTCCCAAAGTGACTGAGAAAGCAGTAACGTGTTTAAAGCTTCATGCACACGTGTAACTGTGGGTGCTCAGTCCTCCCCAAGAGCAGCTACAGAAGGGGAATGCTCAGTAGTTTGGGAGTGAAGTTACTGCCTTTCCTTTCCGCAGGGTAAATAACCTGCAGTGTGGAAAGAGGAACCACCAAAGAGATGGGGGGGATGTTAGTGCAATGGAGAAAAGATTTATCATTGGAAGCTCAACAAGATACATTTCCAAAGTGCTTTACAGGGCAAAAAAATCTCCAAAGTTTCATTTTGGGGAGGTTGATCACATTCTGACAAGTTAACCTTAAATATTTCTTAAGATAAAAAAAGGTTTTCTTAAAACAATATGAACTATAGCTTCCTGTATAGCTCCCATACAGCCTCCCATATAGGTTAGCACACATTTTTCAGTGTTGTGCCAATCCATGGCAGTGGGTGCCATAAAGCAGCTAAACACGATCCAGAAAATACATGAGGATGGAGCGAGGGTTTCTGCAAGCCTTGGGAAGGGGTGAGGAACCAGAGGCTCCTGAATCAGGCTGCCCATGGTGGGACAGCGCGAGTGGCATTTATGGGCATCAAGCACAGGCAGTAGCTGAAGTGCTCACGCAGGAACGTGGTGACGGGGCTGGGAGGGTGGCAGAGGCGCTGGATGCTCACAGAGAGCCACCTGCATCCCTGGCAAACCGCATCCATCAAAGCAGCATGATTTAATGTAGCCAGAACTGCATCTTTGCAACCCATAACTCAGGTGAGCAGCAGCAGACGAGATCCCGGCCAATTCTGAGTGCAGAATCACCCCACACAAGGACCCCAGGACCGTCCTGAGGCACCTGGGCCTGACGGCATCACTCGCTGCAGAGACACAATTTTCCTTTGCATCCAGCACTGGTGACCTGGATGCGGGATCCTATTCTGGAGTCAACCACGCTCGAGCAACATGACAGAACTAAAGAGTAAAGGGAAGGGTAAAGGTAACAGACTTCGGCACTGCAGGAACCGTGGTCGCAAAGCGCTTTGCTTTGCAGTAAATAATGCAGAGAGACAGATGCATCTAATTGCTCAAAAAAAGAAGTTTGAGAAGGATCATATAGGATGCAAGTACCTCGTGGTGAGAACCCGCCAGGCAGAACAGAGCTCTTTGATCTCAAGTGAAAAACACAGGTAAAATACAGCTGGAAACAGAAGGGAGTCCCAGTTCAGTACGGGGAAGAGAAAGGTTTTTCTGTGGCATCAGGTAGGCAGAGGATCCAGGCACTGGGATCCTGCACCTCCGTCAGTCAAGAATGGGTGTTTGTACAGCCAAACTCCAGCAAAACACACACAGGTGCAGGGGGAAAATGGACCACACTGGAATACGCTGATGGTCAAATGAGCCGGATGCAATAGCTGAGCATTAAATTTTATGAAAAAAGATACTGGGAGCAGGTAGGAAACCACTCATGGCGTACAACCTTGTCACGGGATTTGCACGTTCTGGTGTTGCATTCTAAAATTCTTCACTTGAGAAACTAAAGACTCGTCTCTAAACCCCCACAAGCCATGTGGTCTCCAAACAGGTTCCAGCCCTAGTGCTCACAACTCCTCCAAGCAGAGCCGCTCCAGTCATTCCCAATAACTCCTTGCATGTTGGCTTGTTTTAGAATTTTCTCCTGCATCCCTAAAGAAAGGGAATGGAGAAAAAGCATCTTCCAGCCAGGCAGAAGAAACAGGCTGCAATAAATGAAATTAAAGACCACTGACAGCCATGACCCATCACTAGAAATAATTGTCACAAATAGGGGTTTAAAATTTGATAAATAAGTGATTATTGGTTGCATAATCCCCAAATTTAATAATGCTTGCTTTAATAATTCATTTTTAAAGAAAAGAAATATTATTTTGTTGACGAATATCCAGCTGGGTTATAGACACCTCATTCTAAACCGCCTCCGTTCCCAGTTAATGACTTTAGCACGGATCTTGCAGACACTGTTCACAAGCTCAAATATCTGCTAAAACAAATATGTTTTCTGAGTGTCCAGCGTGGAGCAAACCCAGCAGCTCCTCTGCTGCTCTTTTAGTGCCTCTCTCTGGATTTCATACACTTGCAAATGGGTACAAAACTATTTGGCTACACCAAAAATATATCGGACAGCCCCTGCAACAGAAAGCGCTGGTTTGCCCCTGTCCCATAAGTTCTTCTCTTCTGAAATTCACATTTCTTCTGCAGCCTTAAGTTCTCTACCATAAAGTAGCATCAATACCAAATTCTCATTGGCGCTCTGCATGCTTCCCACAATCTAGATGCTTAAATAAAGCTTTTCCCAGCGTTATTTGAAAAAGAAAAAGAAAAAATAAAAAAGAGAGAACGCTTTTGAGAAGAAAAATGAAAAGAAAATGAGGGCCAGAGGTATCCCAGCCCGGATCCCAGTCTCCTCCACATGGATGCTGCACGATCAGCAAATATCAACACCCAAATGTTATTAGAGGATGCAAACGCAGCCGAATCCCCAGGAACAGCCAGGAGCTGCTTCCTCAGCTAATTGCATTTCCCAGCCCATCTCCCAAACCTCCCTTCCTCACTAACTCGGCAGGTTTGCAGCGTCCTGTAGCAAAATTTCCAATGTTGATAGAGAACGGGGGCTGTCTGGCCAGCCTTATAGTTATCCCGAATCCAGACTGACGTGTACTCAGCCTGAGCCACGTAAGTGCAGCTATTAGGTGCAGAGATTATCTTAATTTAGGAAAGCAACGGCATGGAAGGGATGCCAATGTGCTTATGGCACTACGCTTTTCAGAGGATGAAAATAACACCCAATCTGTACCTGCAGTTAAGTAATACTACGGCACTAATATCCTATAATTAATTGTAAGCCTTTTTCCCCTTTGGTTCAAAAATACTGATGTCATCAGTATTACAGGGAAAGATTTCTGCACGGAACTTCTTCAGCAGCTATTCAGGGCTAATTAAACATCATTAAAACGAGCTCAACGCAAAAATATAAATCTTCCTTGGCTGCACCTAATATAAATTTCGCATTTCCATTCCTGCGTGCATGATTATTTAATCTTCATTTCTTAGTTTTCACAAGCAGGGTTGTCGGTGTCCATTAGCCTGTCATTCCGGCGTGATTACGGTGCCAGGTTTTGCCTCTGGATACGCAGGAAGCTGCGTGTTTGCTGCTCCTGCAGCTCCTGCATTAGCTGGATGCTCCCGATGCTGCAGGTTGAGCAGGTGCCACCAAATCCCTGCTGTGGACACATAGGTTGGGGTCCCTGCATCCATCATCGCCCCTGGACAACGGGCACCACCGGGAGCCTCCGGGCTGGCCCGGGCCAACGCGATGGCCCCACGAGCCCGGGTGCTGCCACCCTTCATAGCAAACCCGGATTGTCCCCATCCTGCGACCGACAACCAAACACAAATATCTCATGATGCATCCGCATTTTCTGGAGGAGGAAAGAAAGTCAGAAACCTGCTGAGCTGAAATCAGTGCAAAAAGCTGGAGTCCCTGAGCAAGCCATCACGCAGGCAGCGCTCAGCCTTGCACTCGCTTTATGCTCGACTTGCTTTTGTTAAACGCTTGCAATTTTAATAAAATTACCTAATAGCTCTGGATGTCTTGCTTCTGTCTGCCGGTTTGCGCCTTCCTGATATTCATCACTTTGTAAGGAACAAGCGCACACAAAAGCCACCTTTTCTAATCCCGGGTAACGAGCACGCTGCGCTCCGGTGATATTTGAGGGAAGCGAGCCCCGGCTCCGAAAAGTGCAGCATATTTATTGTCAAGATCAATAGTCAAGTCGAATCAGAGGCTTCTGGTAAATGGAGCGATTGCAAATGAAAGCGTGGCAGAGCAAGCCCCGGATTACGGAGACCTTCTTTGGGATAAGTAATCAGCAGACAAACTGCACATGACAGACGGAGCCACAGCACTTAATGCAGCACCAGAACGCGCTCCCACGCCGCGGCGATGATGCTGAGCAGAGCTGAAAAGAATCTCCCTCTCCTCCAGGACGTATCTGGGGATGTATCTATCCCAAAGCGATGCGTGTCGGGTGTTGCAGCTACCCGATGACTGGTGATGTTAATGACAAACACGGCAACTTCCCTGTCCTTGAATCAGTGGGAAAGGGTAGGACTTGCCTGATGAGAAGGAAAATTAAAAGAAAAATAAAGGGATGAACAGAGGAACCTGCTACGATATTCAGCGTTTCAGTTCTGATTTCTAAAGAAAAAATAAAATCAATTATATGAGACTCCTTTGCCTACATATTTTATGGTATAGACTAAAGTTGTTGCAGGAAAGGGAGACAGGCCAGGAGCTTCCCACTGTGTCTAATCCAGGCCAGAAACAGGACTAAATCCATCAGGAACTGTTGGGTTCTGTGTTTCAGAGGGATCCTGGGCAGCCCCTATTGAACTAACAGCAGCCAACAAGGAAGTTCCCTTAGATCTCTCAGCTCATCTATGCAGCTCTCCGGCTGTTTCTTCTGTTTCTCCTGGAACTTTAAAGGAAGAAGAAATCATTAACTGGGCCCTTGCTATGAAACAGCAGTTAGTGCCCCACAGAAACAGATGGACAACAATGTAGACCCAAGATTGGAGAATTAACCCAAGAACGTGCAGTCCACGTTGACCACGGCTAGGACCTTCTTCAGACAGCTCTGACTGCTCAGCCTTGGGCTGGTAACCCTGAGGTTTGCCCATTCTTTCTCAATTTCCAGCAACAAGCAATATTTGCTATGTAATTTCCCCAAGAACGATAATCTTTGAATCTGCATTTACATCTCCTCAGTTGAGAGAGCAGAAAAATAAAACACGGCAAGTCCAAACTCAGGCAGATATTGTCAGCAGCAGATATCCTAACTTGTCAACACGTAATTATGTATTGGTTGTTACCAAACCAATACTAATAAACAAAAAACAATCATTCAGAAAATGAAATTGAGCCTTTTCTTGTAGGAGTTTTGAAATCAAAGCGAATGACATGAGAGTTAACGAATGTCCCCACTATAGGGAAAACAATGAAATCTATACAAGTGGAGTTGATCACTTTTCACCTGAATCATTCATTTGATTCATGGAATCGAAGTCGATGAAAGCGTTCATCAACACGCTCCGTATCTGGACGTGTTTCTTTTCAAGGTTTCTTCCACCCGTTCTGCTTACGAGGGCCAGGAGCTTCCAGAGACAACCCAGATAAGGGACACGCTGCACGGTGCAGGTGATGGGGAGCCGAGGAGCCCGTTGCCCCTCTGCCCATCGCATCGCACCAGCAGACGGGGTCCGTCGGCTCCCTAACGTGCCTTCTAGGAAGAGAATTCACATGTAAGCTATCCAAACCTCTCCAGCTACTGTGATTTTGGGTGGGAGAGAGGAGAAACCATCCCTAGCTGGAGAGGGGAGTCTGGATTTCATTACTGCAGCTTGCCCTGTATCTTCACCATTTCACTTTTCTCCCATTCAAATAAATAAGTCAAGACAGGACAGGTCTTCAAGTCAGCACACAAACAGCACCAAGGACAGCTGCACACCACATTGCACCAAAATGAGCTTACGTTCTTCAGGCTACTCTCATTTATAATCTGAAAATGCAATACATATTTTGCAGCAATTCAGTAATTGCAGGATTTCACAGAAGAGTTGAGGCTGGCAGGGACCCCGGCCGATCAGTTGTCCAAGCTCCTGCTCAAGCAGGTTGCTTGGTTTTGGGTCCCGGCATTGCTAGAACAGCAGCACCGGGAGGTCACTGAAATGAAGAAAAACACACTTGACGCACACGTGCTTTTGAGCGACAGATCCCTCTACCACGCAGTTAATCATGCAAAAAGTTACACTCATTTTTCCTCATTTATTTGGCACAAATGCTTAACTACTACTTAGCAAGTTCCCTGCGAATCATAACTAGATATCAACTATCACAACTAGATGTCACGTATCAAAGGGTAGCGCAAAGGAGACCATTTTTTCCGTAAAATATCCGCGGTCCAACATTCTCAGTGTTCCAGGTCAATCTTCCAAAGAAATAGTTCTATTTTTAAGACGGCTGCTGTGTTTTGCTGTGTTCCCCATCTACCACCCCCTAAAAGTAGGCGATAAAGAAGGCTGCTTCCCGCCTCCGGCATGGACTGGGTTTTGGATGGTGCCCATTGAAGCACCTCTTGGAGCAGTTCGGCATTCCTTCTTTAAAGCAGCTGCAGATGTGTCTTTATTTGGGAGTAAAGCAAAAACTCACCCCTTTTCCATTAAACCATTTCCTAGGGCTCGTCACACACTAGGATTCTTATCTGTCTTCTACTAATTCCCTCCCTTGGCATCCTTGGAAAATCCCATCTGAGCCCACATCTTTGCAAGGGACCAGCGCCACCGGCTCCGCTGCTCTGGTTTAAGTGCCCAACCTGATGACCTGCACACCCAAACTCAAACACTAATCACTACGTTTTCCAAAAATGAAGAAAAAACTCTCCAAACTCTCCGCATTATTAAACCCCTCTAGCAAAGAGAGAGCAGTGCCCAGACCCATCCTGCAGAGCTGCCTTGGGAGCATCAAAGGGACAGGCACTTCCAGAAGGACCGTCCCATACCCGACTTTTCAGCTCAAAGCACAAGCTGTTTTTCTTGATGGATGAAAAAACGGGCTGAAATCATTAAAAAAATTATCAGTCCTTTTTTAATTACAATTTTTAAGACAAAGAGGGAAAAAAATAACACACTTTATATGGGCATGTCAGTCAAGCATCCAGGATGGCTGTGTTATTAGGAATATTGTAAGAAGCCTCCTTTGCCAGCCTGCTTTGCTATTGTCCACATTGTTGATTTAAACGGTCCCACTTCAATGTGCCTTAATTAACGCGTTGGTGGTCAATATTTCCTTGAAAGCTTCCGAAGAAGTTTTTCTTCGTGTGTAATTGCTTTGCAGATAACGCCAGAGGAAAACAAGCAAACAGCTGGCAAATAAACCCTCCGGTGGGGTATTTTAGCGCATTTCATGTTCATCTATTTAATTTGGAATGAGCCGGAGCTGCTCAGGGCTGCGCAAACGCCCCGGGCCCACCTCGGCTTCATTCATCCCAGTCAATCCTGTGAATTCGGCAGCAACATAAGGAGCAAGTGAGCCGGGATGTGGGAATTTAGGTCCAAGGCTTCGATAATACGTACAGATTCCACTCGGCATTGATGAATTTATGCAAAGATAAAGTAATTCAAACCAGCTCGGAGTCCATTATTTGTCTGCTTTGAAAGGGGACTAATTATTATTTTAATGAAAAAGAAGTAACACCAGCAGTCTATATGCAACTCAAGAACTGTATTTTCAGAAAGCATAAAACTGTCCATGAATAATAATAGTGGACGTATTTTTTCTTTATCTTTTTAAATCAAAAACTCAGACTGGAGAGTTAATTACCTAATCTCTGTGGGTTCCAATGGACCTTCCACGTTTTCCCTCCTTGCCAAAAAGCCACTATTCCGTCTGGGAAGCTCTTGGGAGGAAACCAGCTCCCATCCTTGCTCAGGACCAGCGCTGCGAGCAAAACCAGGGGGAAGACGGGGCAGGAAAGGCTCCCAGGATACAGCTCCCGCTCCTGAGCGCCGAACACGTAATTCCAGGAATTCCCACCCAAGAGCAAGGCAGGCTCTTCCTTGAAGACATTTTAACAAATCAATCCACATATACACCTAGAAACTTGCAAAAAATGCCAAAGAATGACCCTACAACAGGGAAACTTCTGAAGAGGCAGCAGTATAACGGGGGAGACCATGAGCTGCTCTCATCCTGTTTTCCCGTGTTTCAGGGGGACCGTTACATTAAGATTTTTTCTTCCAGATGAAGTGTGATTTTGCATGGGTCCCTGCAGCTGCAAGGCTATCCGCAGGTAACCAAGGAATCTATCAGCTTGCACTTTCAATTTTCCATAAGGAATTGCATGGATGGAGACTGCAAGAAATAATACACATTCTCCCCATTCTTCCTTCTGCCCAGACCTTTTTGCAGCGATCCCAGCAAAAGTAGCAGGGACCAAGGAGGAGGGAAGGGGCCCAGGAGCATGCTGAGAACTGAACAGGGCTCTTATTTTACTGGAAAGTGCGGACTACAGGATGCCTGGATGCTGGAAGGCTATTTAAAAATCCATCAGGACTCTCAAATGGGCTGTTAAGGACTCCGCAGTCCCAACATCTATTGCATGAGAATCCCAAGCTATTAGGCAAACCGACATCATTTTGGATCGGGCCCTCCAGCAGGTTGCCAGCACTTAAAATAGCAGCTGCATTGGAAATTATTTTTAAACGTCGGAAGCGGGAAATTCGCCTCTGACGAAACCATGAATTAAACGAAGTTGCCGGATACACGACCAGCCAAAGAAAGGCACTTCTGCAGGCATCTCCCTGCCCGATACCGCTGCGGTCATTCCCAAAATCCTCCATGTGCAGCCGTGGGATCGGGTTCTCATCCTGGTGTTCCCAGCTCCTGCTCCCTTCCTGGGATCTCACCTGTGTGCCAAGCCCCGCACTGCTCCCGCTTCCCAGCAGGAATAGCAGAGTCCAGTAAATCACACGCACAGCCCCAGCAGCTGATGCTAAGTAGGAATTGTACCATATCTCTGTCCTTGGGTTCCGTTACCCATCCCCTTTCCATCCCCTTTCTCAGAAATCTCAGAAATTTTGCGGAGACCCTTCCCTTCATCGTGCATTTTCTCTCTGCTGACCCTCAGGCTGAGACCTACAGTCATTCCCAGTGCATTTCCCATTCCTGCTCCTAGCAGCTTTTCCAAGATGAAAAATTCCATTATAACCATTGAGTTTAAAGAACCCTCCACCGTACTGTTATCCAGCAAGACATGAAAACAGCAGCAAGGGACAAACTCGCGTTTCAGGCAGAAGAAATGTCCATTTTCAGACTTTCATCAGGACGAACAACACAAAGCCGCTTTCTTCTTTTTCCCTTTCTTTTTCCCTTCGCATATACAAATCTTTTCACTGTGGAAAATAAAATTCGTGCAGCTCGTAAGGAACTGATAACATTTAAAAGTCACTGCAAAGCTGTTTAATTCACTCTAAACAGTGTCTGCTGGGGGTTAGAGAAGGTATCACGGTTACTCCGAGTGCGCCGCGTTCCCGTTAATATTTCATGCTGCTGCTCCCTCGTTTGTTCCCCGCACGGAGCAGCGTCCTTCCTCGCTTCTCCATGTGTCCTGCTATGGGAACAGTGTCCTCTGCATGCCCAGACCTCCCAGATGTGCCTATGCTCAACCTTGGGAACACAGAAGTGTTGGTTGGACTTGTCCAGATCCCAAATCCGCTCGTGTCATCCACCCATAAACTCATCTGCTGGGGGGAATCATCACAGAGGAATCCCACAACACGCAAATAGTGCAATGAGACAGAGGGGATGAAATCCCCGTTCCGCTGGGAAACAGGCGGCTTTGACAGACGCAGCAGGAACACAAGGAATTTTTGCACCATCTGCATTTGTGCTTCTGCTGGGGAGAAGGGCTCGATCCGGTCCCGGGGACACCCACGTGAGCGTGCGGGGAGGTTGGAGCTTCCTCCCCGGCACCCACGTAACCACCATGTGGGACAGGAGCCTGGAGCTCTCCTTAAACATGGAAAACTGCTTGGAAAGCGGGAATAAACCGGGTCGCACGCAGTGAAGAACATGGTCACGGGCAGATGCAATCTGTTTGTCACTGCTGAGAAGCTACAGAAGGTTTTCCCAAGGTTGCAAGTGCATGGGAACTAGGAGGAAAGTCTCTGCAAAGGTCTGTGCAAGCCCTGCAGAACGGGAACCCATCTGGACTCTTTTCCTTCCCTTCCTGGATGATGGGCAAGGGGGCTGCGGTCTCGGCCAGCCAACCCAACGGGAAACGCAAGCACCAATAATGACTAAAGCAGTGACAGCAGGAGGAAACCTGCCCTTTAAGATGTATTTTAAGATGAGACGGTTTCCTTAACACATTAGTATCTAGGACGCTGCCAGGGTTGAGGGGAGTAACAGGGTCCTCACTTGCTGTCCTGCTGCTATCCCTATATAAAATATATATATTTATATATACACACACACATTTTCTATACAGCATTTGCTACAGTTGTAGCAAATTAACCACTGATTGGCCAAAAGGGAAAGGTTTGAGCTTTCAAGGGACATTAGCCCCACAGTTTTAGAGAGCTGAAGCAGCCATTCGGTACGTGCTGCCCACTTCAGCCTGCGCTGGGGTTTGCTCCACCAAGACTCCCAAAATTGGTGTTTTTCAGCCATTGCTGATAATTCAGGTCTAGTCTTGAGGTACAAAAGAGAGTATGAAGGTGCAGACGGGTGCCCAGACGCTGCTGGTGCTGCAGAAGAGCCGTCCCCGCGTGCCCTTCGCATGCACGAGCACAATCCAGCCCTCAGGAGGCTGCTGAGCCCTGTCCTCTTCCCAGGGAAACCTGCTCTCCATTCCCAACACATTGGGACTGCGCCGTCTCCAGGGGTGTCTTCCAGCCCAGCTCTCCATGGCATTTACAGCTCCAAAACCTGAACTCAGAATCGCTGTTCCACACTTGAACTTGCTGCAAAACAACCCGACGCCGGAGGATGCTGCACGAGGCTGCGGTGCTGCAAGGACACGGCGGGGAGCAGCGGGACCTGCCCTCCCCTCAGGGCTCCGTGTTGTCGCGCAGAAATTCGACCTCAGACAGGGAATAATCACAAACCCACAAATTAAATTTATATTTTCCTCGTGTTCGAAGATTACTGGAAGCTTTTAGATGCTTTCCATCTGCATAATGTCTCATTTCAAAGTGTCTTCTGTTATTGTAACATGCAAAATAAAGTGATGAAAGATGAATATATTTGCTTTCCTTATATGTCAACACTTACGCGATTGCTTTATATTAATTTTCTTTTTTATTTTCTTCCGTTTCCTTTTAAATTTACATTTATTATTTGTAGTCTTTCATGCAGCCATGTGTATGAGGTTTTAACCATGTCACTGGGCTTCTAATAAATCAAAGGCCAAAAAAGAAGATCAAATATTCCAACAATGAATCCTGCTAGACACCAGAGCTGGAAATTAAAAATGTCACTGCAATGAGAAGGCCTGAATCACTGCAGCCAGCACCAGGCAAACACGAGGCGCAGAGGCGGCACGGAAACTAATGAAGCAGCTGAACTGTATTTTCAGCCCCTGAATTATATCTTAATTGCGGCAGCCAGGAGACTGATACAAACATCTGCAGAGACATGGGCATAAAATGGGCTCTGTGTCACACCGAGCGGGCGCAGGGGACTGAGGTGGCACTCGGCAGCCGCCAGCCCTGGATCAGCACAGTTATACGGGACCCATGATGAGATCCCTTCATGGAGCTCAAAGAGAAATGGATTAAGTTACAGCTCAGGCTTTAGAGGCAGACAAATACTATTAACGTGCCAATGCCACATCTGCAGTATTCATACAAAAAAAAAGTCCTATTTGAAACTCCTGTATAAACTCTCTCTCACACACACGTATACATCAACCACCTTTTAAAAACACCTATAGAAGCACCAATAATGTGCAGGTCTCACGTGGATGCTGCCAGTAGCTGCAATATAAATTCTATGCGGCTGCCTAGAGCAGAAAAGGGGCTCTGATTCCCAGAAAAAGAAACCGTGCAAACTCCAGTGCAATGGAGCCTGCAAAGCATGGCATGATCACAGACAAAGATACCAAATTACTTAAGGAAAGCAGAAAACAAGAATCAAACCCTACATTTTCAGTAATTTTACCTCTACTGTTGCATGCATTAAACAGTCATTTGCCATAAACCCTCTCTATGAGTGTAACGTCCTCAGCTCTACGGTGCTGAGGGCTGCTCCACTCGCCCACTGGACAACTGGGGAGAGTTAAGCAATTAGCGACACCAGATGCGATGCAGCATCCTAACACCAGCATTTGTGCAGCAGGTAGGAAATCAGGGGTAAATTTGGCCTGCTGTGCATGGGGACTTACTTCCATTAACATTAATGAGGGAGAGATGGAGAGAAATGCAGCTAAATCCCCCCGTGCAACACCCCACAACTAGAGGGTTTTGCCACTTGACACACGTTCCCAGCAGCATTTTGTGCCATTCCAAGCCCGGAGAGCCGTGGTGCTGCCTGTTTATTAAATAATCTGTCAGCATGGAACATCCCCATTGCCGAAGCCAAGGGGTTCCATCCTCCCGATAGCAGGGATCGGTTGGATCAAAAATCTGGGAACAGGTAGGGAGAGGGGGCTGCTTTGTCAAATAGGGGCTCTGGGCATGGTGGGGGCTCTAGGGAACATCACCAATGGGAATTTCCTCTGTAGATGAAAACTGCCCCTATTAATAAGGGCATCAAATGCTAGAGGTCACCCTGGCTCCGCTCTGACAAGGGCTGGAGCTAACCCTTAATTCCACCCTGTTCTTCCCCATTTGCGCATCCTGGTCTTGTATGCATAAAGATCACTGAAATAAGAGGATTAAAAATATGTCTTTTTTCAGTGAAACAGTACTTTGTTCTCCATGCGGTGAGTTGCCCTCCGGAGCAAACAGAAAACCCCTGATACAGAAGCTTTGCTTTAAATCAAAACACTTAATTTATACCATAAGCTCCTTTGCTTATAAAAGAAGAGAATGTGCTCCCTAATTCAAGCAAAATTTTTCCTAGACAGTGACTACAATGGCTTTTTCTTGGAAAAGGAAAGATGACCTGCACTATACAGAGATATTGCCTGAGAATGAAGAAAGAGCCGAAGTCCAGGATGAAAACAGTTGGATATGCAACAGGAGGCAGTCCTTCCCCAGGGGAAAACCAGGAACAGTCAACTTCCCTCCTGAAAATATGGGGAAAAGAGGACCCACTACATCTGTATCGACCTGATGTGTGATAGAAGAGGATCTTCAAAGAAATATACACATATACCTTTTTAAAAATAAATAAAGATAGTTAAGGTAAGGACACTGATGCCTTTACAGGAAGAAGGTCCAGACTTGTTCTGGCCTCATGAGCACGTTTTCCATTTCTGTGGATAACATGTAGTTCCAATTAAGCTAATAGCTTAATTTTAGTTTAATAGCTAACTTTGCATCTGGGAAAAAGCATCTGTTATTTTATTTTTAACAGTTTTCTCTTCTGAAACCAGCCCTTGGCCCCCAGTTGATACACGGGTACTTTGGGTGAACCTCCCCTTGCTACCAGGTAAATGAACTGCTGACTGCTCTCCCGTTCAGCCAAATGGGCCCTGGAAAGGATCAAATTCAATAAAATCAGAATTAAGGAAATGAGGGATTCAGCTCTAATGCTCCCGTGTTATAATGGCGAGTTACTTGGGGCAGCAGATTGCACATGGCTGCTTAAAAGAAGTCATAAAGGGAGCCTTTTCCCACGGCATGAAAGGAGCTGCTGCGGTTCCTATGGAATACCATGCTCTCCCTATGGGAACAAAGCCTTCATATTTCTTCTACAGCGCTTTTCTGCAAGGAACTTGAAACACTTAGTCAGATTTAAGCTGTTTTGGACAAATGTCTTCCAAGTCTACATCAAGGCATGGTCAAACACTCATTTTCCAAAGGATAACATCCAAGGACTGCAACATTTGTGTGTCCATCTAAATAGAAACACATTAGTCCAAACCATCACTAATAATTAGATATTTCTAGTTCTTTCCTGCCTCCGTGTTGAAGATGTTCTATGTGTTTAAACCAAAGCATCCGCTCCGTGCTTGTGCTTCATTTACCTTGACGGCTTCTTCAACCACGAAATCATCACATTTGTCTTCTCCTCTTTACACTCAAATCTTTTGACACCAGACCAAAAGGGATCACTATTTTTTGCAGCTTTGACTTATGCTAAGGGAAGAGAGGAGAGTGTAACCTAGTTCAGAGACATCCCCGATAGCTCGGAGCTCGGAGGTAGCAGCAGCAGCGCCTGCAGACGGCGCAGGGAAAGTCACCCTGCTCCGTGACACATGCACTAAAGGCAGAGCCGTCACTAAATGCAGCGTGATGGCAAGGGCGAAGCTGAAGGACTTTCCTGGAAGTCTGAGACTCGGGAATTCAGCAGGACGGTTGGAGGGGGAAGCGGAGCGCTGGGACACACGGATACCTGCCGGATCGCACACGATGCCCCCCTAAGCTCTGCCTTGCTCCAGCACCATCCTCGCGCCCCGGGTCGTGTTTCACATTGCACGTGCTGGGGTCAACCCTCAGCTGGGCTCCTTACGCATGGATGTGTTTATAAAGGCTTTTTTTGTTGTTTTCTTTGAGCAGGAAAGGGAGCGTGCGGCAGAGCGGCACAGAACTGACATAACAGCCGAACGGCTTTCAGAAACGTCCAATGAAAACAACGGAGTACCCCAAAATAACCCATTATGCCCACATCGTCCTCATAAAGCCTCAGCCATTCACCGTTGAGCTCTACAAACACCAGGACTTTTCAAACGATCAATTAGAGGCTTAAATTACCTCCTTCAATGAGTTCTTGATCCAAAACTGAACACGGAGCACAGATTGGCTTGATGGACCAAGACGCTTTCCAACTGTTTTCCCCAGCCACACAATTTTTTGGAAACATAAACTTCTAGTTGCTTCCTTAAACAGATTTGGGGGTTTCATCAGAATATTTAAAAAAAATGGCTACAGCGGTAAATTTTTGCTTTTATGTTTCCAAGCAAGAACATGCTTTGGTTTCCCAAGCTCTGCTCTGTTTTGCAGAGCTGCTTTTGACACTTATCTAAATCTGTGAGGAAAGCTGCCTTTCTCCATAGTTTTATGTAATAAGTGTTTACTTAAAAGAAAAACACATTTTGATGGAAAACGTGGGCTGAGGACCTGTGATCTCCCTCGTGTGTCTCGAAGGCTGAGTGAAGCCTCTCACGGACAATTATCCATAAAAACACACACTATTCCCATATCCCGACTCGCTCCTGCACAGAGTCCTTGACATGAGGCACGCATAAAAAATCTATACAATAAATACTAAATAAAAGAAGAAAATTTCAACTGCTAAAACACAATATTGTCCAGGAACGTTTCAATTTCCAATATTCTGATTCTCAGGAATTTTGTTCCCCCTTCCCTGCATCATTCTCACAGCTGGATCCAATCTGCGCTGGTGTTTGCAGCTACCGCATGATAAAGTACCTCCAGGAAGCAATTGTCTGCCTGGAAATATTTGATCATTAACAGATAGCAGGGAAATATCAGCATGTAGATGATGGGAAATCACCAGGAATTGGATCACAGCTGGAACTTGAGGACAGACATGTGCGTGAGGTATACTAAACAGCAGCATATGATATAAAGAAAAAGAAAAAAAAATCAAAATATTCCAACACTGAGTGAAGCAAATACTCAGGGATCCGGGGAGCTTCTGCGAGGCAAGAACAGCCCTTCTCCAAGGCCAATGTCCCTCTATCAACCCCACCAAGGTCTTCACCGTCTGTCTGAAGCAACCTGTATTCTGGGATTCACCTGACACACAGAGGGCAATTTATGGAAAAACAAAAGCTCCAATTTTCCAGGTTGATACAGTTCCAAGACAGTCAGATTTGGGGTTTTCTTTTTTTTTTCTTTTTTTTTTTTTTTGCTATTATTATTTTTATTAAGTACTCAAGCAACTAAAGTGCTAACCTAGAGCCTTAGTTATTCTTTTTAACCATTACCGATTTGAAGCGTGGACAGAACCAGTTGTGGGAGGTATTGAGGTCTTTTCATTTCCCACAGCTACGTACAGGCACATAAGCTAGGGTCAAATGAAAAGTTTATCATTAAAGCTGCAATAACTACTTCAAGAGCAAGAGCCACCCTCCTTCTGGCAAGGTCACTCATTGGCACCGGTTCTGTGCAAGTTAGTTCGAGTTTTTTTCAATTTTGTCCCGTTTTGTACTGACACATGGGCCAGGTTTATTGCAGTGTGAAGTCTTCATTTGTTCCCTCTTATCTGCAGCTCTCGGGACCGTTCGCGTTGCTATCCCAATACTTCAAACCTTACAGCCTGCAACGTTTCAAATGTTCCTGTTGAAACATTTATCACAGGAACATGAGACATTGCTATTAAAGAGCGATCTTTCAGCAACAAATAAAGCAAAGGAGCCTGAAATACTGTAATGTTGCAAAAACATCCTGATTTGCTCCCAAATCCCTACTCAGGGCAAGCAGAGCCAAAATACAAGCAATTAAGGGCTGTGCTAATGACTACAGCTTCACAACCTTCCTCTTCTATCAAAGCAGGATGAGTTGGGCCTGGATTTAATTAATCTTTCTTATCATAATATTATGATTTCATTCCAAGAGACTTAAGTAGTGAGCAGCCTCATCCGCCTGTGGTGGGAGCAGCCACGAGACTTCGGATCAGTACCATGAACCTGTCCCAAAGCACCACTATTTCTGACCTGCACTTCACAAAGAACCGGCCACTTTCCTATAAAAAGCCAGAAATTAGGAGAAATTCACAAAAAGCACCATAAACATCTTTCCAAACGGATTACTTACAGTACACGTCCACCCGTATGGACTTTATAGCCGGCGACCCCAGGCCATTCTCGGCCTTGCAGTAGTAGCGGCCTCCCTGGTGTCGCTGGATGTTGGTTATCCTCAGGGTTTCGTTGAAGACACTCGAGTCCTGGAAGCGGTCAGAGGCACTTCCTGCTGTTTTGGTCCACCTGATCTGAGCAAGCACCAAAAAACACTGTTAAAAAGTGGCTGGTTTGCAAACGGGAGCGCAACACAGATCCCTGCGGCAGCGCGGCCAGCACTGCCCATCACGGCACCCGGGGGACCTCTCGAGAGCTCGAGACACCCCAGAGCTTGTGTTTATCAAAATAGATGATTATTTTTGATGGAGGAAAGAAAAAGACACAACAGCAGCACACATAGGAGATAAATGCCACCAGGCAGAGACGTGTGGAAGCAACTCTCAATAAGACCAGCTTGAAAAATTGTCCATTTGCAACAGAGCTCGCTAGAAAAGCCTGGTTTGCTGCTGCGCTGAACATGGTTTAATACCATATTAATGAGAAAACACTGGAAAAACACTTAAAACAGTTGATCGTTTATCTTTTAGGAGGTAAAATATCCAATTCTGAACAGCTCAAGAATCAGCAGAAGCTGCAGCGAACTATGAACGCAGATATTCTGTAAATGGTGTTAGAAAGAATAATTTACAGCGATCACAGAGTGTTTTACGCTGGTATTTTCCCAAACTGCAGCGCCATTTCAAAGCAAGTATTGGCAGTCCCCACACAGTCAGGGGGTCTGTCTGCCCCCAACAAGAGCCGCCTTTTAGCCAGGGCCTCGGGCAAGAGAAAACGAAAGAGGGAAGCACAAAGTCCTCATTGTGTAGACCCAGCGAAACCTCCGCGTAACCCGTGGAATAAATCCACCCATTCACGAGCGCTGCAGGAGGCTCCGCGGGCGGCACAGGGACCCCCACACCTGGGGCCAACATCCATTTTTCCCAAGGAAATTGGAATAGAAGCAAACCTGGGTCACCAATTACAGACAGATGCTGCAGTTTAACCCCAGGATTCTTGTTCTTGCAGCACCAAAGAAGTGTCTCTACTTTGAGACACTTTGAGGGCCAGGCAAAGCAGAGACCCCCAACGTCACCAAAGCCCAAGTCTTCCTAGGACCGCGACTTGCATGGCCCTTCCTCCCCCGGCCCGGCTATTCTCCACCTCTCCTTCACCATCTGCAGAACCTTCAGGATTTTCCAAAATTTGATGAGGATTATAGGATAGAAACAAGCACAGACACTACTTTGTCAAGAAAAATACATGTATATTTTTCACACTGATTCAAGGAGGAGGACAAACAATATTCAATTCCAGACCAAAGCTACTTTCTTAAAGGTAGGTTTTTCTAAGAAACAGAGGCCACAAATGCTATACTTGCATGAGGATGAGATTTCTCCATCCTGTGAAGCCACTTGAGGCTCTGCCATCTCCCCCTCAGTCAATAGTTCTATGTCAGGATGAAGACCAAAACTTCCTATACTCAAGCGAGATCTACACACAAGGAACAACAGTAATAATCTGGCTATCAGTTTGCAGGCTGTGCTGCCCAGAGACATAGCAACCAGCCAAGCCATAGCTAAAATATATATATATATTTATATTTAGATATTCATTAGTTGTGAGTTGCCAGCGAGCTGTTGAGCAGCAGCCTCAAGCTCACGTTGGTCCCGTTGGCCAAGGTCTTCCCATCCCGGCAGCTCCATTGGGTGCCCAAGGGAGGGGACCCTGCCCAGCCATGACGTGGGACCTGGGCACAGGCAGGTGTCCATCTCCCTCCTACCCTGTTCCCGGGCAAGAGGAACCTTCCCAAAAAGTGCCAGATGGAGCAACCCATCCCCAGCCATAACCTCACGCCAACTCTTCCCCCGTTGAAAGGACAGGCTGGAGCTGCAGGTGCTGGCACCAAATCATCCATCCATCTCCTTCTGGCTCGTAAATCCATAAACTCAGGTGCCTTCCCCCTCGGATGGCTCTGCCGTGGCGCGGGATGCAGCGGCTCCGCACGGCGCTGCCTGCACGAGACGCTATTAGCGCTGCTATATTTACCAGGCTCAATCTGTCTGCACTTCTATTATAAACCCTTGGCTCCGGGGCTTAAATCATCCATAAAAATGTGCTGCGGGATAATTTGGGAACACGCAGTCAGCTCGAGCATTCTGCAGAATACGACTTCGTCACACAGATTTCGGATGTTTAAGGACTATTTTAAAGTAGCGTTCAAGAGCTTCTTGCATGTTTAACGCCCCTATAGTCCCTATTTTTCCTCTGTACATAACTGTAACTATAAAAGCAGTTTTCCTAGTCATTTGACTAGAAAAAAACTAATAGCAAGACATCCTTTTTCGCTCTCCTCTCCTACAGAGAGTTTCAAGTGGAATTTAGCCTGCCCTATCAAAAGAATATATACTTTAAATAATGCTTTGTATATATATAAAAGCATCTGCAAAACTAGCATTTTAAAAAGAATATTATCTATTTTATTTAGGCAGTTTTACCCTTTGTATGAACTCATCTTCTGCCCGCCTGCGCCCAGCTCAATGTACATATATTTATCTTGTCCTTGTTACGAGCCATTTCAACACGAAGCTTTGTGCTTCTAAACACAAGTAGATTTTTCAACTTTACAAATATATAATGTATAATTTAGAGGGAAAAGGAGTATTTTTAACCAATTTTAACCAATACTCTTGCAGTGCTTGTAACGGTGCCCGAAGAATAAAGGAAGCAAAGTCAACTAGATTCTCTTTTAAAAAGATATCCTCCAAAAAGTCAATTGGTCCGATTTAATTTCAGCATGTTATTTACCTTAGTTTTAATTCAGCACGCACACAAAAATCAGCTGACGATCCTGTGCTGTCATTTATTGAATAATTAATCAAAAAAATAAAACTTGTGCCCTGAGATGGAGCTGGGTTACACGGACACCTTTTTAAGGTGTTTAAGGTAAAACAGAGTTTCCAAAGGGTGTGCGTTGGGGATCCCTCCTCACACCCTGCTGTCCATTCTGGCTCTTAAATATTCTGCTGTTATAACATTCTGAGGTTGCTCTTTTTTCCTTTTTTCAACACACACATATTTACGTGAAACATATGCAGAGATCAGAGGCAACTTATAAACAAGCCAATTAAGAATCATGCTGTTTAAAAACAGCTCTATTTAGTAAGACCACACCATGCTTTCATGCACTTGTCTGATCCATACCAGCTCCTAAGTTCTCGGAACCATCGTGTCTGACACTCTTTAATGGATTCTAACAGATACTCTGGCATCCTGAGCTATATTTCACCCTGCAGTTTGTTTTCTCCTTGAGTTTTCCTGCAACTTGGAGCAAGATTAAAAGGATTTAATTTTTTGCTGCACATATATATATACAAAACAAACAAAAAAAATGCAGGGTTTTCTCAGCTTCCACAAACTATCTACACTGAAAAAAAAAGAGCAGAGCAAGAAAAGTACTTGATTTTGACATTTTCAAAATAGAAAATCCTCACTGCAAGCACCACTTTTTTCCAATCCAATAACTGTTAAAATATCTTCAAAGTAATTTAGTCTGAAACAAACCATTTTTCTTGGCTCAAAACCAAGCAAACAAAACACCTAACATCGATTTCCCAACAAATCATTATTTTTCCCCCAAACCAGTTGCGCTTGCAGGACACCGGGTCCCCTCCTAGACCATATGGCTAAAAACTGTTCTGTAACTTGGCTCCAGTTTACACTGGAAGATCTATCACTCCCATCCTACTTGGTGATTAAATATATGTATATAAAATTTTAAGAAATAGTCACTAAAGCCCCCACAAATAAACTAAAAAAGCCCAGAGAGGCACTCTGGATCCCACTTCTTTGCGTTGCACCAGGAGAGATCACTCAGCTATAAAAGTAAATGCAGCAGAACACACTTTGATCCAAAACAGCCTTTTTTTGCACCAATTGCCCCCATCTCACGCTGTCTTTGAGTGTTTATCAGGCCCACAGTCGCATCAAATTGACACCTCTCAGGGTTTCTAAGCCGCCTTCCTCAGGTCAGATGCTGGCGTTTTAATAAAAAGCCGATTTGGTAAAAACCCGATGGACAACCCAACACTCCAGTGACACGGTGGGTCTCTCCTCATCCGAACATTGCTCCGGGTTACCAATATGTGATGGTGTGTGAGGATTTTGGTTCCTGTTTCATGCATCTAAAGTACTAGGCTTGGAAATGTTTCCGGGGGAAAAAACAAAAGTACTGCTGATTGTTCAAAAACTTTATACATCAAGTATTAGAGTGCCAAAAAAGCCAATCGACATCAAAAAAACATCAACATCATGTCAAAAATGACAGTCCTGCATCTTAGAGTAGAAAACTGGCATTGGGGAGAAGCCAAATGCAAAACCGGAGAGTCTCTGATTTCCAAATGTATTTCTGCTTGTTGGAGCCAAGATGCAGTCACTAGGAACACGAATTTAGAGTTCAGTTTATCAAAACTTCACAAAAGCAAGAGAGACAGAACAGGGCTTTGTCCCCAGGCCACAGCCGGTGACAACGGGCACGGGACTAATCCCGCGGACAGTCCCAGTTGTTTCCATACAGGTTTCCATGCACCAGGCAAAAAGAAAAGAGAATTCCTCTGATCTTCTAACAGAGCAACAGCTACGGTTATTATGGTTATTCATTACAGCGTCAAAGCAATGACGCTTTGTTAGGAAGATGTTAGCGCTTGGTTCATAGTCCATGTGAGCAGCCCAGGAGCATCCGCTTGGGCATCACCATCGGTCTTGGGCACCAACTGCAATCCCGGGTCAAGGAAGGCCACTCCAAGGGAGGAATGCAGAAGACCATGCCTCAAATCCCGCTTGCTTTGGTCTTTCAAATATTTGTAGATTTAACTTGCATAAAAGATTTTCACAGAGCAGAGTTATTTTTAAGCACAGTTTCTCCTAAGTTAGTTTGCAGAGAGGCAAAGGTGTTCCATTCCTTCACTAGCTTCGCAGGTTGCTCACTCTTGCTCCATTCAACATGCACATGTTGTCACCAAAACTCTTGAAACCAAGACATCCCGCAGGCTGATGACATCCAAACATCAAGGAATAAAAACTTCCTTTGGCTTAATGACAAAACAGCAAAATATTACCTTTCTCTTGTTATTTAAAGGCTGAAAACTTAATATAGGTGCCTAGGAGTACAGGAATTGCAAGACTGACTGCAGCTGCTGTCTATGGGCTCATGCTCAGCCCAATCAATCTGGTCTTCCTTACGAAGAGGCAGACCCTACGGAGACATCCATACGTTCAATCTCAAAACAGCTTGGAATAACCTATTAAAGGCGTAAATGCAGCAATTTACCCTAGTTTAACTACGTTTTCCCTTATGCCTTTTAGAGGTTCCACTGCTTCAAAAAAATTAGTGCATTTATACTGAATAATCAGTGTACATTTTGCTATAAATATCTCACTAAGGGATAGACTCTTGTTTCATTCTGCATGGCAGCAGATTACCTACGAGCAGGAACTGGGGATGGTGCACACACGATCTCAGAGATCCTGAAAAGATCCTGATTAAGATCAGGATCCTTTCAACACAGACAACATATTGCGGGAATCACAAGGACTGTGCATGGTTGGGCCTTCCTAATGGGAAGTTACCCATTAACCATCAACAAAACCATCTAATGAGCTTCATGAAATGACTTAACATCTGTGATTGATGTATTTTTATTATTCTCAGTGTTTTTATTAATTTTTTTTATTCAACAGCTTCAGTTTCCTTCAACATGAACGATAACTCTTCAGCTGCAGAATGAAGAATACAGTCTAAGGGCAGGACAAGGCAGACATAGCACCATGGGAGTTCTCAGTTACTAATTTTAATTTTGACCTTCCACTGCTAAGATACCAAGGAATTGCGCTAAATCACCAGAGTGATAAATAAATCCCCATAAATTAAAATGCAAGGAAATTCATTTACTAGAGTTCTTAATTGGTTTAAATAGAAACAAAGAGAGGACATCCTATAACTTGCAGCTCTTCTCATTATTGCAGAAACAGAAGCTGGTATCGATAGCACCAGAAAACTATCATTTAATGGCCTGGGTAAAACTCACATCCAAATTCTTCTCCTGCACTGCAAGCCACTTTTTATTTAAGTCTGAATCATAATACTATTTCCTTTTCGTGGGTGACAGAATAAGGTTACTAATGCCAAGTGCTTCTGTGCAATCTAAAACAGTTGGAGCTTTCAAGGAGAAAGCCCAGCACGACCAAGCAGCGCGGTTAGGGCAGCAGGAGCACAGTGAGAGATGGGATGCTCCGGAGCGGGGTCGTTGCACGAGCTCCGAAGAAGCAAATCCAAGGAATTTCCAAGGGTTTTGTGGGCAGGAGGCCCATCTGGTGGCTGCTCGTCCCCGCAGGGAGTGGTCTGGGGACTGTCCCACATTCCTGTCTGCAACCTGTCCCGGTGCAACATGAGGAGAGGAACGTGTGTGCACACACATTAATAAAATTAAAGAGTTTTCCCCAAAAGCAGAAAACCCTCGTTCCTTCCTAGTGGTATACTCTTTTTTTTTTTTTTTTTTTTTTAAGTATTTTATGGCCAGTATGACAGCCAGTGACAATAAGAGTTATGTATATTTTTCCAAGTACAATAAGAGAAGGAATCTGAAGGGTGGCAGCAATTCCCAGCGAAAGTGACCTGGTGGCACGAGGAGCACTAGCACAGAGGGATGCGACACAAACTCCTGCACATCCATTCGGGACACGCTCCGCTCCCAAAATGCGGCACCGATCCCTCGGCGCAGACACCCACGGGGCCTTCGGGTCTCCTGCAGACGCGGACACCTTTCCAAGGGTCCTCCTTTCCAAGGGTCCTCCTTTCCAAGGGTCCTCCTTTCCAAGGGTCCTTTCCAGCTCCGTGCTCCATCGCTGCCCGTCCTCCTTCCCTGCAAGACCCCTAGGAGCAACCACATGCTCCAAGGAGACAGATCCCACCCTGCGGGACTGACCCGCAGCCAGAAAACTCATGGAGATGGGAAGGTGCCAATGCGGAATGGCATGACCCACATGGATTGAGTACAGATGAGCCAGCGGGAGAAACGTGTCTGGTTTCTCTGCACCACTATGGAGCAGCACGCCAGCACCGCGGGGCTCCGGGATACAGAGCTTGGAAGGGGCCCAAGGGGAACCAGGACCATGTCCTTTCCAGACATCTTCAGGAACTGAACCCAACTCCGTGTTCCACCAGCTGTGCCGTGTTCTCCCGCCGCAGAAGGCAACGCCTGCACGCGCCGGATGGCACCTTACAAATCCATTGAGCTAAAAATGAGGGCGAGATCCCGGGATTTAACTCATTTGAGCTGTCACGGCAGAAAAAAAGATGACATTCTGTTTGGTTGCCAAGGCGAGGGAGCGGGGAAGGGGGATAAGCAGGGAGAAAGGGAAGAGGAGGAGGAGGAGCGTCTGCGCGAGCTGCTCCCGCATCCCGGTGCAAGGGTAACGTGGTGGCAGCGCGCAGGTCACCAGAGGAAAGGACCAGGACACGTGTCCAGGGCTGCTGTGGGCTCGTCCCTGTGTACGGGCTGCTGTTTGANAGGGGCAACACGGTGCCAGCGCGCAGGTCACTATAGGAAAGGACCAGGACACGTGTCCAGGGCTGCTGTGGGCTCGTCCCTGCGTACTGGCTGCTGTTTGACAGCATGAAGAAGTGACAAAGTCTCCGCGCGGCAGCAAAAGCGTCCGAAGAGAAGTGCACGCTAAACAGAAGTGGGGAAGGAGCCGTGCTCTGCTCTCCGCATCTGGTGCCGCCGATAAAAAAGGCAAGAAGGAGGATCCGGG
>VWPW01026983.1:39240-61652 GCA_013389825.1 Crypturellus undulatus | reverse complement strand
TCACGGGAGCTGTGATGGGGCCAGACACGGAGGAAGAACAAAATGAAGGAGAAGGGAAGGGAAAAGTGGCAGGAGGCAGGAGTGACGGGCTGGAGANGTGGAGAAGGTGAAGGCAGTGAAGCTGCTGGGTCACGGGAGCTGTGATGGGGCCAGACATGGAGGAAGAACAAAATGAAGGAGAAGGAAAGGTGGCAGGAGGCAGGAGTGACAGGCTGGAGAAACAGACGTGGTTTTAGCTCTAAATCCGCTTCCAGACATCGGGACTGGCCCCTGCGGAAAGGCCATGTTCAGCCCAGAGCTCCGGTGCTGATCTGGTGAGCCAATCTGAGGGCAAAAACCACTAGTAACGCCAGTCAAGACGGAGTTTTGTGTTTAATATTTGAGCAGGGTTCGATTAAATTGCTACTACCAAAGAAGAGATGCTCTTGTTAGTGAAAGAAAACACAGCCAAAGAACTCAAGCCCTGTTTTTTAGATGGCACCGATGTATTCCCCAGGACTGAATAATTCTTAAAATTTAAAAAAAACTTTTTTTTTTCCCCTTTTTCTTTTTTTTCTTCTTCTTTTTGTACCCCATTGGTCTAATTCAAGCTCTTAAAACTTCTGATCAAGGAGCCAGGGCACCCGTGCTGACCGCAACAGGCTGTGTTTTCCTCTCAGGGAGGGATGAGATTTTTGGGGTGCCAGGTGAGCTTCCCAGATGAGACCAGCCCCCTGCCTCAGCGCAGGGGCAATGTGCTCTGAAGCTGGACAAGCAGTTAGAAATCCTCCTCCCACGCCACAGAGACAGGTGTACGTATTTACTGCAGCCAAGATAATCAGCGTATTTACAGGGATGTTGATGCTGCTATTTCTTGGGCCTGATCAGTCCCACCTGCACCCAGCTTGTTCCCTTGTGCAATATACAGCAAGTCTCTCCAAGGCCCCAGCAAGGCAATTCTTGTGTTGATTTGATAGCGACAATCTCCTCAGGTGCTTTAGAAGTCCCCTGACAGACCTAGAAAGCAGAGGGGGAAAAAAAATCTTCAAAGGTGCTAACTAGCTGACTGAGGAAATTGTCTGAGATTCTACAAAAGCTGCCTGAAAATAGCAAATTGTCCTTGTCAGAGATGCACAAAACCAGGGCAAATTAGAATAAAGGAAAAAAGGAAAAGGCTCTTTCCTTTCCTCCTCCTCCCCTGCTCTCCCCTTTGATAGACACACTTGAGTGACCTATATGTAAGATATGACCAGGACGGGCAAAACACACACATTTCTACAGCTCCAGCCCGCACGGGAGATCCCAGTATACTCCAGCGGTGCCGACTGAGGACACTCGTGGTCAGCGCTGTGTGGCTGAGACGCTCAGGCTGCAGCTCGGCGTTAACGAACCTCATTGCAGCACGAGGGCTCTGAGGAGACGCGAGCCCGGTGGCTGTGCCGGCCACGGCCGCGGCCCGGGATGCTGCACGGTGAGACGGGGCTCGGCTCGGAGCGGGGCTCCCCACTCCCTCCCCGCTCGTCGTTTCTGCCTCCCGAAAAGTGCTCCTTCAATCTGCTGCCACGCAGGCTGTGTGGGCTTGCAAAAGGCCAAGGAAAGGCTGGGACAGAACGGGAAGGTGGTTTCCATTTTAAAATGAAGTGACTCATCATTGACGACACCAACTGGTGACCTCCGGGATTATCAATTGATTTTTTTTTTGTCTTAAATCATCATCAAATGACTGGGGATTTTCTTCACCTCGTTCTTGAAGCCTTTTGTTCCACCCCAGGAGAGTGGAATCACCCCATGGGGATCAAGCCCTGGGGAAGGAAAATGAAGTGGACCAAAAATGTAAGAATTGCGTCATTTTGCTAGCGCCTGTGAGCATCTGGATGGTGTCTCCAGAGCTGCCCTGAGCTTACACCTGTAAGTGACTTATAAGGGACTGTAGATGCCCATGTATCTTATCGGAAAAAGAAAGTGATGCTGCTTTCCAAAAACAAACTCCCATCTTCCAAACTAGTGGAGTGCAGCACCCTCATCTTTTGGTGCACAGTGGCAAACACTGGGATTTGATGGTGTGCATTAATGGCAAACCACTTCTAAATTTGGAATTGCTTTCCAAAATTTGCATTGCTTCTTTTTAGAAGCTTGAAAAAGATTTCCTTTTATTCATTCTTTTGTCCTTTTTCCATCTGCTAAAAATGCTCCAACTCCAATTTAATCAGCTGACAGGATTTTGACTATTCCTTTCTAGGGTCTGTCTTATTTTTGTGCCGGAATACATCAGTATTACTGACCATGATCACCTTGCTAGAAGACACAGCTGAGCCAACAGAGAGGACGAAACATGGTGGTTTCGAGGGTCTTATGAAGATCCCTTTCGAAGCTGCTTCTAACACAGTGAGTGAAAAGGGTAGGCTGAAAAGGTAAGCAACATCCCCTACCTTAAGATCTTAATATCATTAATGTAAAGATACAAGTTCCAAGGTACTTCCCATAGCTTAATTAAAAATAAAAATCTAGTCTTATCCTTATCATCCACATCTGTCAGAGCTTTCAGTGCTCTGTTCTGTAACAGCTCTCTCATGCTTTGTCCGTATTTCTTAGATTTGTTACCAGTATTGTATCAGATTTGCAGCTCATTTTATATATATAAATACATATAATATGTAATAATATATTATTCATTTGTTATTGCAATATATATATTATATATATACAAATAATTTTAAAGCTCTTATTCTGTATTTTTCTTTATAATCCAAGTGACTGAGTGGCCAAAGTTGGTGCCCGGGAGGCTGCTAATGCTCAGGATGGTGCTTCTATGCTTTGAACCAGTAAGTCTGTGGCAGTCCCTCTCATGCGTCTTCTGCGTGCTCTTACGAATGTGCACAGTGCTCTTTGATATTTCCTCTTCAGAAATGGAAAAGCTAATTATCACATTTCATTTGTTATCTGATAAATCATGGGGCTTCTCTTGCCCTCTTCTTGGATGTATAAGTTTTTTAGGGGGACGCTGGCAGATCACTTTGACATCCTGGGGACTCTCTGACCCTAAATTAATTAAAAGTACTCAACTCTACCCCCATTTTAGTAGCTTTCAGATATACTTTAATGACCTATGCAGTCTAATGATCTTTTCATTCAAGTTCTAATTGACTACAGTCTTCCTTCGAAATACTATTATGGGGGAAAAAAAGAACAGCTTTTAATCAGCGCTGGTCATTAGCAAGAGCAATCAGGTTGGCAGGTAGCACGGGTGCTTGATGCATGTGCTCGTTAGCAGGGTTGTTCTGCGGAGAGCTTAGCCCATTTGTCTCCCAAGTCCTGCTGATACCGAGCACCTTCCAGACTCTCAATTCAACACTCTTTTCAAATGTTGCTACGCAAAGCTGGATTTGGTTGGAACTACAGGTTTAGTTTAGGCTGAGAAACCTAAAATATTCTGTGGAGAATAATTTCTAGGTGAATATTACGTGGGGAATGGGATGCGTAAGTGTCCTAATATATGAGCATATGAAGAAAGAGCTTGGCGGAGCTCGGACAGGATCCTGTGACCCCAAGAACAAGTCTGCTGGGAGCAGCTGAAAAGGGGAGACTACTGACTGAGAAAGATCTGGCACAGCTAGTCGGAAAAACGGATTTCTTGGGAAAAACATAATTTTGTGCAGTCTTGTTGATAAGTAAACTGATGTCAAAAAAATCTGGTAGTGTTCCTTGCATCTTCTAGGCTAGCTAGTGAGATGCCCTTGGTTAAAAAGCATAAAAAAAAAGAGAAACTGGGTCCAAATAACGATCTGTTTTGCTTAGTGATGGAAAGGCAAACCCTTCCTCTGATGCCTGTCAGAGAAAGGATATACAGGCAGTGCTGCCAGATCATGTGGAGAAATAAGAGCCCTAAAGTGTTTAGGACAGGTTGCGGGGCCGGTTGAGGCTGAGAGATACCATAAACTGACATAAGCTTTGGCTGTTCCCTTGCAAGGAAAGCTGACCTTTTTTTTCCTCTCTTTTTTATTTGTTTGTGAACAAATGATATTCCACCCCATACACTTTCCTGCAGGTGCTTTTTCAGCCTACTCTAAACTCTTATTACAAGTCCAGAGATTGGGTATGGTGTGCATAGACGGGACAAAAGGGACATCCAGATGTCACTGGAGGTCTTCTTGCATTATAAGGAACTTTCTGGACTTAAAAACCCAATGCTTAAATGGAAGATTTGCTGGGGTGAGCTTATTTATCTCCTTACCCTAGGTTCTTTGAAACCAGAGGATTAAAGTTAAAGATTTTTTTTGCATATAAAATGAAAAATACTTTGGTAACTAGTAATTGGTAACTAGTAAAGAGTAATTGGTAAATTACTCTTAGACTTCTACCTTTGCTTTCATCGTTTGTTAGAGAGAAAAACCTGGGAAATCAAGCAGCCTAAATAAATATAAATAAATAAATAAATATGTTGGGTGTGTGGGGGTGTGTGCAGAGGACAGGGTGCTCCAGAAGGCTAAAAGGCCAAGACCTGCTACTTGAACATGTTTGATTTTTATTTTAGAAGTGATGTGTTGCTACTTTCTGGGAGCTGTAACTAGAGGTGAAACCTGGTACTGTGCAATAAATACCTCTTCCCCCTCCAGTGGTGCAAGCAGATGAGTCCCTCATCCACACCAGGGAACTTTCATGGAGTCATTATGGTTGGAAAAGACCTCTGAGACCATCGAGTCCAACCGCGAGACCATCGCCCCCAGGCCTACTAAACCACGTCCCTAAGTGCCTCATTGCACATTTCTTGAGCGCTGCCAGGGACGGTGACTCCACCACTCAGCTCTGCACTGAGGCACCCTGGCTGCCACGTCAGCATTTCCGTAATGACCACCCAGGGTCTCTCTTCTCCACTGTGAATGTCATCTATTTCTCAGACCTCCCACCAGGGAAAGCACAAACTAACTCCAGACAAAAGCACCAAACTGAATCCCAGAAGCTTCCCAAAAGTTATTTCAGTGGCAGTTGATTATTTGCCCTTTATAATAGCCCACTAAATTTGACTGTAGGCTGAATTTTCACCATTTGCTTATATAACAGGATCAAGATTCTGCCCTTAACACCTAAAGCCATTCTATCTAGATATTTTAAATAACTCTGTTAGTGTGTACAACACACACAGCAGTAGTGAGCACAACACACACAGCAGGTGCTTGATGATGACCACCACCAGCTTCCCCCTTTTCCGTTCTCTCCATCAATAAGGTTCCTAAAATCAGAAAAGTTTATGAAGCGAAAGGTGCACTTCACTCTTTTGGGGCTTTCATTCTTTTTCTCACTTCTTGTTTTCCTCACACCTTAACTTCCTTGGCTTTTTTTGTGTCTCATCTGCTACAAATCCCAGGCCATCAGCAGCTTTCTACTGCTGCACAGGAAAAGGAGAGGAGAGGAGAGGAGAGGAGAGGAGAGGAGAGGAGAGGAGAGGAGGAAAAGAAAGAAAAAGTAGTGATTTGCAAGTCAACAGTGACGACTGTCTGAAGAGGAGGAATGGGGAAATGCAGAGGAATCTCTCGCTCTTCAGAGGTGCACTTCTTAAATACACTGGAGTATGAGTGCAGTCCAATGCTTGCACGTATTGGAGAGAGAGGACCTACCAGAGCAAGCAATTACTAGGCATTATGTGGAGAAAAAATAAATAAATAAAATAAAATGTGATACCCATATATTTTCCCCTCTATTTCTAAATGTTATTTTCAGTAGCCTGTAACATAGGAAATGTTGTGTGCTACAGCATGAGACATTGTATATCATGTCCACTGCCACTGGCCATTTAGTGTCACGGACAGCTTGGGTTGTTTCTGACACAGCAGCCATGAGAACCTCAGCAAGGAAGACTCGTGGAATAAAAGGTAAAACAGACTTGTAAGAAGATGTTACTTCCTCTGGGAGCGTGTTTGAGAAGTCACCCAAAGCCTGGCAGTTGAAGATCTTGTGAGTAAGAGGGGTGCATCATCCAATTCCTGGTGTTCAGCCGTGGCGTGCTGGCTCTGAGCAGGAAGAGTAATTCATTCATTTATAGAAAGCTAGTGTGCGTCCAAGACTGGGGAAAGAAAATTACTTGTGGCTGTTCAAACTCAAAGGTTGTTTCCCCAGTTTCTGAACAGGAGACTGATGAGAAGGACCTTGCTCCAGGCACAATCTGCCCACCATGAAATATAGCAGGAGAATGTCTGGAAACAAGTAATCATTTCCTTGAGCTCAAAGTTTCATGTCAACAAGTAAAAACTTTAAAAGCACTACGTGACTCACATGTTTATTCCTTCTTAAAGTATTTTCATCCACAGCATTGATTTTAATGCAGTGAAAAGGTGTTAGAAAAATTGCTCAGGAGAGTGACTCCCATGTGGCCTCCGGTGCAGGACAGGGTCCGTGAGCTTCCCCAGAGGTGGGTGAGCCCCACCAGGGCTAGTGAGGGTGGCTCACAAGTCCCTCCGCTCACATCCTCCTTGGCTTCTGCACAACCAAAAACCAGAATAAACCTTTAGGAAGTTCAAAGATAATGTTCATGTCCATGAACTGAGTGAGAAGTGCATGAAGTGAGACAAGTTAAGGTGAGAAGGGAAATGACTTCTCAACATTTTTTTTCTTTTAATTTTAAACTGAGCACAGAGTGCAGGCATTCAGGAGGAAGTTAATCTAATTATAAAGAAGGGAAGCAGGACAGACCTCTCTGTTTCTCCGGAAATGGGATTGGGAGAGTTCTTAGTTCAGATAGTTTGGAGGCATGCCTTGGAGATTTGTCCCTTCACAGGAGATTAGATGCTGGCTGCCAGTGCAGAAGACATTAAATGACAAAGCAGAAATGAAGAGAGGAGTGAAGAGGTCGTTGCACCACAGTTAAAGAAAGCTACATCAGTTATTCGTCTGTCCATATGTATTTGTGGTGGGTTCTACAAAAGCATGAAATCACACCAGTCTGGAAGCTGGAGACCGGTAAGTTTTCGTACGTGTGTTTCGCTCTGAGCCAGGAGCAGCACAGTTGGCCGTTAGGGAGGGGAGGAGAATATGGGGCTTGAGGGTGGGTAGAGAGGGGACGCTGAAGGAAACCTAGAAAAAATGCCTGGAAACTCATGCATTTACTTTTGTTATGTGTTTCCTGGGCATTGTGAAAGGAATGAATCTGTAGGAATACCTGGAATACAGAAAGCACCAGGGATTTGTTGAATTAAACTAACGTAGATCAGCTCTATAAGAAGACGTTGGCTTGCAGAATTTCTAAATAACCAAAGACGTTGCTTCCTTTTATGTTTTGTATCCCTTGGGTCACTCTTATTCTTCAAACGTATTGTGTAATTAAAAATCCCTCAAATGTGCTCAAAGCCTGCTTCAATCCGGAGAAAACATAGGGAATAAGAGGAATAAGGAAGGGAGAGAGACACTTCCAAAACTGTTTGACTACAGGATTCCTATCTGCCAAGAGAAGAAAAATGTCTTTCTAAAATCAACAGCACACAAAGTGCTGAATGAAGGGAGCATAAGGAGCTCTATAAAATCAACAATTATTCGGTGAAAGAAACTTCTGGCCTGAAGTGAGCCAAAACGCTGAAAAAGTCATTTGCCAAGTGCTGCACCTGCTCTCGCTGGCGAACCAGTCTGCGTGTTACACGGCCGTCGGTACGGTTTGCTGCTCTCCCAGGTGGTCCTGGGAGAGCTGCCTCCTGGCGCCAAGACTGGGGATATTTCCCTAAAACCTGTCGCTTCAAAAAGAAGACCCCAAACTACAGCGTCTTGGCCAGTTCTGGAGATGCTGTCGTGGCTGTAGGCAGGAGAGAAGCGGTGGCTGTTTCCACGGGCAGAGTATTGCTGGTCCGATCCCCAATACGTGCGTCTGTGAGCAGCGCTTGCTCGAAGGCTGCAGAGCTGCAGAGCTCCTCTGCCTGCTTCCCATCGGGAGCGCTCGGCCACCGGGACACGGGCTCAGCTACGGAGAGCGGGCGCAGGAGTATGGGATGAGCGCCAAAACTGCATGGAAAGGTCTTCCCTTCCGCCTTACAGGTCTGGGACCGCGCACAACCCTGATGCTTTTTCTTGGGAAACAAGATATAAAAGTGCCCGCCCTCAGCAGGGCCAAAGAGGAAGAAGGACGCAGGATTTGCTATGCTCCGTTCTGGCCAGCTTCCCTTCTCCAGGGCTTCGCTGGAGTACAAAGGCCATGGCAGAAGTGCTGTAACTGGTGCACTCTTGAAAACAGAGATGCTGCCAGCAGCCAGAAAGAGCTTGAAGTGGAGGGGTTGTCAGATCCTTTTTTTTACTGTTACTTAAGCTGAACAGAATATTAATTAGGCAGGGAAAAACAATGTTATTTTGGCAAGTAGTTCAATAATTGCTGTATACTTTTTATTTAATATTATATGCTATAGACTCGAAAAATCCCTTTCTCCCTTTTCTTACATTGATTTTTGGCTTTGCTGGCAAGGATTCTCTGCCTGTGTTTTGTCCTGGAGGAAAGTCTCCATTTTAATCACTTGCTTCTGAATAGGACACCCCTTGGCTTTTCTTTTGCCTGTGGTCTGTGTGGAACACGAGTGCTTAGGGCTACTTTCATGTAAAAAGAAAAACCACAATTGGGATTTAAATTATAGACTGAGATTGTGCTGTGTGCAGGGTGTGCATGGGAAGGGACCTCACTGAGGAGCAGGAGATGTTTACTGATGCCTTGAGGGTAGAGGAACGACACAGTATCCAGCGTCTTCCAGGCAGAGAGTGAAGGGGAAGTGGCTTTGCCCCTTGGTGCCAGCAGTATTGTCACCCCCCGGCCAGCACTGAAAAATCCTTGGACTCTCCCTGCACAACCACAGGTGGGATACAAAACTGTGAGATTCAAATATACATATGTGTGTATATAGAGATTTGGATTCTTTAGATCAGCCTTTTGCTTTCTAAATCCTTAAAGGGTTATATTCCAAGCTTTCATTATACATTTCAGTAAAGTTAAGCTAATCTGGACCAGTGCTTTGGTTCCCTCTTCTCCTCCTTTCAAGAGGAGCATTACGTCTTGTCCTCTGCCGGGCTTATGGCTCTCTCACCCATCAGTCAGTCTCAGAAATAAGTGCTAATAATCATAAGGGAGCCCCAACCAGCTCCTTAAGCAGGTCCGGGACTGCTATTCATCTTATTCTAGCCTGGTTTATCTTGCCTTTGCCACAGTGCTAATTGTTAGTCATTTGACTACAGTTAATCTTTTTACTATCGCATTAGAGTAATATAATAAATGGCAAAAAAATCAATATGAAGCACTTCGTGATCTGCCTGTAAATCCAGTGAGAGTCTCATCAGGGCAGTGAGTAAAATACTTAACAGACTGTAAGCTGATTCTCTCAAACTGAAAACTAATGAGAAATAATAACTGCAAGACTCCAAATTAGCTCTAGCCATGCCTGGCCAACCGATCCTATCGGTAAAGAGGTCTGTGAGGGGTCTCTTCCCTTCCTCATCCTGCACCAGTGGAAACGTCTACCCTGTCTGTCGGTATTCGAGGCAGTGGCTGCACCACCGGACAAACAGATGCAGGAAAGCTCAGCAGGAGGTGAGTGGGGTGTCTCTGGGGTGTCTGTTTTCATTCGTAGAGGCTCTTCCACCATGGGACAGGTAGGATGGGAAGAACTCAGCTCATCATCTTTATTTCTGCCTCCCCCTGCCTCTTCTTCTGCTTGCACCAGTCTGATCTGAGTCTTCAACAGCTAGTAATTTCATAAGACGTGGGGCTCACGCATGTGCCTGGGCCTTTAGAAGATCCAGACATCTGAAGGAGGAATTTCTTTGTTACTGGAAGGAAAAACAAACAAAAAAAAAGACATGTTATCTACTGGACCAACTCTTCTCTCCTTAAGAAATCTTCTTATCAGTAACTTCTGAGTCTTGGATAATTTTTTTTGAGTCATGACATTTTACTTGCTGATAAACTTTACTTAATCTCAGCAGTTTGTAAAAAAACATGTCTTTTCATGCATTTTTCCCCGTACTCCTCCTCACAGTGGAGACTTTTTTCCCAGTAAACAAACAAATCCTCTTTGTGCTATTTCAAAAGCAAACTTGACAACAATCAGATCACTGGGGCCCATGTCACTCATGTTTACCAATGCTTTATTGGTTCCTTGGTGTACATTAATCTCGTGCTGCTTGGCTGGAGAGTTGGTTTGCACTTCGACTGCGGGGAAGGTAACCACACCAGCCTTCACTCTGAACTAGCTGCCTCAGCTTCCCCAAGGCAGAGGAGCCACAGCAGCAGTGATGCGGTCTGACCACACGGTGCATTTGCTGAATTTCTCAGGGCTTTTTGCATCCTACGCTGAGTTTGGTGTGCACTAGCGTGTGAGCTAGGTAATTTAAAGAGCAATGTAGATGTCAACAGCGAACGGCCTCATAAAGAAGCCAGTTTGCAGACTTCTGGGGTTGAGGCGTTAGCCTGATAACTTTGTTTTTATGCAGCTCCCATCACAGTGGAGTTCTGGCCATTGCTGCTGCTGTTATATGTGAGGTGAATAACTACAACGCTTTAACGAGCGCGTGGGGCAGGCTGACACGGGGGCTGGGCTGTGGCAGGTGGTGCACAGGACCGTTCTCTGCTACAGCAGTGAAAGGAATCTGGTAAATGTGGAGTTACTGTCATGTAGGGGTAACCAGTAAGTTTTTACTCTTGGGCAATGCAATCTGAGGAGATAGCACTGCATCATCATGTCACCGCTGTTAAATGTGGTTTCTTGGAAATTAAATCCTTATTCTTCAGCAACCCAACTTCAGGGAGGTTTTCTGACAAATCAGGCCTTGTAATGTCTGTTTTGGATGACAACCTGTCAAACTGTCAAGCTCTGGGGCTCTGTCTGTGTCTCAGTCCAGCCACTGCAGTCTATGGATCCACTGCGTTGACCCCAGGCATCTGGGATATGCCGATGCTCTGATAGCTATTTTCATTAGTAGCCCATTTTGAGGATTCAGCATGAACAATTTAAAAGCTATCCTGCTTGATTTGCTTCTTGATTTTGCACAACTCCATGCTGTTAATTAATCAGTAACAGCAGGAACCTGTGACAGATCACACTGCAGGAGCCAGGGGCAGGTGGAAACCTTTCTAGTGTTTTTTTAGGTCTAAGTGGGCAAATATCTTGCTGGATTTACAGGAAGATCTTTTGTGATTATATACGGTGCTCCATTGTATTTGTGGTTAGGAAGAAAAAAAAAAAAGAGAAGCAGGCAGGGGAGATATAGAACTGAAGCTGATTAAATTGAGAGAGATAGCAAAGAGAAGTCATGAATAAAAAAAATAAAAAGAAAAAAACAAACAAAAAAAAAAACAAAGCCATCATAATCAAAGTCAAGATCAGATATGTGCAGGCTTTCCTAGAAAAGATGGAAGTCGAAAAATTATATGGGTAGAGTCTAAAAATTAAAACGAGCGAACTTTTAAATGATGGTATTGATGTAACGAGCATACCAGAGACCAGGAAAGGAAACGGAGCAACAAGATAGCACAGTTCTCGTCTGCAATTGATAAAGAAACAACAGATTATGTGGTGCTGCTCAGTGTTTAAAAAAAGCTTGGAGTCAAACCAGGTAAATAAGTCACCAATCGCATATAGGTGGCAGAGAATCCTCATGGCTTGAAATATCATGCCTAAAAGGGGAAAATATTGAATAGGCGATGATTTTGGCTTTCAGACCAGGACAGCAACCCTAACTAAGAAATGGTAAGGGCAATAGAGAAAGCAAAGAAAACTGGAGGTCTCAGTGTTGTCCTGCAGCCAGGGTAAATGTTATGAGAAAGTGGGAGGCAGGGGGTGTATTTGTAGATACCCTAAAGAGCTGCTTGTTGCAACAGTCCAGCAGAGAAGCTGGCTGAGAACAAGCAACTCTTGGTTTCACTCAGAGCAATGTGCAGAATTTCTCTCTGGCCTCAAATATCACCAAGATGTTTCAGTACAGGGACTGCCACACACCCAAACTCGGCAACCCCAGAGGAACAGAAAAGCTCCCCCAAAGATTGTCGTGTAAAGTTTCAAAAAGGACAAAAATGTAAAAATGAGGAACTTTGTTAGAAAAAACTGCACCAATAAGATAAACATGTTGGTAGGTGTCATGGACTCATTTAAAGACACCTTATTAAAGATTTGGAGTAGGTACATGTTACCTGTCAGAAAAAGACCACAGTTTGGTGGAAGTAAAGAGAAAACGAAAGGAAAAATAGATGAAAAAATACGTATTTTTTCAGAAGAGGGAGGAATGTACAAATGAAGAAAGTAGAAAAAATATTCATTCTTCAAAAGCAAGAAGAAAAAAACACCTTCGCAGCAAAATGCAAAGCATATAGCTAATAATACAAAAGATTTTTTTAAATATGTCAGAAACAGAAAGTCTCTGGCAGAGAGTCCATAAAGTGGATAAGTGATCAAAGTGTAACACGAAATCTCAGTGATACTGGGAAGGCTACACAGATTATTTGCATTGGTGCTCGTCCCAATTTCAGAGGAGTTCAGTGGAGCTTCCATACTGAAAAATTCAGCTGGGTAAGTAAGTGTGCAGAAAGATTTCAAACCGAAGTGACATTAAAAACATTCTTAAAACAAGCCAGTAAAATGGATAATAACACATCAACTGGAGCAGATGGTGCACGCACAGGAGTTCTCAAGGAACTCAAATATTAAATTGCCAAATTATTAACTGTGCTGAGTAACCTATTGCTTAAATTGGCTTTTCTTAATTCAGCCTTGGGGTTAGAGGAAGTGGGGTATGTGATGGCCACTTCTAAAAAGGGTCCTAGGAGCACCCAAGGAACCACTTCCTCATATTTTTGATTTTCACTTGAGGGACATTTCCAAAAAAAAAAAAAAAAAAAAAAACCCTATTCAACACCAACCCAAAGAAAGGAGAAAAAAAGCATAACTAAGAGAATCAGTAGACATATGGACAAATACAAAATAATGGAGAAGAGTCGGCACAGCTTGGAAGTCATGGCTCGTAAATCTGTTTGTTAGTTTTTTCGAGAGAGAATCAGTGTGCACGTTCGTAGCAATAGTCCAGGAGACAGAGTGTACTCAGATTCCTCAAAGCTTTTGATGAAGTCTCTTCCTTAAATAAACTAAGTTGTTGTAAGGGTGAAGGCTGTCTTGTACGTTAACGACTAGCTTAAAGACAAGAAAGTTAGGGCCGGAATACCTGTCGGTTTTCACAAGAGAGGATGATCATTGACCTGAGGTCATACAGGGATGTGTGGAGGCGGTGGGAAGGTCCCATATACTCACGGGTGCTCTGAAAAATGATTTCACAGGTGACAAAATTTGTTGACAATATCCAGTGGCTTGGAGTGATCAAAATAAAAAACAGAGTGTGAAGAGTTACAGAAAGTCCTCATGGCACTGTTTAACTTGAGAATAAAATTGTAGATGACATTCAATGTTACCAAGGGCAAAGTAGTGCATGTAACTTTACATGCACAGTGGTGGGCTTGGAGGAATTAGCATTGAGAAAAAATACCTTCATGTTCCAAAAAAAATCAGCTAAATTCATAGCATTTGTCGGAAAGGTAAATGGATTATTAAAAATCAACAGGAAAGAAACAAGAGAATAAAGCAGATTTATTTTGTCACTAAATCCATGGTGTGCATCCATCTTGACTTGCTCTGATGATGTCACCCTAGAAGAGACAGATCAGAACTGGAAAAGGTAGAGGAAAAATAGATGGCAAAAGTGATCAAAAATGTGAAACAACTTCTGTGTGCATAGAAAAATAAAGGATAGGGACAGTTTAGTGTGTGACAGAAGCTTTTGAGAGAAGATGTGATAGAGGTATGTAAAATCATACATGAAATGAAGTGAATAAGGTGAGGTTATTTGCCCTTCCTCGCGTGGCACGAGCTCAGGGGCGGCTGCTGAACCCCAAAAATACCTTCATGTTCCATGGCCCTTCTGCCCTCCTGCAGGTGGCCCTCCACAGACACGTGGGCTGAGTAGCTCTGAGCAGGTACGAACAGCCGAACCTTGTCAGTGTACTGGGAGGGGATCCCTGCAAACGGACCTTACCCTGTAATTCCTAATATGATTGTAAAGAAAAAGGGATTCTGTTTATCATCTTCTTGTAATTCCGTGGTGGTTTAGCTGTTGAGATGTGTGGAGCGTTGTGGCTACTATGAATCCAGGGCTCCTCAAACTTGGCTGAGCTGCGACGTTGCAAATCGAGCATCACAAGCCAATACAACCAATGGAAAGGCAAGGAGAGATGAGAAGGGAGTGAAGTGGTGTGTGGGGCATAGCCTGAGCCCGCTGGCGCCCACCTGAACTCAGCACCATGCCCTGCCACAGCGGTCAGCAGGGCTGACCACACTTCAGCCACTGCCCCTGCTGGCCTGCTTAACTGCAGTGCAGTAAGGGAAAAAATATTCTTAAGGAAGATAATGAAAACGTCACAAGTATCTCTGTGTAAATATTTGCTGGTTTGTCCCCAGATTAAAAGATCATTATGGTTGTTTCTGCTAAGGTTCAGTGCCTTCAGACTCCTATTCTGCAAGAACACTAATCTGAAATCATGCACAAAATAAAGCGTCCGATAGAATTTGTGACCATGAGATGCTATCTTGTGTATTCATTAAACAGACTTTTTTTTTAAGCCTTCAAGGTTAACTCAGTAGCATTTTATCTCTGCTGCTTCAGACTTCTCAAAACAGTTGAATAAATCCAAGGTCTGAAAGGGAAGTATTGTCTTGTAAACAAAACAGAGAGTTCAGAAGCAGCTGGAATGCGACCCCGATAATCACTAAAGATCACACAGTGTGACCGTGGCAAAGAAAGTCACTTAATCCATCTGTATTTCATTTTCCACATTCTGAAATAAGGACTTTTGAAAGAAAATAGTGACATATATACTAATTGATCATGAGCAATGATGGAAAGCGAGCTTGAACAGACTTGTGAGCTGGATGAGGACAAGAAGAGTGATAACCATATCCTGTCTTTCGTCTTGACCAGAGTGAAAACAAGTTTCTGAACCCTGAACCTGGGGCTTGAACTCTTCCATTTCCCACCATGTCTTCACGAAAACTTTGGCTCAGAACTCGCAGTTCTGATCCAAAGCAAAACTTTGTTCTTTGTGCATATACATAGATTTAAAACCAGGCAAGAGTGAACAGGTGAGTGTAGTTAAGCGCTTTGGCGCAAGACTGGGAAAGGAAAGGATCATGGGCAGGTGAATAGGATACTCACAAGTTTTATAACAACATTTACTCCTAACACTCCTATTTTTGTAAGCAATAGCATGCTTACAAAAATTGTGTTTCTTTACATATTTAACAGTGGATGCTTCTGCTGATACAAGGTGCACGGGATTTGGAGAGTGTGTTCCTCTGGAAGGACTAGCTGGGTGCCGTTTTTCATAGATAGTTCATAGAAAAGTTTAGGAAAAAAATGTTTCTGGGATGAGAATTCATCTGCTGAGTCCTTGCTGCCTGCTGCCATGCGTTGCTCTTTTACGGAAGCAGCTCCTGCCCAAAGACATCTAACCCTGGAAGCACTGAGCTCAGAGAAGCTTCTCCTTGGGGAAGGTGGGGGACACAGCCTGTGCAAATCTCTGTGCTACCAGAGGAAATACTTTTTCGTTTAGAAGTAGGTTGGATATGTCTGTACTGCAGGGGAGAGTTCAGCATAGATATATCCTCAGGGGTGAAAAACCCTGTTTACCACAGAGAAGTTGTGGGTCACAATTTTACAAGCTTATTTTGTTATCTTTTTAATTTAAAAAAATATGAGAGAGAGCAAACATTATTCAGTAGTCAGGTCCCTGTGGCTGATAATTTTGGGAGTCACTAGGGCCTCTTCCTCCCTTGCACCTTATAGGCTTATAACTTGCTGCCTGCTTTACCAGGGAAACATCAAAAATCCCATGTTTTTCTTCTTCCGCAAGAAAGTCTGGTGGAAAGCAGTTGTCTGATATTTATCAGTTCAGATTGTTTACAGTAGGAAATCTTTCATTTCCATTCAGAAAGAGAAGTTTTGGTGCTGAGATGGAGTGATGTATTTAAGTTATGTGGATAACTATTGGGACAACAGTACCAAGGGCGGTTATGCAGTACAGAAACATCTCCCCATGGTCCTGCAGCAGGCAACCCTGGAGGAGAGCAGGTCCCCAGAAACCCATCCCTTCTCTGTCCTCATTTCACTTTTCCCAAAAAGTGCCTTATGCATCTAGGACTCCTACTGATTTCAAGAAGACTTCGTGTGGAAGAAGACACTGTTCAGCATGAAAACAAAGGCAGACTCGAGCCATTTGGTATCAAAACCATTCAGAAGTCTTTCCTGTAAAATGTCTAGGTCCAAACATGTATTTTCAGACATTGAATGAGGTTCATGCCCTCTGACAAGGCTAATCTGAGGCATGTAATTCACCAGTGTGAAGAGAGGAGTAAAAATTAGTTAGAAGCAGGTGTGTTCCTGAGCTTCGCTGAAGGTTGTTATTTTAATAAACATATTTGGTTATAGCTTTTCAGTGTCAGTGGTTCTTCTTAAGGAGAGCTCTGTGACTCTGATGTATGAGGGTGAAACCTGTGGGATGCACGGAAAGCAAGTCTGAAAAAGAAAATTGCTTCCAGCAACTCTTAGACTTCCTGCAGCCACAGTGCTTTTTAGCCATTGCCTATCTTTATGGAACTGATGCAGTTGTACTAATACGATAAGAGAGAAGAGAGAAGCAAATCTTGTATGCAGTGAAAGCTGAAGGCACCTGAACCTAAAATGCAAAACCATAGAGACCTTCTCAAAGGAAAGTAACTCTAAAGGTAAAGATCGGAGGGAGACAATTCAGCTCCATGTGAGATTAATGCCATTATTCACAGCATAGAAATAAAATTGTTATGCAAACACCAGCACAACTATAGCAACATAACAAAGCCCTACAGCTTTTAGTCATTTTATTAATTTCATTTTACTATGCTATGAGAACTGTGCAGGTCAGCTTTGCAGAACTCAGATAGTACTTTCACAGCAGGTTGTTACCAAAGCATTATGAATGAAAAGTGGAATTGTTTCTCTCCTGCCATCCCACATAATCCCAATTCTGTCCTATTACCCAAACGTAAACTTTTCACCTCTCTGCTCTGTCTTCAGAGGTTGACCAAAAAAGGGCCTCACTTCCGAGCAGGCAGGACAGCTTCCAGCTTCAGTGACCCTTGGGAGTTGTGCTCATAGGTCTGGCAAGGAGCTGCTGGAGATTGAGCTGGGATCAACAACAAAACCTCCATATGTGGGACGGGAATTAAGATTGTTCAAGGAAAATAAAAACAAGCGGGATTATACTTTTTACATAGGTGACGACAGGTAGGCATTCTCAGTTTCAAAGGTGAGCATGGCAAGATAATGTACATATGCTATAAGGCAGAAAGTACCCTATAATAGGGCAGGAAGCAAGAAATGATACTATGGATGCAACCAAATAACTCTGAAGAGGCAGCAAATGGCCAAAGTAACATTTTGGTCTTTCCTAGAGAAGACCCAGGGGATTTTTATTGCCAGGTTTAGAGTGGGGTCCATCTAGGAGGCTCCCTAGTATAGTCTGGATTGATACTACAGAGAGCAGTTGCTAACCTTCCAGATTAAAGTACCTGTTGGTTATAACAGTAGAATCCAGATGTTCTTGGAAATGACAACGAAAAGATCAGTTTCTAGGTACTCACTGAACAGAATGAATGTGCTGATATATTGAATTTTTGATTTGAAAGAAATTAGGGCATTATAAAGCGCTTGTTTTAGAAATTAATGTTGCACCAAGTGATTTCTTTAAATTAAATGTAAGGATGACCCAAACATCTCTGTTAAAAATGCTTTTGCTTTTAAAGGGCCAATCATTGTGAAGCTGGCTGTTGTGGTTTGCCTAAAGGCTTAATTGCAGAGTAGGCCTTGGAAGTTTTGGCATCTCTGATTTAATGACAGCGTGGAGTTTAGGTCCAAGTAAATGGGGGAGAATGTTTAGCAGAGCACTAATGTCAAAAGAGGGAAATAGGAGCCTCGGGATACACATTAGGAGTAAGCAGAGAGCCTACAGCAAGCCTGATGTCTCGAGATTAACGAAGTGGAGAAAGAATGTAAAAATTGCAAAAAGTCAAGCTGAGATGGATGCTGCAAAGGATATTAATAGAAAATAATAATTAAAAAAATCAGCAAAGCCAACATAAAAACTGTGTACACAAGGAAAGTATGGAAGTGGAGCTGTCACCTGGTGAGGATGGGAGAGAAATAAATAGCACCAGTTTGTCACCAAAATGAAATGAAAGTTTTGGTTTTATTTCCAGTGAGGAATGTGAATGGGGGGAAAAGCAGGATGATGAGTGGGAGTGGGAGTAGAAAACTCTTGTATTACAGGTGGAAGCAAATTGTAAGCTGCTGCACGTGCAGAGTGTTAGGGATGTTGGTGGTGGCAGTGAATGCAGAAGATGATGGCAAACAAGCCCTAGTCACTCTGCTGCTCAGGGGAAATATCACTCACTACCCTGAGATGCCTCTTTGGAAGAGGGTTGCTGCTCTAGGCACAAATTTTTGCTGTGCTCCTTGCAACACAGGCACATACAGAAGAGAGATGTGCTGTGAGCTATGGGTGGGGAAAGCTGAGCTGAGACTGAGGAAGGGGAGCCCCTTGGTCCCAGGTGACTCCCAGATTTAGGCTCCCACATCTCATTAGCAGGGGGTTGACCTTGGGCTGAGGGTTGGTGAATTTTCATTAGAGGTTTATTGACTCCGTCTTTCCTTTCCTTCCTCCTTCCACACAGAAAGGGTTTCAAAGCCCTGATGGATTTCTCTGGAGAGGCTTAGGTTTGCAGGGCACTGTGCTTCAGGAATCCATTCTGCAAGAGGCTTAAAACTTTGCAGAAAAGTTTTACCATTGTTTCACATTTGTCCTTTCATCTGAGGCCCCCCTGGAAAGTAAATAGATGTCACAATCTATTTTGAGTCCATCACCTATCTGCAAGGCCACTTAAAGTGTGGAGTTTTATGACTTGCATTCGCATGTTGGCAAATGTGACAACACAACTTCTTGCTTTTTTCCAGAGAGGAGAAAAGCAGCAGTAGAGTTTCGCCCACCTGACTAATAGGACTGCAAAGCAACCAGTCCTGCTGGGTCTGAAAGTTCCTGCCTGGTGTCTCTCCTGCTCAGGATTATCCAACTCAGCAGGAGCTTCAACCTGGCAGAAATGGCTCTGTGGTCTTCAGTAATAGACAATAATAGCAGGTAAGCTTTGCCTCTGCTTTTATTTATTTTTACTTTTTTTTTTTTCTTTTGGAATCTAAATGATAAAACCAACTCCCCTCCCAAGAAGCTCATTTCATAGGCTTCTGTTAATTCCTGGTGCAATTAAAAGAAGATAAAACTGATAAACTGTAGAAACTGATAAAACTGTAGAAACAGCCTGAAATATAATGTAATGGTTCTCATTTCTTTTTTTTTTTTTTTTTGTACATGAAAACACACTTATCTTCTCTACAGAGAATACAATTAAACAAAGAATAATGATTTTTTTATGTGCTGAGACAAGACTGGGGTGTCAGGTCAGCTGATCTCAAATGAAACCCAGTTGGTCCAGGAAAGCTTCTCCTGTGATGCTGGTGATGGCTGGGGCAGCCAAATAGTCATTATCTTCTGGAGGAGTGAAAGACACCTGGGAGTTTCCTTTCCAACAGAAATCTTAACACTCTTAACCCATGAAAAGGCCACATTCAGCGCTTTTGAGCTTACAGTCCACAGGTCACTGGCTGGGTCTAAAGTGTATTAAGGTATTATGCATGATAACAGAAAGGGTTGGGGTTATTTTGAGCAACATAAACATAGACATGCTTTCAGACTAGTGGGGAAAATGAAGTGGACTAGGGGGAAATGGATGCATTTTAATTTTGTCAGAGGTGCAAAACTTTGTAGCAACCTCACCCAAGTGCTTCTGGATTTCTTTCTTTCTTTTTATTTCCCAAAGAACAAGGAAGCCTTTCAATTAAAAATACTGAGAAGTGTCAGGGTCCAATGAGAGAAATCTGACTTGGGATGCGAAGTGATGTGAAGTAGCTGCTGCTCCTTGTAGCACAGCCGGAGCAATGAGGTAAAGCACATGCATGTTCAGGCTGCTCTACGCCACGGGCTGCTGCTATATAGACTTCCTGTAGACGAGCTGTGGTTTCTACCCTAAGCAAGGGCGTCAGCAAATCGGCTGCACAAAACACTCTGTCCAGGCCTTCTCTCCCACTTAGCATCCAGTTGCTACTCAGCAGCTCAGATAACCCAAACAACAACAGCCCCCCACACATGTAAGACATGCCTTTCATTATATTAGCAAGCCTACATCATGCCTCTGATATTTTGAAAAAGCAGCTTCCTCCTGTGTGGGTTTGCTAACACATGGTGTGCAACAGTTGCAAGAAGCAATACATCCATCCTATTATCCCAGAAATGGGAGGACAGAAAAGCTCATTTTATCTTCTGTGCCTCAGAGGAGTTCTCATCTTCAGGAAATTGTTGAAGAGTGCACAGTTTTTTTTTTTTTTTTTCCTGTAGCATGAATAATATGGAAGGGGAAAAGATCTCTGGTTAGCTGGCAGGGCTACAGTTACCACAAACGGCTCTGTGATCCCCAAGCATTAACAGGGATTATGAGAAATTGCTGGTGCTTTTGTATATCTGAACTGTTCATAATGTACAAAGGTTCTGATAAAAGCCGATGCAACTGCCCTCTCGTCTGTTTGTGGCGCTAATCTTAGTGTGCCTATGGATATTTTCTACTAATGTGGTACCATATGTGTTCCAAATAGTTAATACGAAATTGGGAAGCTACCTGCTTTGGGAAGGCCTACAATTGCTGGGATAGGAATATTCCACTTCTCGAGAGAAGAGGCAGCAATTTTCAAAGTCAGAACTTGTTTCTGCAAAGCAGCTGGCAAGGAATGTGATAAAACACATCTTCTTGCTGACTACTGTGAAACATAAGCTTGCACTTGCCTTTTTTTCTCAGCCATAGAGCTCACGTTTCTGTAAGCCTCATGCTGCTTGCAAACTAAATATCACACGTATTGTTTAGCCCTCCTTATCAGTAGATAATTTGAGGCATTGATGGGTTCAATTATTTTACGCAGTCAGAAAGCAGCAGATTTGTGAGAAAAGTGGGATCAAACTGAGAGCACTCTTTCCCAGCTCTCTTCCTTCAACTATTTTTATTTATAAGCAGCTGAGCTGCAGCACAAATATAAGGCTTAAAAATCCCCAACAGATATATAAATAAGCATTTACATACATAGGGTAATTTTCTGTCTAGACTTAAGCTCAAATCTTCCAGAAAATGTAAGGAACCTGGAGGTAAGTAGTAAGCCTTGCAAAAAATAGAGGAGGCAACTTGATGCGTCACAGGCTTTAGTTCATCCAAACCTTAGGACAGAATCTCTGTTCTGGTTATTAAACACCTCCCTGATTAGACTGAGCACTTCTAAAAAGAGTCAGGTTTTTGTCTTTGTCAGGGCTCTGAAGTGCCCTGACCCCTGGCAGTGCCTCTCAGCCCTAGGAGCTGCAGAAGCTCTAGAGGCTGCTGCATGGAGGTGAGGCTTACTGCAACTGGGCACTCATCATAAGTGAGGCGGTTTGGACAACGAAGAGGGACACAAGAAAGGAAATTTGGGGCAGCAGGGGAGACATGGACTGGGGAAACCCTGGCACAGAACTTCCTATCGTGTTTTCTGCTCCACCTCTGGCTAGTTGCTCTGGGTGTGCTTGCACTGTACACAGTGGGGATGCCCAGCACCCGCAAGCTGCGCTAAGTCCGGGATAAGGAGATTAGCTTTGTTCATGACTGTGCTTGTGGTGATGAGCCTTGTTATGCTGGGGTGTTCTTTGCACTATGATGTTTGCTGTGCTGACATATCATTTGTGATCAGCCCTAGCCTGTCACTGTCGTACTGATCTGGGCAGTGAGAAGAAGCCCTTAGGTTAGGCTTATAGATAAAAGTTTCCTAAAGGGAACCCTTGAGATTGTGTAGGGTAGAATCTGCATAGGTCTCCAGTAGGTCCTGGAGGTCTTTGAGTGGAGACAGAGGAACTGAAAGGCAGAGCAGTTCGCTCCAAAGAGAGTTTAGGATAATTCTGTGTTTGCTAAGTGGAGAAAAAGGATTGATAACCCAAGAAACGAGGTTAGTGTCGTGCATATGACTGCCATGGGAGCTCAGAGTTTACATTAAGCCTGAAGAAGACGCAGGTAAAAGCAGAGCAGGCAGCAAACATGAGAAGGATCTCTCTGGAAAATGCTTGTTTAGGAACTGAAAGAAGTATTCAGAGGGATTTGACAAGTTGGTCCGATGCTTTAGTCATCTGGATAGAAATCTGGCTTCTTGTAGGTCCATTTGTCTTGTCAACAGACAGAAATGGCAAATGCTTAGTAGGAAAGGCACACTCATCTAATTTCTGGAGCAGTTCC